>JAVJGJ010000057.1:45374930-45427162 GCA_035590215.1 Microhierax caerulescens | reverse complement strand
GGGCCGGGCAGCCGCTCGGGGTTTCGGGACCGTGGGGGGGGGCGGCCGGCGGGTGGACAGCCGAGGGGCTCCCGGCAGCGCCGCCGGGGGCTGCGGGTGGAAGCGGCCGGCTGGGAGCCGGGGCCGGGTGTTGCTGGCAGGGGAGCCAGCGCCCGGGTCTGGGGTGTCGCTCCGTCTGACTTGGCGGGGCGGGCAGAGTTAGGCGGCGTGCGAGCTCCGGCAGCGGCGGCGGGGTGTACCTGCCCCGATCGGCCCGGCACCGCTGGAGCCCTCACGCAGGGCCAGGGGTACTGGAAAGCGCCTGCTGCGCCTCTCCAGCTGGTTGAAACTGACCTACCCCAGCGCTTCCCTTACCTTTCCCCCCCCCTTTCCCTGCCCGCTGCCAGTTTTACCCCCAGAAGAGCTGCAAGGCAAATTCCTGGCTTAAAACAAGAGCTCCCCGTGTTTAAGGGAGTTGCTCGCGGTTTTTATTTGGCTGCACGGTGCTGTGCTGCTATAGTACTCTTGTTCGCCCGCCCGTTAGATCTGGAGATTCCTTTCTTAGCCCGCTTGCAGAGGAGAACAGGAGTCGCTTCTGTGCTGAAAAGGTTATGATGTGGGGGGTCAAAACGCGACTAATTACAGCACAAACTTCCAGCGTCAAAGTGCTTCCTGGGAGGACAGGGCGGGGGGGTGTTCCAAACAGCAGCACACAGACACCAGGCAAAAACATCCGCCTAATTCTCAGTGTTTTCCCCTCAAATATGTCAAATTGTTACTGGGCGCAGCGTTAACCGGGTTAGCTGGGCTCTCCTAATTAATTTACTGGAAAATGCTGCTTACTGCATCTTTCTCCTTCTTTTAATATATTCCCGTTTTTTATGCATATACATATATATATAACTTTTAATATATACATGTGATGGAACTTACTTCGTTTAGATCTTTAAAAGCATGCAGTAAAGCGGGGTATCATCTGTACCTAGCAGCTGCATTGCATGTTCCTGTTCTTCAGTAGTGCGGCTGGTAGTGCGGTTCACCCCTGCTCTCTTTGAGTTGAACAGCTGTGCAAATAAAGGATGTGTTAGGGGGTGCTCAAGAGCTTAGAGCTGGGCTGTTAAAATTTGGTATGGTGCTAAGTTTCAGAAAGTTGGGTAGATTTTCAGCACTGAACCGTGATTCCAGGACTTCTAGAGCTGAGGTTTCGTGACTGAGTGTCTCTGTTTCGGTTCCTGTTGTGATGGTGTTTGTGGGGAAGGTGAGTGAGGAGGAAGGGGTTCTGGTGAACAAAGTCACTTAGAAGGCAAAAGAGAAAGGGATGCTGAGGAATATCAGTAAGAAGAAAGTGGGACAGTTTCATGGAAAATGTGAATGTTAGCAAAGGATTTGAAGAGGAAGGCAGAGAGTGTGTCCTGGAGGGCAGGAAGGGGGAAGCTGAGAGGTATGTGAAGGCTGCTGAAGCAGGGATGAAGAGTATTTTGTGTGTAATGGATTATGTGAGGATAAAAAAGTATATAGGGAACAGTTAAAACAGGACTAGAGAGTCGTGATTCTGGTGACAGTGTCATTACAGGTTTTGACATTTCAGTTAAGGAGCTCATAGGCAGGGTATGAAAAGACAGGACTGTCAGCAGACGGTTCACAAACTTTAATATCTGTCTCTTTGTATTGCTGCAGAATTTAGCTCCTGAAATATGGAAACACGCTTTGTAAAGCTACTGTGCACATAAAAAAACCTCCTGTATTTTAGGTCCTGTGATCTATAGAATCTATTTCCTATGTTGCAATTGTTTAACTGTGAATTCAGTTATTACTCTGGTTTGTGCTACTTAAGCTACTTTCTGACAATCTGATTGGTAATAGAGTGTTTCAGTAAAAATGTTACTATCATGTGTGAAGGCTTCAGGTGGAACCTGAAATACCTAGAAATCCTTCTGCTCTCCCTTCAATTTAACTTGAAGGGCTTGAGTGTTGTTCTTCTTTTAATGTACCTTTAGAATAAAGCCCCCTGGTACAGCATCATCAGCATTGATTTAATATTTTTAAGTAGGATTTGCAGATATGACTGACTTCTGCTTTATATGCAAGACTCTGTAAAGAGATACTGTGCTACTTGAAGGGCCTGTGGTAGGGAGTGAGATACAGAACACGGCTTGTGTCCACGGACAGAAGTTGCAAAAGGTCCAACGTTGATAACCCAGCCTTAACTCCACTCCAGCTTGCCTTCTTTCTTTCTAAATATTGCAGTGCATATTTAGCTTCATGCTGTGTGTCTTTTCTAGCTCCTCTACAAAATTGTTTCAGTTGTATCTCAGTCCAGAGCTGGATGTAATTCAGTGATAGGTGGAGTTCTGCCATAGCTGTTGCATACATATTTGAGAAGGTATATGTAAATCTGGACTTGTTAGAACCAAGGAACTATAGCACTTATTTAGAATACTTATAGATAATTTAAAAATTATCTTATTGAAGTGATCAACCTGTATGTTGGTTTCAACCTTCATTTATAGCTACTCTCCTCTCATTGCTTTCTCAAGTGCTGTATATTCTTTATATGCAATGCTGATGAATGTGCATTTACTCATTTTCTGCCTGGAACTACTGTGCTGTCTTCAAGTATGCACATTGCCTTTAAAAGGGAAAAACAAAAGCTCAGTTATGAGTTTGACATTTATTATTTCTTGCTGAAGAAATGGTCCTTATATGTGAATCTATACAGCTTATTTAATGTGGATAGAATGTATATCTTAGACTTGAAATCTGATTTGACAACAACAATGAGAAATATGTAGTGTATTTTAATGTTCAAAAATGTAATTTAAAGGGAAAAAACATAGCAGGAACAGAATAAACAAAATCAACATGACTTTTCCAATCAAACTTCATTGCTTTCAAGGGTTGAAAAAATGAGGCCTGTGGGGTTTAATGTCCCTTTAACCCTCTAATATGTCAAGTCTCGTTAGAGTTACTCAGCTCAGTCTCCACATATGATCTTAAAAAGGTTTATTCATCTCTTGCCCTTACTCTAAAGTTATCCCCAACTTTCCTGTTTTATTTCAACAAGTCATTGAACAACCTGAGGTTTTGAAATTAATGTTTTCCTCTTGCAGTTTATTTAGGATGTTTTCTAAAACTAGTGGTTTGGAAACCATCGTTTTCCCTTGTATTTTAAAAACTACATGTGTTATCTTCCAGGATGTTGTGACTCATTCTTTTTTTTGTTTCCTTTTGATCATTGTGGCACCTGAAAAAATCAGAGCCTCTGTCTAATGAGAAAATAAATACACATTTGCAGGAAATAATGATCTCTGAATACTTTTTTTGAGGTGTTTACCTAATGAAACTTTCTGTACCTGAAAGCAGAGTAATTGAATGGAAAAGCCTTGTTGTGAGTCATTAAAACTTAAGTTGCTAGAGATCAGGAGCTTTAAAATACTTTCTCTGTTTCTCTGTGCAGCGTATTAATTGCCATTGCAATAATCTCTGAGTGTATCCCAAACATACATCAGTAATTCTCTCTCTGCCTACATGGTCTTTAAAAGCTGGGTTGGCTTTCTTGTTTTGTGTCTGTGAGAGGTAGTGTTTTATGCCAAAAGAGTAAATTGACTGTTGGAGCGAGCTTTTCCTTAACCTAAGAAAGAACAGCATATCAATCCCTTGGTAGATACCTTCTGGACATCGTATTATTTTCATATATAGCCTACAGATGTGATTTCCTAACACTGAGAACACAGTATGCTTATGTAAAACAAGGTGCAATGAGAAAGGCAGTATACAGGTTTGCAGTGGGCCAGCTGCTAAGCGGTAGCTGTTTCAAGCCCTTTCCTTTTCTTTTCCTAGTACATGTGAAATAGATATGTGCAGTAGTATATGAAATGGATTTCACCTCACAGGTGAAAAGGAATAAACTACCTTCTATACTGTTCAGTAAGATAAGAGTATATATATGGCCAACTTCTCTAAAGTATCTGATTTGTTAAAATCACACCTTTGCTTACCCTATAGTAACTGGATTGTGTACCTATACCTTAAGTTTAGGTGCAGCTGCTGTCAAAATCTTATGTCACGCTGATTATTTTACTGTCTTCCTACTGTTTTGCGGTTCAGAATGGCTCTTGCTTTAGGATGGGTTGCAGGATCCTGCCACAGGGTTAGCTCTTGGGTGACTAGGGACAGTCCCATAGGGGACCCTGAAAGCCAGGAGCACTGCAAGGAAAGGAGTATCAAGTTTCTGTTTGCATGACAGCCTCCAGACTTTTTTCCCTGTTTCTTGGACAGATGCAGGTGAACATAACTCGTTGTTTTGCTGTTCCTAAGTGTAGAAGTTGTTAACATAGTCTCAAAAGTGTGGGCGTAAAGATAACGTGGCAAAATGTTGCTTTAGCAATAGCAGGGTTATTGCAGAAGGGGTATTGCTATTTGGTTGGGGGTTTTGCCTCAGTTCAACTCTATATATCTTCTTTTCTGCCTATTCTTGAGCAGGGCAGACAAGATAACAAGGTAAAAATTTGAGGAGAAAATTTAAAGCTCTGTAATAATAGTGATTAAGACTGCACTGTCGTGATTGGCTTTCCTGCTCATTCATGGTACTGTACAGGAGAAGAGACACGGGCATTTTTAAGTGAGGTCTTCAGTTGCCAAATCCTGTCATCTGAAGAATAGAAACCGACACTTTAAGGCTGAAACATTGAGAATAGTAGTTGCTCCAGGGTGTTCTCATTTTCCTCTAAACCAGTTAGGAGGTAGGACAGGAATATGTGCTGGTTGAGCAATAGTGAGTGTTGGTTGCAGAGGAGCTCAGCAGGATGAGAATGGGTGTTGCTTTTTCCTCAGCAGCTGAAGGAGGAAACTCACTAGAGGGATAAATGTCTGTTCTGTGTGCAGTGACCTAAAATCGAGCAAAGAGCATGTGTATTGACATGCATAGGTGGTGCTAATGGTTATTGATAGAAAAATAATGCCTTTCTTAATGCAATTTAAGAGTGTTGGGTGTATTGGTATTTTTAAGGATTTTTTTTTTTCTTCAGCACAGAATGTGGTGTTGCCTGTTCTTAGATGAGCAGTAGATTTCCTGTTGGTGATGGCAGCCTTGTTAGTCACTTTATTTATGATTTCTCCCTTTGCCTAGACAAGCAAGTCAGAGGATATCTCTGGCTCCTAATAATTTAATCTGTTTATGCAAATAAAACTTTGTGTTTCTGCTCTTACATTTGGGTTTATTACTGGTAACCCATAATGCTAGTCTGGAAGCAGGGATTCTCTCTGAGAAATGGGGTAGGATTGGAGGGAGGAGCAGGGGAAAACCTAGTGATCCTCTGTTCTAATCTCCTGAGTAAGATAAGCCAGAGAATCCAATGTCCAGTCCAGAGTTTCCTCTGAAACTTCTACACATCTTGGAAAGTGAGTTTAGGTTGACTGTAAGTGCTGGTGGCTCCACTACAGCCCTAGGTGAGATGTTTCTGTAGTCAATGATCCTTTTGGTTTAATAGCAATTTTAATGCTTTGTTTCTAGTTTGTACTTGTCAAACTTCAGTGGTCAGCTATGGTATCTCATTGTGTCTTTTTTTTTTCTTCCCCTGGCTGAAGAGGCATCTGTTATCAAAAACCTTTATCATGTGCATAAGTATATATGCTATTACCATCTCACTTCTTAACTTCTTGATTAAATTAAGCAGAGTGAGCTTTCTTGGGATTTGAGGCATGATTTTTAGACCTTGGATACTTCTGTGGTTATTTATTGCATTCATCCCAAGTTTTCATCTAAGAATGCCAGAAGGTGATGTAGCATGCCACTAACAGTCTGGCAGATGCTGTGTACAGGAATATTTTCAGCTCTCTTCAGCTTTTTATATTTATCTCCTTGTAATTTGGAGGATTATTTACTGCTTAGCTGCAGACCTGCATGGAGCCTTCATAAAATAACTATCTACAATGATTTCCAAATTCTCTTCAGTTTTTACTCTCCTAAGCATAACCAGTCATCCCTATTCTTAGGTGAACAGTTCTGTATGGCACCAGGAAAAAGCCCATTGTCCGAACAACTCACCACTCCATGCTTCTGTTGTGTAACATTTCCTTGATTATGTTTATTGTTTTTCACCAAAGAGGCTTGCTTATGCTTGTCATCTAACAAAAAGTCATCCTCATATGACTTCCAGTCATTCCTTACACCTTAATATATAAACAGTTGCCTCCTACTTAAGTTTTCTTTCTGTTCAGGATGTGATATTTTACTTTTTAAAGCACTGTGTTATATAGAACTGGTTTTTATCCACACATGATTAATTAGTTTACAATCAACTGAACTGTAATTCTTGATTCCTAATCAAAACATTTTGCCCTTGCCTACCTGCTGTGCTTTTTTCTAAGAAGTCATAACTTGCATTTTTCAGAAACTTAAAGGTATTTTATTGAGGAAAACTGCTGGTATGCATTCCCTTCCTGGAGTCTTTCCTCTCACATCATATTTGTGTTTGAAAGGCCTCTTCATCACATTCCTTTCTGATTGAGTGGTTGACTGCAAATCTGTATTGATACTGAGACTATAATGTGCCTGTTAATACATTGACCCATATGTAGTCTAGATGGAATGAGCAATCACTTTAAAGCAGATAGTGGTGTCTTTATTATAACATGCAACTTGCCAGACTCTTCTCTCTGACCCCCTGCTTTTTAACCTTGCAGTCATTTGAAAAATCCTAGTAGGCTTACTGAATCACACTTACTATCAGAAGTGGATTTTTCTTGCTCTGTTCATTATCCAGGTTTCCACTATTGGCATATAAACAACTGGTTTGTTTTCTTTGCATCCCTTTACATTTTCATGTTTTAGTTTTGAATCTTATATTCATGTAATGGTATATAACTTTGGAATGTCCTCCCTAATAAACACTAGTTGAAAGCCCTGCAGGGTAGTCTAGTTTGGTATCCAAAATGTCAGGCAGTCCCACTACAGAGAGAGAAACTTTCAAGGTTTAAGGACTTCACTTTGTGGAGTGGGACAAATAAGCCACAGGATATCACTTTATCTAGCCAGTATTTAATCTCCTGAATCTTCTGCCATCTGTTTCTCTCATTTGCACATCAGGAAGGATTCCTAAGCAGACTGTCTCTCTCCTGTTTTCAGGAAGCTTTAATACCTTGATAAATATTACTGAACGTGGCCCAGGTCTACTACTGTGTTATGTTCTGTCACAAACTGGGCATCCCTTCCTCGGTTTTTACCACAGAAAACAGGCTCCTTTGTTGCCATTGCTTCATTCTCCATCTGAGCAGGCAGTTGCCTTGTCCGAAAGTGAGCGTACAACAACTCTCCTGCTCTTCAGGATTAGTAGGTGCCTATCCAAAGGGTTAATTTATTTTTTTTCTCCCCTAGCAAAGTGTTGACTCTTCATCTGTGTGGAAACTGGCTTTTGGACAGGAAACAGAAGGCGGCATGGATTTTGCAGTAGTTGGTAGTTGGGCCACTGTTGGCTGTTGTTAGTGGCTATAGGGAGCTGTACCTTTGGAAAGAAATTCTGCATTCCTGCTTGCAAAATGTCTCAAAAAATTGTCTCTGCTCTAGGGTTTACTTCTTTGCTGATGTAATTGCAGCAAGGACAGCTATTCTGAGTGTAAGTGGAGTCAGTCTGGATACCATTTAATGATTCATGTCCTAGAAAAACATGGTTTTCCTGTTTCTATAGTAGACACATTGTTTCTGGCTGTCATTGCCAGAGCAGTGGCTTTGTGTTTGGGAAATGCTTACAACTGAAGGCATCTGCTTGCTTTTTTTTTTTTTTTGACATCTAGTTTTCTTTCAAACAAAAAAAATCTAAAAACCCCCAAAAACAAAACAAAAAAAAACCCCAAAACCCAAGCCTGAAACCTTGTTCTCGTATTTCTAGGCTAGAGATTAAGAAGTTGCACATCTATAATAATATTGGTCATAAAAAACAACCAAACACCAAAACCACAGATATTGGTGATAAAAACCAACCAAACACCAAACCACAGTTCAAAGGGAATAATTAATCCATGGCTTACTCAATCTCTTTGCATGTGAAACATAAATTAGCATGTTTTCTTGGGAGTTTTAACATGTCTGTGACTTCCTGAAAGTATACCAAAATATTATTCAAAACAAAGGTGAATAGAGGTAGTACATAAAAAACCAGAATGAGAAGATTGTTTACGTTATGAATCAGTTCTTGTATGTCAGAAATCACTCAGAGCACTTAGAAATCTGAAATTATTACAGCATATGGAAATAAATTGGTCATAAAAGATCTCTTGCAATATTAAAATGTTTCAGGCATCCCTTAAATACAAAAAAACCACAAACCAAACAACCAAACAAAAAAACCCCAAACCAACACCACAATCAAAACTCCATAATCTCAGAGTTCCTCATGTACTCTTTTTTCCTGCTGTCCACTCTCCCCCAGGTTTGTCATCTTCTGCTGTCAAGTAAGTCATAAGTCATAGCAGCCGTTACTCTTTCTAGGTCAGACAGTAACATGTTGGGAAGAGTAATTTTTATAAGATGCATGGAAGGAAGGTACTGACTTGCTACCCATTACTGTGTTAACTTCACACCATGGGCTCATTTCACTGAACTGATGGTAATGACATGCCAGTTTTACAGCTGATTCAGTAATACATTTCAATATTGTTTGAAAAGAGGAAGGGAAAGGGGAAATTTAGGTTACGCATTTTCCAAAGGTGGTAGGGGAAGGGACTGAACTGTCCTCGTAGTTACCCTAGCTGTTCTGTTATCTTCATGGCTTATTATACATGAGGCACTTAACATACTTACACCATTTTTAAACAGTATTCTAGTAGTTTAACTTGGTTTTGCAGTTTGATCTGCCCTGTTTTTATTAGCGTCGTACTTAGCGTCTGAGCAAGGAGATACACTTTCATAAAATTAAACTGTTTTTTAACGAACAAGTTACTCTTGAAGACTTTTTCTACCACTCCTTTATTATGTCTGTTAAAACAAAAAAAGGCAACTAGTAAAAAAGCAGTGGTAGTGAAGGGAGGCATGCTTTTAAGAGAAAAATGTATACATACACAGGCTGAAATCTTGTAGATCACATGCTTTAAATGTTTTGCAGAACTTCTAATAATACTGTGGTGCAGGTGAAGTTGTTCTGTGGGCTCATGGTGACTAAAATCTTTGTTTTCCATCCTTTCTAGAAATTAAGAAGCCGCCAGTGGCCCCCAAACCAAAATTTGTGGTAGGACACAAGGCAACACCTCCACCTGTTGCACCAAAGCCCGATGTTGTACTTTCTGGTGTTATACAAGCAGCAAGGAAAACCAAGCCAGCAATTGCACCGAAACCAAAGGTTCTCAAGAGCTCATCCATTCCAGAAGTTAAACCTCCATCGTCTATACAAAAAAGCACAAAAAGCTTTGAGGAGCACCAGAGAGATTCTTCTCAAACACTAGACCACTTGAACTATAAAAATGAAGCCTCGGAAGGGAGTACTGGTAACGCAACATATATTCTACCAATGTCATCTTGCAAATTTGAATGCCTTCAGAAGCTTGGAAATGGGGAGAACGCCTGTAAAACTCAGATTATTTTTGAGCAATTTGAAAACTTAGAAAACATCAAAGTTGGTGAAAAAACCACACCGGGTCTGGGCAATAGTCACAATGAAAAACTAGTACACAGAAATCAGGTGGTTTTGAAAGCCAACATTTTGGAAGAGAAACTAAAGGATGTTCTAACTCATAGTGTGGTTCCTAATAACAGTCCTGTGAGGCACAAGCATGCAGACAGACTTGACAAAGGGGATGGCAGCAGTTCCAAGAATGACGTTAAAAGAGAGTTTATGGAACTGATACAGTCTTCATTGTCTTTTGAGGTAGCTAAAGGAAAGCAACAAAATAGTGATGGTAAGCTCACTGCTAACGAGTTTCAGATGTCTGAAATTTGCCCTGGTTTGACTGAAAATAACCATAGTTGCTCTTGCCCTTTGGACCAGGAAATCCTGGAAAATGAAAATTTAAATAGCGATAGTACATTTTCAGGTGAAATAGGTATGAAAGCAGATGCTGATAAAGCCTCCTCTGAAATATCTTCAGTCCTGAGCTCGAAAGTGCTTCCTATCCCTAAGCCAAGAAAGCCACGTGCTGTATGTCTAGTCCGTCAGGATGGCATAGACGCCACAGGAGAAGGAACAAAAGAACCATCTAATTCAGAGAAAGGTTCCTGTGGGCTTATGGACCAAAGTTTTAAAAAGCCAGCAAAAATTAATATCCTTGGTCAAAGTGTTTGCTATAACAATAATACAGAGATGCTTCATCCTGAAAAATGTGAGGTAGCTCAAAGCAGTGCAGACAAAAAGCATCAGGTGAAGGAACCAGCTATGGAAGATTCAGCTTCACAAAATGTTTTGCCTCAGTTGTCACACAAAACTTCTGATTTGGTGGAAAGTGTTGAATGTTCTTTAGATGCAGACCATAACTTAGTTAACTCCATGGATGAGATGATAGATGATACCAGTATGCTAGATGCTGTGGACAAAAGAAGTAACTTTGTCAGGTGTGATGCTTTGTCCATGAGTTTGCCAAAGCAACTCAAATTAACTAGCACTAGCAGTCAGCACTCAACTTCCAATAGCCTTCATGTTTCCCCGCAAAAATTGGAAGAAGTTAAAGTAAAGGATGAAAGTTCTCCAAAAATAGTTCCTAAGAAACCACAGAGGCACAGCCTCCCAGCTGCTGGCCTGCTGAAAAAAGCTGCATCAGCAGAGCTGGTGGAGAAAGGTTCTTACAGCTCTAGTGAGGACAAATCAAACGGTGTTCTAGAAGGTTCTCACTTCACACATCTGCCAGCCAAGGAGCCACATGCACTGTCATCCTGTGACATACCTAAACGTTCTTCTGAGAAACCTGTCTGGAAGTTACCTCATCCTATTCTTCCATTTTCAGGAAATCCTGAATCGTTAAAAACTGCGAACATTGCTACCAGCTTCACTCACTTGACCATTGTGACAAAGCCTAGGGCCAAATCTCTCTCTTCTGTGGACATGGAAAGGACAGACAAGCCTTGCAAAGACCATCAGAAGAAAAATAGCTTGAAAAAGTTTCTCAACATGAAGCTGTCAGTTTGCTTAATGAAAAGTGACTTCCAAAAATTTCTGTCTAAAGGCAGCCAGTCAATGGATAGTGCTATTTCCGCTGGGGACGGGTATGGAAGTGGTAACAACAGGAATACAGCATCTGTAGGCAATGAAAGGAAAGCTAAATCTGCCAAGGTACGTTCCATAGAAATAAGTAGTCCAGCATTACAGAAGAAGAGGCAAAGAAACAGAAGTCAACCTGAGATGCGGAATAACCAAAGACTGGAGTCTTTAGACGGGCATGTACTTTTGGGAGAGAATTTGTCACAAATGCATTTGACTTCTGTAACCAGCACTTGTGCTCCCGAATACGAAAACTTGCGTCACTATGAGGAAATACCCGAGTATGAGAACTTGCCTTTTGCTATGGGTGCTGGGAGACATCTCTGTTTTGACTGGCAGAACTCCAGCAGCATGGAAGACCAGAGCCCTGGCTTCTATGAGGTTGAGGAGCCTTGTGAAGCTACAAGCAGGTATTTGAGACTTGGCAGGTAAAATAAAAATGGAAGTTTTTACAACAGCTCCTTTGTAAGTCTGTTGGTTGTAAACACGTTTAGAGGATGACTTGAGAGGCTGTACCCCTTTCATTAAATATCACCGAGAC
This sequence comes from Microhierax caerulescens, assembly GCA_035590215.1. Taxonomy (NCBI): domain Eukaryota; kingdom Metazoa; phylum Chordata; class Aves; order Falconiformes; family Falconidae; genus Microhierax; species Microhierax caerulescens. Next base: position 45,415,462 of record JAVJGJ010000057.1, on the reverse strand, counting down.
AGTCACTGCTGTATATCTTTCTATATGCTTTTGCTGTTTTGAAAATTGCTCGCACTTGGTGAAGAGTCAAAAGTAAGCTAGTTATTCCTCATATATGATCAAAATTTTGGAAACTAACATATGTGCTTTTCCAGATTTAATTAAAGCAAATCAGATACAGTCATGTATTTGTATCCAAGAATACTTAAATGGGGAGGAATGAACCTTACTACAGGCTCAGGGTGAACTTGAAGAAGCGCCCACAGAGTGCATCGTTGCTACGTTTGTAGGGGGAGTGAATATATTTTGAGATCAGCTGATAGAGCTGGGAAAAGCAGACAGGCTTTTGGGTATGCAAATTCTTCATCAGGTCTTGACAGCTTTTCGGGTATAACAACAGATACTGCCTCTCCCTGAATGTAGTGAGTAAGTCTTCTGTATCTCCCTGTGCTCCCAGCAAAGGTAGTAGTGATGCATGACTTCTGTGTGACTTAGAGAATATTGCTGAAGGATGGGTTTGGTGACTCTGCAGGTTGCTGTTGTGTTTCATTGTCCCAGGAGGTGATAGGGACAGATAAGATCAGCAGATTAAAAAAAAAGGATGAGACTGATTTGTAGATATATCTAAAACAGATGCTAAATGGAATAGGCAGGAACAGATCTCTTCATTATCTGTAATCTGTGACTGTGGATGCTGGGAAGAGGGATGGGCCACAGAGAGTGGCCAGGCTTTTGTGTTCTCCCTAAATAGCATCTTTTACTGTGTCTGTTGGAGTGTGGTAACAGATGAAGCATTGTTTTGACCCAATACAGTATCATTTAACCTCTTAACATCAGCTACTCAGTTGGTCTTACAGATCCTAAAGATTTATCTCAAACCAGCAATAAGGATTTGAATTAAATATGCAGACTGTGTATTTCATAGTGCCCAGCAAAGTTCCTTACACTGTTGAGAACATATGCATAATGACAAGAATAAATGAGCTAGCTTATAGATAGTCACATATAACTTCATGTTTCACTGAGAGTTACTAAGCTTCGTTTCATTTTGGATGCGTGTGTAGCAAACACATGCTCCAAAGAATCTGAGAGCTGGCCATTCTTTAGGGGATCATATCCTTTTATATAGGATGAGACAGATAAGTTTAATGGTTAGACTTGATGATCTTAAAGGTCTTTTCCAACCTAAATGAATCTATGATTTTATGATTTTAAGTGGCATCCTGTATTAATAACTGTTTATAGAGTTGATATTCTCAACATTGGACTGTTTGCTGGAAAGTATGAAGCCTTACCACAGGAAGCAGGATTTCTGGTTATGGGCTCGATATTTGTAGATTTATTCATGTGGCTGTTGAGTATTTTTCTTGTTTACAGTAGAGTGTTTCTTAGTTTTGTCTTTGGTATACTTGACATTCTTGACCGAGTGATTGCTTTTTGTTTAAGTCTAATCTTCAGCTGTCTTTCAGGGGTTTTCACCACACTCTTGGTGTTCTTTTGATTTACCCAAGAAGGGTGAGACCAAACTTAAATAAGGATATGTTTCATGTGTTTATGCAATCTATTTTCATTTGTGTTGTGGTTCTGGATCCAGGTGAATGCTTGTATTTCCTTTAGGAAAAGAAAAGGACAGTTTTGCTGTATGAACCATGGTAGACATGAGACTGCAGTTGCACCTTGAGTAAAATTCCGTAGTTTTCTTACCTGGCTGAGTGTTAGATTTATTCCTTCTCCACACAAACCTTGCCCAGTACTAATGATGATTTAAGGGTTTAAGTGATCTCTTGCACCCTGGCACATCTGCATCTGTAGCTGCTCCCTAAGCTGGATGTTCTTGGCATAACTGGGTTTGTGTTGTGGTTTTCTTTAAAAAGCACACAAAACCCCATAACCAGAGCCCTTTATGTAAGTGTTTATTTTAAACTAAATTATATTGTTAGAAACTACCTTAGCAGTTAATGCATGCAGCTACTTCAGTAGATCTCTGGGAGCAAAGAAATCCCTAGGGAAAAAAGGGAACATAATGAGGCAGTGGTCTCCTAACCTGGTTCAGCTGCTGCTGGAAGAGCAGGTACAGGTTAGGCTTTTGCTCTGGATTGGGAGGTGTAAGGGTCCTTGTCCAGATGGAACCAGACAGGCAGCTTCTCCAGTTTTCCCATCCACTGTTATCTGAAATCTTTTGAAGCTTCTTTATCAATGTCATCTTACCTTTTCTGCATAGTTCTTTAAGAGCCTTTTATCATTTCCTGGGCCAGGTGGTATTATAAAACCAGACAGAGAAACAGCGCTGATGTTATTGAAATAATTATGGCTTGCATTTTCCCCAACCTGTCAGAACACGCACTTAGCTCTTTTTTTTCCCTAGATCATGGCACATAAAACTCCTGTAATGCACTGCTAATGGGGATCTCAAAGCAAATTATCTTATGATTAAAGCCAATGTACAAATGAGATTGTTCTTCTGAGAAATTCATAGACTGATTGCCTACACTTCTAGTCATAACAACACATACGCAGTATATTAAGTCTGAATGCCAGGCTTGCCATTACCAGAAGTGTTTAGTGGTGTTTTTACCCGATGTTGCATTTCTTTCTGGAGGAAGAAATAAAATTTTCATAATGTACGGAGTGCTTCGATGGTTGCTGAGAAATTTTGTCCCAATCCCATTTGGTGAATGGGTAATGGCATCTGACACTCTTGTTCTAACTTTATATGTCTTATACATTTTGTTTGCATGGGCCTTCCCATGTAGATCTAAATGCAAATGGTGGGCTTGGGTAATTAATGGTGGATATCAGCTGTCACTTACCATTTGATTTTTGAGTTACTAGAAGGGAGGCTGGCATCAGCTGAAGGTGGGCTTGGCTTTGAAAGGAAGAAAACCAGGGTCCTGATACGGTGTGTGAGCAATTGAGGTGGGACAGGTGCTGCCGAAGGAAGACTGATGGGTTTTTCTTGTGTTCAGTAGTTCAGGGGAATATTCTCAACAAAGTAATGCCGATACCTTGGGAGCAGATAATCCATGTTTTGTTTCTGCTATAGAAAAACAGTCTCTTGAAACTTTTTTTTAAGGATGGTTTATTTTATCCTAGCCTGCCTGACTACCAATTTCAAATGGATAATTAAGATTAATGTGTTATTCTAAGGGCTCTGTAAACAAAATTGAGTGAAGAATAGATGCTGTGGGATAGAAACTTTACTGTTAAATATAAAAGAAGTTTTAAATGTAATCATCTAGTTGCAGATAACAGGGAAAGCAGCTCTTTTGGTTTGGGTTGGTGTTTTTTGAGAAATGAATGGTTCAGGTCTGAGGAGCGAGGTGAAAAGTCAGTGCTGCTGGTATGGCCACTATGTATTGTAAAGTTGTCAGAGACTGGTAGTTGTAATGGTTCTGTTTTGAAGGGACACCTTTTTGTTTTGTTGGTTTTTTTCTTTCTTAAAAGCTCTTAATGAAAGAATATTTATGCATTGGCTATCCTCTTTTCAGTGACAAACCTTTCCTGAGGAGAACAGCAAAATTTTCCTTAAAACTAAAAGTAAAATTGAGTATACATTTGTCCACTAATCTGAAGATGCAAAGGAACAATGAACATGCGCTGGAATGTGTGTCATGGTGCAGAAGACAGAAACTTACACTTCTCTGGATCTTGTGGGCTTCCTTTTGGTCTTTGTTACATTGTTCTAGGCAACAGAATTGTACTTCAGGTTGAGTGAGTCTGCTCCTTCACCCTCAGGGAATAGCATACTGTATTTACTGACTACCTTTGACAGCGTTCCTTCAAGATGTTGCAAATGTACGTGACTGCAAATTGATTTTGACAAGATTTATAGCTGTGTCATTGTGATTGTGGCTAGGATTTATCTTTGCAAAGGGCTGGGGGGAGTACCATGTGACAACAACCCTTTGATATCTTAATGTTGGTTTAATTAAATACTGCTTCCTATTTTTCCCATCCCTGCTGATTTAGAATAATCCACTGGTTTTTCAGAAATGAGCATCTCAATACAAATTGTAAGCTTAGTTTTTTTGGACTAAATTCTGCTTTGGTGACTGAGTCCCCAGAGGTCAATTAAGTGTCCATGAAAGCTTTCCTGGAATATTGAATTTAGTATTGAAATCTGTGTGGTTAAGCACTTTGCTTTGATATGTATTCTTCTTTGATGTACTGAACTTTGTTAGGGTTGAGGCGTGCTTCTGATGAGCAGTATTGTACCAGATAAATGTGGTGGTGTTTAGGGACTGGCTGCATTAGGGAAGGGTTTTTTTTGCAGTTGTAAAATCCCATTCAAAACCACTAAATTAAAAAAATACTGTAGGGTCTAAATGGCATTTTAAAACAGTTTTGAAACACACTGAGGTTTGAATGCGCAAAATAAAGTTTAAATATTGAAGGTATTATATTTATACATTAAAAAACAAGTTTTCTTTTTATTGAAGGATGTAATTTCCTGATAAGTAGATGTCAGGTATGTAGTTTTTTTGGATTTGATCTACTAAAAGGTGATAGTGGATTACTTTCTGATCTGAACAAGGCAGGTTCCTTTTCGTCCATCAGCTCTGCAGTCTTGCCCTGTGTTCCAGTCTCCCCCTGTGCTTCTAGTTGGCTTCTGCTGCCCTTAGTTGTTCATTAAATTCTTTCTCTGCAATTGTACCTCAGGTTTTAATGGAATAGCTTTGGTAATACGCTGTTTAGGTTTCCTATCAGGCTTCCTTATCTTTGGTCATGTTATCACTGGCTTTCTTTTTGTATTCTGCTTCCTTGAGCTTGCCTCTCTCTTTCCCCCTCCCAACCTCGCTTTCTCATGTACATGTCATGCAGCTGGCAGGCTTCTGCCAGTTCCAAGGGCTTGTCAGTAAAGAGTGAGTCAGAGGGCTCAGATCTCTGCTTCCCATCCCCTGCAAGGCTGAATGCAAAGCCTATCTGGCAGTCTCTGCTCTGGTGCTCAGGAGCAGGGAATGGACAAAGAAATTCTTGGCTACCGAGCAATAGGAATGTGCTGTTTTGCTGATTTCTCATGTTTTGCTTCTGCAGATGGTGGAGAAACAAATTCTGTTATGAATTTAGGTGTGTCTAACCAGGGTCTAAGTCAGTGACAAATTGAAATATTGGTGAGAAGTGGTAATGCTGTTGCTTGGGGATACTGATGTTCTGGCACAGGGACTTTGGGAAGGAATTGGGTGCATGCAGTGGTGGGACTCTGATCCTGGGGCTGTATGCTCCTCTCCGGAGTTCCCTCTCTTTCCTGAGGGTTAGTAAAATCACTGACCTTGGGTCTGGAATTACTCTATTTTGTAGTGTTAAGTTAATTATTTTATACTATTAGGGTAGCCTATGAAACTATGTGAAAGACTCACAGCGATTTTTTTTTTTTTTTCCATAGGAAAGCATATGTAATGTTTGGGGGTTTCTTCCCTTTTCTTGCAAGAAACTTCATGCAAGTCAGTGTCTCCGTGTTCTGCTTCTCCAGCAAGAGAAGTTTTCCTTAGTTTTGGGGTGTCTTTTGGTTATACAGTTTTACAGTTTAGTCTGCTATACTACATGAAATCATATGCATGTATTATGAGAAGGAGATGTGCACTCTGGGACAATACTTAAATCTTCTAAAGCAATCTAGGAGTATGCCAATCCATCCCCCCAGGTTTGTGGGTTTTTTTTTTGTTTTGTTTTTTTTTTTTCCTAAACCCAACTCAATAGGAACTTTCTTGCTTTTAAAGAATCTTCACACATTCTCATCCAAATGTTTGAGATGAGCTGATTTCATCTGTTTTGACATTGGGGAAAATTCTGAAGTCTGATGCTCTCCCTCACCAATGAGGGAAAGGAGTTGGAAAACTGTATTTTTCTAATACCAAATCCATTATTTTAGTATATAATCCAGTCTTGAAAAGGTTTGAAAGGTCTTACAAAATGAAAACAATTGGAGGATCTCCAAGACTGTAATGAAAAAGAATTTCTGTCTTTGGTATTCCTTTCATCCCTCTTTTCAAGGGATCCCTGTTGGTTTTGGTAAAAGAAAGATGTGGATGAAGCAGGTTGACATGGGCACAGCACATAGGGAAACTGCTGGCAGGGTTGGAGGTGCCATAATGAGAGACTTCTGACTTAATTGGATGGCATTACAAGTGTTACATAAAAATAGATGTAGTTCAAGTTCTTGATATCTTTCTATGAAGTGTAGTCAGGGCTGGGTGTGTTTGTGAGTATGAGACAGGGAAAGCTGACCGTGGCAGCAGCGATGGTGATGAGGCAGCACTGCTGAGGAGTGCTCCCTGGCTGCTGGGCAAATCCCTCTGCCACTCTCCAAAAGCTTTGGTGGTTATTTTTGTCAGTTTTGTGCAATCTAGAAAATTACATTACATTAACCGTGTAGCCCGCGCAGTCCATCTGCATTAAGAGCCATTTTAAGGGTAAACTGTGCTATCCTTTGTTTCCCACTGAAGAAGTGCTCACCACAGATGGCAAAAATGTCTTAATTGTGCTGTTCCCATCGATCCCTCTGGTACAATACAAGGATGTCCTCGTCTTTCCTCCTGGTGACGTCGCTCTCAGCTCAGCGTGTCAGCCCTTCCCTTCAGCTGAAGGGTGACTTAGCATGATGTGAGGGAGCCTGAAGTAAGCAAAGCAATGCAAAAAAACCCTTCTGCGTCCTCTAGCCTGCTTCCTAACCCACCTGTTTATGGATAACAGGAACTTGGGTGTCATGCACTTTCATAAATTAATCTGCAACACTTTTGCTTTCCTCTTTTATTCTGCGTTTGTTTTTTTCCTAATTTTGGCACTCTTCGTATGTATTTCCTTTTCCTTAAGATGGGAGAAGCTAAGGTAACGTATGTTTGTCACTCTACAAATATATGGCATTTTTCCCCTGCCTCCGACATGTGCACTCTGTCTCCAGTTGCCAACAGTGGTATAAATTGCAGGTTAACATGTAGCTCCAGAGAGTATCTCAGATGTAGAATGGAGAGTCAATTGTGACATGAGAATTGATAAAAGACCCATTTCTATGCTCAACAACAGCCTTTTCCTGTGGGTTATTTTAAGTGTTGGCTCAGGAAACATTTTTGTGAAGCTCGGTGGAGCTCTGGTTTGTATTTTAGCTGTGGCAAGGTCTAATATAATTGTATATGTAAAATAGTAAGATTTTGGGGGGCATAAAATGAATGTTGGAAGAAAGCAATCAAAATATTAACTTCAGTTTCTATTTAAATATCAACAGTTATATTAATATGCCTCATTTATCCAACATCTGTATTTGATCCATTTAAAGATGTTTTAACGCATACAAAACTGTGCAGCTGTGTTTTTTCAGACAAAATTTATGCTAAGGAATGCAGGTTTTATTCTAGATGCTAGAATTGGAGAAGTTTCTTTTAAAAATACTGAGTTTATGCAAGTTTTAATTTTTCTTTGAAATATCTTTGTGCTTATGAAAAATTGTTCCACTCAAGCAAAGTGGACTGATAATAATCTCGAAGATTTTTCCCTGTAAATAAATAAAAGGAATTTTTATCAAAACTGCTATTTTGATAGCTACAGCCTGAGCCTTATGGCTCAGTGATTTCAACTGTGCAGAGTTTGGTGGATTTTTTTGTTCTGTTTTTCCTCCCCCAGTGGTGTTCGTGGGGGCTGGATGTTCGGTATTGATTTTGAGATGAGCTGAATAGTTTAGAAAAAGTGTCTAAATCCCATTCTTCCTCTAACCTGTGGAAAAGATTAGAGGAAGAGAGCGCACAAGTCCAGTCTTGCTAACAGCTCGGTTATTTTTTACAGGTAGTCTGTGCTGGTCTCAACCAAACTATTTCAGCCTCCGTTTTCAAGCAGACTGGAGCCGCATCAGCTCCCACACATGCAGGCAGTCGTGTATTTAAGAGTCACTCCACATTTATTTTAGATCTGAGTCACAACCTTTTGAGTACTCTGCTACTTAGCACTTTCTTGTCATCTTCTAGGTATCCAACCTAAATTGGAGTGCAATAGGTTGTGTGTTATTCCTAAATTGAATGAGCAACTTTCTGAAGGGAGGCATTACAGCCCTGATTTCAGGGATAAAGTCACCCAAAAGTCATAAACCCAACGATGAGTCAATATAGGAGATATTTAGCGCCTTGCCTTAACTCTGATTTTAGTGGAGGAGTAGTAGTCATTCAATGGAACTCCATGGTAGCTGTGGCAAGGTGAAATCAATTTTGTTTGAAATGAGTATTAATAGGAGGTTTTGTTCTCACTTGGTCTAAGTTTTCCCTTTCCTATTTGTTTAGTTTGAAATTTTGTCACATTTTTATTATAGTTTTCTAGAAGTCTATTTAGTGTGTGCTGGAGTTGTGTTGTGGTTTTTCTTTTTGTTGTGTGACTGGGAAGTAAAGTATGATTTTTCTTCTGATCCTGATGCCTTTTCCCAATAAACATTTTCCCACTACATGTCTGTTTTGTGGATTGAGAGAAGTTAGAATAGCATGTCCTGATTGTAAATAAGTGCTTTTTTTTGGTGGTCCTATTTATATTCTTTATCACCTCCATGCCAGGAGCTTTTTTCCCAAAGGTCTTGGCCATAAGCATTGCAGCTCTCCCTATGAAATGAGAATTGGTGATCAGGGAAGGCAAAAAGCTGTAAATGCTGCAGACTTCCTTATTTACCTACCTGAGGAGGCAAGTAATCCCTCACAGCTTTGGGTGGTGGCGGAAAGAACTGATGCAGCACCTCCTTCCCCTGTGCAAGTCTCCAGGCAAGGATTTAAATCCCAGGGGTTCGCCCCAGTGTTTCACTTCCCATACCAATGGTTGAAACTGTCCCCTTGTGTCCTCATAGATTATGTTCTGCTATGCTGGCATGATCTCCTTTTGGCAGGCACTTTTGCTGGGGCAGTCCCAGCAGAGGCAGGGCAGTGTGACCATGTCTCCTGCTTGTCACAACACCAGCAGTGCCACGCTGTGGGGGGGCTGCACTGGCCCGCTGTGGGCACCTGCGTTCTTGAAGGCTTGTAAAACTGACATCTCTCGGTGTTTTGGTGTTGGTTTTTGGTTTTTTTTTTTTGTTTGGTTGGTTTTTTTGGTGGATTTTTTTTTTTTGTGGCTTTTCTATGGTGAGTGTGGAAAGGTCTGAAGCATGCATGTGTTTATGTTGAGCTTTCCAAGGAACTGAGGAACTGTCAACAAACAGTCTCTCTGAAGATGCCGCACGTGAGCATGGGAGGCTGCTTGTGGCAAGAGCGGTCCCCTGGGTGCTTCCACCCGCGGGAGCTCGTGTGTTCAAATCGTAGCTAAATACGGAGATAATCTGAGAGCTGTTTGCACCTTCTTTAAGCTGTGCTTTTTAAAATCGTGCAAAGAAGTATGCACAAGTCTTGATTATAGTGTGCCTGAAGTAGGGTGACTGACACAACGGATTGCTTAAAAAAAAAAAAAAAGTACAAAATTTATTAAGTGTGAAACACATATGACAAATGCTTTATTTTTTGCTTGGAACGTGAGTCAGATTTAATTTTTTTCTTCTTGTTGAGGAAAGAAAGAAGTGCTGTCTTGGCCTGAGGATAACAAATGCTAAACTAAATGCTGCTGGCTACAAATGCTAAGACAACTTGCTTCCAGCAAATCAGGTATTGCAGTTTGCAACATGCTCAGCCAAGCACAGAAGAAGCTGCCAGTGGCATGATCTAACAGGCTAAATATGGTGGCAGCTCTCAGCAGTGTTTGTGATATGCTTCTTGCCCAGAAACCCCAGGTGTGAGCAGGGAGTGCCAGGGATAAAGACCAGAACAAAGAGGGTAGTTCTTGGCACATCTCTTGGCAGGAGCAAACTCCCAGCATTCCTACCTGGCCTCTCTGCGGCCAGCCCTTTGCCCAGGAGGTAGCAGGCAGCCTTCGAAGTACAAGTGGCTCTGAACCAAAATCCATTTCAAATAGATTGTCTTAAGCTTCTCTTTTGACAGCGTATCACTGTCACCAGTGGTCCTGACTTCCTATAAGAAAATGTAGGCACTTGGGCATGCATACAGTATGTATGACATTGTTTAAAATAATGCTGTTTCAATTCTTGAAGTCTTTAAATTGCAATTGGAAAAAGTAACCTGACGTGCACAAAACAGTTCTGAGTTGCTCAGCTGGATGCTGGTTGTTTCTGTTTTCTAGCTGTGATTCCTGAGGAGTGTTTATGTTTGTAGTTGTATCCTTAAAGTTCCCTAACAGCCCTGGAGAGAATATCATACAACAGTTATAAGTGATGCAAATAATCATGGATTCATTGGTCTAATTTGTTTACCTCTTGTTTTGTGGTGCTTTGGTTTTTCTGAAGACTGTTGTAGAGGTCTATTTCGTTCCTCGGCCATGTCACCAAGGAAGGATAGCTTGCAAAAGGAACTAATGAATCTCACAGATGCAATCTGTTCAGGTGCTCTTAAAAAAATTAAATAAAAGGGAGATCAACATTACGTGCCTGTTGAGTTCCTTAGCATCAAATCAAGAAAAAATCCTGGTCTGTTGCCTTTTATGTTGTTATTAGTCCTAATAATACGAAGGACTTACTAAAATCGCTGGGTTGTCACTGCAGAAGAACAAATGGCATAACACTAACGCTATCAGGTAAAACGCTATTTGAGAGGACACCCTGCTATCTCACTGTGAAAAAGCTCCGTTTTTGGCAGAGAAGTTGAAGCCCAAGCAGCTTGGATACAATAAGGCAACGAGTCCCCAGTGCTGGCAGCCAAGCCAGCACTGTGACAGCCGCAGCTGTATCCACCAGCCTTTTTCACACAGTCCACTACACCTAGAGAGGAGAGACAGGATCTCGGCTTCAGTTCTTTCCATTGGTGCGTCTGTCATTAAAGCAGAGGTGACTGATGCTGTAGGAATAACTCAGATAAGTAAGCCACCTGGTCCAGGCTGCATTTCATCCTCATTTGCTGGTTAATGGTCTGGTATGCCTGAAGGTGAAAGCAAAAGCAAGGGGAGGTGAAGAGGATGATGAGGGAGGGGATTTTGTAGCTATAACGGTAGACAGTCACCATTGTTCAGAGAATCTGAGGTTTAAACAATGAGGTGAATATGGTGGGTTAGGGTCCAGGTGCTTCTGGAGTGATTTGAAGTTCACCTTTATGCTTTCCAGATTAGTTTGCGAAAGGAAACATGCTGATGTTTGCTTCTTCAGGATGGTTGTGGAGCAGAGATATTGCAGCAAAATGTAACTCATCCAAAAAGTACATTAATTGATGCCTTTATTAACCTTGTTGATCACTAATCCCATCATATATTTTCTTAATATGTCATAGGAGCTCACCAGCGATCTTGGTTGTATTCACTGTTATCTTTGTGCTTTGCCAAGTATGCTTGCTTTCTAGAACTGGTTTCCTTTTTTCTAAAAGCTTGCAGTAAATAAGTATTAAGGGCATTGAACTTAAATAAAAGTATTAAATTAAAGCAAAAGGAAGTTCACAAAACAAAATCAAGCAAATTAACCAAGCAATAATTTCATTTTTGCTTTTGGTTTCCAAGAGCATCTTCTGTTGTCTTGAGCACCCCAATTAGATAATTGCTTCCTAACTTGTTTGGGGATCTTAACTTGATTTCTGTATTTGCAGCCCTTCTTTCTACCTCAAAAGAGAGATTCTGAATTTAGATAGGAGCTAAGAGAAAAGATGCCATAGAACACTTTTTTTCTCTGTGTTTTTTCTTTTCTTTAAGTCTTTTATCCTCAGAGTTTCCCAGAAGTGCACAACTTGCATCCATTGAGGGAATCAGTCAGTGAAGCATGCTGCCTTACCTACAGCTATTACAAGTATGAGACTTTATGAAAAAAATAAGTAACCTTGTCAGCTACTGACTCCACGGACAGTGTGCTCTTAGGTCTTTAAAAAAAAGAAAAAAAGAGCTGAATGTTCCTTAATTATTGAAATTGATTGCAGGGACTGATGATACTAAAAACTGAAAATGGATGAACAGCAATAGTAATTGTTGTCTCTCTGGAGGAAAGTGAGGTTGCAAGCAGCTTGAAAGGATTGTGAAATGCTGTAACAGTACAGAAAGGATTTGAGAAGAAATATTATGGTAGGGTATGCTTATTGGCTCTCTGATGTTTTGGTGTGTACCTTGTAGTTGAGTAAGAACTTTAGTGTGTGTAATTTTGCCTGTATGACAAAGGCTTGCTTTAAAAATTAACAAAACACCACCATCCACAAAAAACTGCAATGAAATACTGGGGGAAGAGGCAGAAGAAGGATAAAGATGCTGGGACACTCCTACAAAACGCAGAGTGGAATGGACACTCATTTTAAAATAACAGATGAGAAAATAATTTAGCAGTGTGTTGTGTGCAAGGTTCTGTTTATTGTGTTCCTACGTATTTTTTATCACTTGGAGTAAGTAGAAAAAAACATCTAAAAATAATGAAGATCATAAGGAAATGTGTAGCATTTCCTTGCCACAAGTAGCAGCATGGCTGAATCTATTAAAAAAAAAAATACGTTGGAGCTGTGGAAACTTGCTTTTTAGTAGTTATGGTGATGCTAACACTTGGAAGTAATTCCAGTATACTGTAAGATACTTAATGCTGGGGCATTCCATGGCATATAGTATTTCAGGCTTGACTGAGATGATTCAGAGAGATTCTCTGCCTTCTAAATGAAGAAGAAGAAATTAAATGGGAACCGAGACTGAAATGTTAATTGTGACTTCAGGCTATAGTGTTCTATGTAGTGTCTAAATCAACAGTGCCTAAAAGTGAAGCCTTGAGTGTACTTGAAGCTTCTGCAATAATACAAATAATCTGAACTAGTCTTGATCATCTTTTGAAGAAATTAGAGAGTTTTATGCGGACTGGGATTATTTTTCTGGCTGTAATAGTTTGATGGCAGTTCTTAAGGTTTGACAGTTTATCTTGCTGTATGTCTTACTAGGACTGGCATGTGTCATTTCATTAATATTTTCTACTGCATTAGGAAAATACAGCACAATGTATGTCCCATAAACTGCTCATTCTGAGGCAAACTAACGATCCCTGCATTTCATGTGTCAAATAACCGCCCCCCACATCTATATTTAGATAACTTGTTCACAGGATAGGGCAAGGTATTCTTACTCAGTGGGCAGCATGGTGAGTTGGCAGTGATGGCGTTTCACATGACTGATAATGCAGAAGTCTCTCTTGTAGTGCTGTGGACAGGACAAAGAATCATGATGAAGAGGGAACGAGATAGATAGTTCATAGTATCCCCAAAATGCTGATCCAGAAGAGTTGCTTAAAAATAACCATTACTGCATGCTTGTGGTATTTTGGAAAAGGGGAATTGACATGTGGCAGAAAAGATTCTGTTTAAAGATTTACTACTATTTCCAAACTACTTTTTAAAACTACAAGAATTTCACTTCATCCAGAGATAACGTTCGAGAGAACTGTATATACACTTACATTATACATTACTTCAGAGGTCAAAGTACAGAAAGAGCAGTCAGTAAACACAGAACTGCTTTCTGTTTCAACAAAAAAGCTGTGGTATTTGCGATGGTGTAAGGTCCAAGGAGAGGCACATGTGTTGTGGCACATGACTGATAAAGGCAGATCAACGTAGTGACTTTATCACCATCTCCTCTGAGGAAGGGGACACAACCAGATTACCCCCAGGAGTGCATCTGTCTGTGGCTGCAGTATTGTGTCCTATTCCTGAACTGGTAGCTTGTTTGAGTCTGGAAAATAGCTGGATGTGAACTGGCTTTTGATCATTAATTACCTAATTATCCCCGTGGGCTTAAAAAAAAACCACACACACACAAAAATAAATTAAATATAACCCTACCAAAAAACCCTCAACAAAATATGTCGGGTGGAAGAATCAGAGGGATGTGTTAGTCTGTGAGCTGAGGAAATATAGGATAAAGACAAACGGGGATTACTCTGAGGTGCTTGACTGGTGGGGCAGGTATCCTAGGCAAGATTTGGTAAATGGTTCTCTCAGCTCTCAGTTTGCTTTAAACAAGTAGTATGCACCACAAAGGCAAGAAAAGGAGCTTTCTGCTTAAATGTTGTTGTGATTCACAGGAAGAAAAAAATGTATAGAGTGGCTCTCATTTGTGGACACTTAATAACCATCCTAAATCATCAATAGTTAATTATTAACATTTTTTTAGTAGTTTTCTTACTGAAACTTTCTATTAGATAAGCCGATTAATCTTTCATTTAGATTTTTTTTTTTTATCCAGCACAGGTCAGCTACTTTGATCTTTATCCTTCAGTGGTGATGGGGTTATGTTTGTGCAAGCAGAATACTGCCTAGCCTGAAATGTGCTTGTCTATGACTTCCGAAAGGACAGGTTTTCTAAAACTTGTAAGTGTTGGCGTGGTTGCCCTGAAAAATTTAAATGGAAAACAACAGCAAAATCTGGGAATGGGCATCCTGTAGAATATGCTTAGGCAAAAGAATAGTGATTTCACAAGTGTGAAAAGTTTCCTTAATGGAAAGGAATCTTAGTTAAAGGAAATTAAAGCAGCAATTAGAACAAATATTAAGGATAGGGAAAGGGGCAATGAAATGTCCATTAACAAAAGTAAGATTTAATGAATAAGGGACTAAAAAGTTAATTCCATTGTGGTTAGAGATAAAATGCTTAATACAATGGGAAAAAAAATAGCCTAGATCAGATGTAAATTCAGTGACAGATGTGGATGGCAAAACTGAGTAATACAGTGAAGGAAGGAATCGTAGTAGTTATTTCTGTTGCAGGTTTTTTACTGAAGCAGGGGGATATATCTGCCTCATGTAATGCTACAGATGTAACAAAGATGATTGCTATCTATAAAATGAAAGGATCTGAAATGGCATCTGTCAAAATAAACATTCTTGGGCCAACAGGTCATTTGACTGTGAATTAGATAGACTAGCCAAGGAATTTTCTGGATTGCTGGAGTTAACAAGTAACTGCAGAAGTCTTTGCATCCTGCTAGCGTGGTTCCAGGGAAAGCTTCAGTGAGAAGCTGTTTTGCCTCCCCAAAGCTCACAGAGGCTCAGTGGGAGCCGTCCCTGGCATACCTTATGCACTGTTGCCACCAGCAGTCATCTCTCTGGTGGCTGCTCTCTTCCCGTGTGAAGCTGATAATTTCCAGACTGAAAGAAATTGGTGTGCCTTCACCCTGGGTGCTGCAGCCTTGGCTCAGGGTCTCGTTTGAACTCTGTGATGAGCTTGCAGTCTCCTTCCTCCCCCCATTGCATTTGGTTCTGGGAGACAGTAACTGCTTGGGTGTTTCCTGCATCCTTCCTGTGTTGTCTTAATAGAACCAAGCTATTTTAATCTTTTCCCTGTCTTCGTGGCTGACCAAGGTCTGTGTACAGGCCAGCTTATCTTGTCTTAATCTTTAAATACATTTCTATTTGTGATAAGCATTTGTGTGTCTAGATTGTTGGGGATTTTGTGTTTGTTTTTGTTTTGGCTGTGTTTTTGGTTTTTTTTAAACTCTGCCTTGAGCATTAAATAGTCAACACCTTGCTATGGCTGCTGAAGCATCCTCACACAGCTGGTATTCCTTACTTCTGGTGTTCAGGTTCCTGGCAGCCACCTCCCATGGGATCCATGCTGAGTGTTTTTTCTGGTAACTGACAGTTGGAGGTGGTGACTCTCAAGGAGTTGTCCTCCTCCATCCCTGCTTTCTTGTGATTCAAAGTCAGGCAAAGAAAAGATCAGTCATAACCATCCCTTGCGCAGGGAGGCAGAGGGCAGTTATCTGAAGAAGTGTGTAGCCCTGACAGGTGCTGGCTGCACAAAATGAGGTGTTGATCAGCATAGTGAGATCTCTGCTGGCTGCAACAGCTTGGGGACAAGGGTTTCTGGATTTGCTTTTTGCTTTGTAGGGTAGCTAGTAACTTCTGGCTCATCTCACAATAATCCTGTGGCATCCCAGCATCTTTTTGCAGGCCTTGAACACAGATTATGTGGCTTTAGACACAGCTTTATTGTAATTGGCAAATATCAGATATTTTTAGGGATTAAAAGTAGGAGCCCAGGGATTTGCTGTTTCTGTGTAACTCATAACTGTGAGTTTAGGCTCAGTTTTCTCTAGTCTCTGTTTTCTTCTTTATCTTTCCATACCCCCTTTTTTATTTTCTTTTAGAATTGCATTTCTTAAATCTCTACTGAAGTTGTCAAAGCTAGTTAAAGGAAGAAGGTTGTGTACCTGTCTCATGCAATTTCTGTATTGCAAATACGGCTGAAGCTAATGAAAAAGAGACCTGAACAAAGTTATATTTTATAGCTTTGACAGCTAGCTGGAAGGTGTCTATCTCTTGAGGGATGGGAGTTTTTAATCACAAAAGATTCTGCTTTCTTGTTTTCAAGAAAATGTATTGGACAGAACAGTTATAATATTGCCATCCCTGATGCAGTTGTTTAGCGTATGTCCTGAGGAGCAGCCCTGTGTATATATACAGACATCTAAAACTTCAGACAGAAAGCTCTGGTCTGAGTACCATATCTGGAACAAGTCATGATGCCATGAGACAGAAGAGAGCAAAACGGCTGGGATTGTTCTTTATTCTCTGGCACACAGTATTGTGTTGCATATATATATGGCACACAGTATAAGTGTTGCACCATACATGCGCATAGCAATAAGGGGATAGATTTTAAACTTTGCTGTCAGGCAAACTGATGGACAAATGTAACATAAAGATTCCAAAGGTACTGTGGGTTTTGTTTGCTGTCAGCAAGCATTGTATCAATACCAACATAGATGAAACATTGCAGAGTTATGAGTCCACTGTGGAAAAGCCTACCATTGTTGTCATCTTCAGACCATCCACTACTGTTTTCAATGTTTATGATACCAAGTAGACCATTTATTGTGGGGTAAACCAGAAAGTTTTTCACATAAATAAAGTATGGTATATTTATTGACTATATATAATTTTAATTTTAGGTCCTTAGAAGAACACCATGATCATCCTAATGTGGTAATTGGAGATCTTCAGTCAGATGAAGAAGATATCATGAACAGTTCTGATGAAGATGATGACACAAATTCTGATTCCAGCAAAGGGGAGCCTGATCCTCAAGAGGATAAACAGGTATCTTTTTATCTTTCTCCTCTGAAGCTATTCTTCACTCTTGCACTATTTTGTAAGTTGTAACCTGTTGGGATATTTTGAAATAAAAGGCATTGAGTGAACATTACTTTATATATTTCTTTTCATCATTCTTATTGTTTAGTGGGCTTCTGTTTCTAAGATTTTAATTTAGTATGTGTACATTAGCCTGATATTAAGAGGACAAGTTTAGAAATATTCCACTACAAAGTGTGTGTTGCCTGGCATACTTTTTGTTAATCTTTCACTGAATTGTGGAGCTCTAGACCTGCCTACTATGCCCCTCTAATAATGCTACATGCACAGATTTAAGTTTAGAGATCTTCAGTTTTGAGACCTGTAAATACCTTTTAATGAGGCTTTCTACGCCTCACAGATCCTGAAGTGCAGTGTCTCTTCTGCACTGAACATTTAAAGTCAACCTTTGATTTGTCAGCCTTGGTGAAACCCAAGGAAAGGGGCCAGGTGAAGGTTGCAAGGTCTGAGAAGGTCCTTCTGAAGAATCTCTGGGAAGCTGTAGTTTTGCCTGGATGATCCTGTTTCAGGGGTTTTGGCCGTGTAGCAAAGGCCACGTCCCAGTACCCATTTCTGTGCAGACAGTTGTCTTGCATTTGCAGGTTCTGCATACTGACCTGCCAAATCATTGCTTGGTGCGCAGGGGACAGGTGACTGAAGCCGTTTTTAATTCTTCCTTTTCAATGGCATGAAACACGAAGATCTCAATCTTCTTTTCAGCCTTTAAGTTCCTTAATTCACTCCTTTGGTGCTGAGGAGAGACTATTGGTGTGGCAAGAGAGCTGTCATCATAGGGTTGCAGAGCCACCTCTGTGGCCCTTGGAGGAATGTAAGCCACACTTGGCTGTTGGGGTTGAGTTCTGACCTTCTGCTTCTGCAAGTGCCAGCTTGGAATGATTTCCCCTATTTTGATCTTCTTTCTTCTTCAGATGAGGAGCAGGAAGACAGTGCTCACTACTCAGAATGAAATTAAGTTGGGTCCTATCCCTCTCCTTGGGGATACCCACTGTCTTACTTCTCAGTCCTGGATGCCCTGACACCAGCCTACCTTGGACTGCTGCCTCTCCTCAGCATTAGGCCTGGCAGCTGTGTTTCCTTTGATAGGAATTATATTTGCTTCCTTTCCTTAAAAATGAATAATAATTAAAAAAAACCAAAACAACAAAACACGGAAAGTCAATGAGACTTTTTAGTGCTGGAAAAGAAGACCCGATGATGTGTCAAACCTGAATGTCATTTAAACAAACCTTCTGAGAGGAATAAATTGGGGGAGGGAAAGACAGTTGAGGGAGAAGCTTGTTCCTGTGAAATTAAGCAGGATGGTACCTGTATAGAAGCTAACTTACCCTGTGTGCCTCTAGAAACGGCCTCAACCTTTCATGATGGAGTTTTACAGGAAAGCATCCCCGTTACGAGGCTTCTCAGGCAGGTTTCACAGAGCAACTCAGCACTTGCTGTGAAGCATCTGCTCATCGGCTTGCCTCGTCCGCCTGCGGCACGTGCAGCCAGCAGCTGGGGATTAACAACCAACTTCCTAACAGAGAGAGCAGCTGCAGAGGAGAGTGAAGCAGTCTCTGCGTTGGTCATCAGCTGGGCTTGTTTCTGTTTCTCCTTACCACAAGCATCTGGCTGTTTTGATGTGTTTTATCCATTAGAATTCTGAGTTACAAGGTTCCTTTCCAGTGCCATGTCTGAGAGCCCGATTTGTATGCCTTCGTTTCTCCCATCAGAGACTCTCTTAGACCCAGAGTATCTTTGGCTGAGCGAATGCAAAGTGGCCTTTTCATTGCCAGCTGGTATGTGAAAAGTCTTTCAAATGGAGTTGAAAACAGACTGTGATACTTCATTTTGTAGTTGTTTAGCGATAGCGTGTTGTTCTCAAAATACTAATTTTCATCTCATTTGCAACTGTCGACAGTGATGGCAGATACCTTGCTGTGCATAATTGAGTTACTTGTGAATTCAGTTTCATAGGGAGCGTGTCAGCTGTGCTTTCTAAAAAGAAATGGAGGTCTGAGAATGGGTGTTACAGTTTCACCTGAGTCTGATTGACCCTTACTGAGTATTTTTTGTGGAAATAAGGTAACTTTAGAAGTAAAATCCCAGCTCTATGTAAAGATGTCTATGTACTATATAAAATAAGTAACGTATTTTGCATATATGGGATGTAACGCCAAATTACAAAATTTAGAAATTAATCTTAATTTAGTAATTTAGGACTGTGTCAAATTCAAATGAAAAAATATTTTAGATTTTTTAAATTTTTAATATAACAATATCATTAAAACCAATCTATGAATATAATCAGTTCCATGGTTTGATTTCCAGCACTTGAGACTTGTTTCTCTAAAACTTCAGACAAATCTCGCAACATTAGTGCTTATGAACCAAAGGTTCATGTATCTAATGCCTACTGATACCTGCTTTTCTAGATAAACAGTTCAATGCCTGTATTATAGTACCATACCTGATACAGCCTCCCCAGGACTTCCATCACACTTCTGTGTGGTATATTCTGTGATGTTCTAGTGTTCCTCATCCACACTCTTTTCTTTGCAGCCCATTAAAATGAAAGCCTGAATGTGCAATAGACATGGTGACAGCTGGCAGCAGAGAAGCATATGGCAAACCATGAAAGCTGTTATGGAGAAAGGTGTTTTATCTGAGGGGAATTGTACGTGGGGGCTACATTGTGTAGAAAACACATTTGTATCCTGACACCTACCCCCTTTTGCTTTGTTACACCTGTTCCTTCTGATATTGAACATAGCATTGATTTTTTTTGGAAGCCAAGTGTGTGTGCAACATTGCCTCCACAGTGTTTCAGGTAGATGACAAGGCTCACACTACTACATCTTTGCAGTACAGTTGCTATGTATTCCAGCAGCTCCTTTAGTAGATTGCCAGAGGCTGACTTTTCAGTATGACTTTTTTCTTTTTTTTTCCCCCCTTCTTTCATCTTCTTTTTCAGTAAAGAAAATGTGTATTTCTCTTAAAATGTTCCTGAAATCCATTTGAGTTTGCCAGAAGTATTACTGTTGCTGTATTAATAAAAAAAAAATAAATAAATTGAAATAATGTAGAAATATTACCTGTACTTTACTACTTTTGCTAAACAGTGATCGTTACTTGCTAGGGCTTCATTCATTATGGGCTTCAGTGCTTCCTGTAATAATTAAATAAAAAGGCTCATGGCATTTTAAAAAATACTCTTAGCTAGTGTTGTTGTTTCCAGCTACAAGCTAAATTGATTTTTCTCACAGATCCTGAAAGGCTGGAAGATTTCAAAGCAGTATAGAATATTTTTATTAGAAATAACTGTTGAATAATTACATTGAATTTGAGGAACTACTAGCTGGAAATGATCTTTGTGACAGTTTTGGAAGTTGCATAGTATAACATAATTTTATTTGCAGAGTAAGGCAGCTGGAAAGAAAACAAAGGTTTACCATATTGCCAAGGAGATCATGAGCTCAGAGAAAGTGTAAGTGTCAATGCTAAACTTAACAGCTACTCAATTTATTTTAATTGGGGAATTAAAATGTAACTATTTGCTTTTTCTTGCTTTTCTGGTAGGTTTGTGGATGTGCTAAAACTCTTGCACATTGTAAGTACCTAAAAAAAAGTTTCCTGTTCTGTTTGTTTAATCTGTTAAAGTTCTATGTTGAGGCTTTATTGTGATGAATGTGACTTTTTTTTTTTCTGCTGTGTCTACATATTCAAAATATGCTTAATTAGATTAATCTTTATAACTTTAAATTTTCAGATTTTATGTAGCGGATGAGTATTTTGGTGGTTCCTTCTGCATCTCCTTAATTAATGTATGCAGTCTTACAACTGAGTGGTGATATTGCTTGAATATTGAATATGGAATATATATCCATTTATGTTAATCAGCATCATATTTATAAGCCAGCTTGTACCATAGCAACCAAAATAAAATCTTTGGTTAGAATAACTTCTAAAGTAGCAGGGGGAGGCAGGAACAATTTACCTTTAGAAATGGTACCTAAAAAAATACACATTCTTTAGGTAATTTAATTAGCTCTAATGGTGCATCCATCACCATGGCAGCATATTTTTTGGGGCTGCAATTCTTTGACAGATGCTTGCTTTCTGATAACAGCTGTGTTGTTGTAGTACCTGCAATGTGTTGTCCACAGCAAGGGTTAAGTATTTAATCCATGCCTATGCAGACTGATCATTTTAAACATGCTGTGTTGAAGGTGGTAATAGTAAACTAATGAAGAATTCAGCTTTGTCTAGCTCTGTTTTTTTCTGTTTTCTGTAAACTTCTGGGTGATATGTGTTTGTACTATTTTGTGCCTCTATGAAATGCAAGCATAGTGATTTTTTTTTTCCTTGGGCAGTAGAAGTGGTTATATTGCAAACAGATGCTTTGGTCTATCTCAGTCTCTTGAGAAGCATGTTCTGTGAAACTGGGAACAAAGGCTCTTATAGATGAATGTATGCAGTCCTGTAATATGGAGATCTTTCAGGAAACAGAAAACTTACTACACCACTTGTTGATTCCTCTTTTGGCTTCCATTTAGTAATTGATTTTCTTGTTCTGTTCAAGCCTGGTTTTTAAAAGCTGAGTCAGGCAGTTGTGGCTAATACGTAATTTATATTTGACATGGTTTCTAGTACAGAACTCAAACTTAAAAACTCCTTGGTTAAAGGGAGTTGTCTAATGACTATAGACAAGTTTTAAGCTATATGATTTTTAGTTATGATATTTTTCAGGCATATAACTTGTATCTTAAAGGTGTCTTCACTTTGCAGTGTACCAGTTTGTTAGATTATATGCACAGTACTGGAAGAAAAGACTGTTGGTGAGGAGGATGCAGACAAGCAGAGGAAGAATGTGGGAGAGGGAAAATAGGAAGTTCAGAAAGTTTCTGGCATAAACTTAAGGTTGTCCACACAGTGTAAATGTGCAGTGCTATAGGATGTGTTCTGCTTTTTTTTTTTTTTTTTTTTCTAAAAGGTCACTCACAACTCTCTTCATGACAGTATGATAGTTTCTAGCTGCCATATAAAAACCATTAGAAATGTTTTTGTTGGCTAGCGATAACAATTGACGTGTATTCAGCCTGGTCTAACAGAGAAGATGCTAGGCTAGGAGTCAAGGCAATACTTTGCCTATAACCTGTTGGCCTGTGG
Organism: Microhierax caerulescens; assembly: GCA_035590215.1. Taxonomy (NCBI): domain Eukaryota; kingdom Metazoa; phylum Chordata; class Aves; order Falconiformes; family Falconidae; genus Microhierax; species Microhierax caerulescens. Next base: position 45,393,242 of record JAVJGJ010000057.1, on the reverse strand, counting down.
TGGGAGCCTTAGTAAGTGTCCTTGTCAGACTGGGCACCAGTTTTGAAGCTCTGTGTGTGGGCATTCTTTGTTAAATAAAAATTTCCGTACCTGAGAGAGCTTGTAGAAACTAATTTTATTTTATTTCCACAGAGTGGTATGCCTGAGGATCTGTGTATGTTTCTCACAGACATTATTAAATCTGTTTAATCATATGTTTCTTATGTGGATAACATTTAAATGTTGATAAAACTATCCTTTCGATTTCACATGCACTGAACCAGTTTGGCTCACTAGCTTCAAGTGTCAAGACTACTAACTGCCAGTCAAGCAACCTCTGATAGATTTCTGGAATTAAAACTTAGATTTTCCCCAGGCTGGGCTGTCTTACTCACAGTAAAGATTTAGCAAGTCATGGGGAGGCTCTGTTACACCTTCTGAACCATCTATTAGTGGTTTTCCAAAGAGCAAATACTTGAAATTTAGAGACTAATTCCATTATCAATGAACTGAAATCAATAGTGTTCTCCTCAGCCTGCTTTACCAACACCAGTTAATGCAGCTCCATGGCTCTTAGTACAGCCAGGGAACAGCACCGTTGATGTAAGAAAAATTGCTACTGCTTAGAACATTTGAAGTGGAGTCTAAAGCAGATGAGAAGGTGAGAATGTGACTGCAAACTAATTACAGGTACCATGGGGTTGTTTTTTTTTTTTAGCATTTTTTTCTTTTATATTGACAAAGTGCAGCAACCCTTCCAAGATACCAGGGTGCCAGCCTATTTCAAGAACTGTCACACTTTGTAATTACACCTGACTACTTCTGTTGAAGGCAGACTATAGAAGTTCTCTAGAAAATGATAAGCACTTGGGCATGTTTCTGTAATACAAAATAAGCTGGTCATAACAGAGATAAGGGACTGGCTTTGCACACTGGTGCTCTGTCAAAAGTACATTCAAAGGTGAATGGGGTTGCTTGAGGGAGTAATCAAACATCGGGTGTCATCTTGAATTCTTTGTATCTCTATGATTATTGTATTGCTTTCTTAGAGGACAAGATTCCAGTAAAAATGCTGTTAAAAACTTGTGAAAACAAAGGGGCTTAAATCAAACCAGCTCATCTCTATGCACCTTTGTGAGATGGTTCATGCATGGCCTCCAGAGGGTAAACAAGGGTTGAGATGGGAGAAGCGCTGTTTCTTCCCTAAGAGCACTTACAGGAAGAAAAACAAGGAACAGTGAACTGGGTGTAAAATCTAGGTGATGTAAGAGAAGCAAGCTTGTCACTACTGTCTGAGGTGCTCTGTGTCCATAAAACACCTGGTGTTTCCAGAAAAGGAGCAAGGTGGGATTGGTACTATTTGTACTAGTATGTTGTGGGATTCTTTGTAAACAGTTTGCTTTGCACAAGTGAGAGGACCTCCTCAGCAGGACCCTGCTGCTGTAAGAGTAAGCTGCCTGGCTTATTTGCTGTTCTTTTGTCCATTTTTGTTCCAAATGTTGTTTTGCCAAAACCCACCACTCTTTTTTTTTTTTTTTTTTTTTTTTTTTTTTTTCCCTCCTATCCTTTTTGATTTTGTTTTCCCCCTGCTGCTATGGTATGGGCAGTGAGATTTCTGGTCAAGCAGAGGAACATGCTTTTTGGGATGACTCCTTTCACTGCAGGGCTTAGTGTGTCACTTTGTGCTGTGTGAGCAAAGCAAAGCCTGTGGGCTTTTACCTGAGCTTTTAGATCTGCGCTTCTAACTTAGACCCCAGCTCTGTCCTTATTAGTGCTCTGAGAGCAGGTAGGGTGTTATCAGCAGGCACCTCTAACTCTTCTGCAGCCGAAAGATCAGTCCTTTATTGAAGGCAGGTAAGAGGCCAGACGTTTGTGTGTCCTTCCAGAGATGCTTACAAGAGTGAGAAATTCTGGTTTAGTATGTTCACATTTTCAGAAAACAATTGCAAAATTTATATATATAAATATATATATCTATATACACACGCACACAAACTATATATATAGTTTTACATGTCTATAAAAACATACACTTTTTTAATATTATGAACAATAATTCATAGTAGATTTGGATAAATAATGTAGCCGGTATACTGAGAAATAAAATAGCTATGGGTATTGAAGCAAATAAAGTCCTGACCTCTGGTCCTGGCTTACAACTGACCTGCTGTTTAGCTGTGGAAAATTCTGACAATCTCCAACTGCTTTCTCTCCATCTGTAAAACTTCAATATTTGACCAGTCTGAGATGAGTATGTTGATACATTTCTAGTCATGAAGTGCTGTGGAATTGCTGATTGAGACATTTGACAATGAATTGCAGCTGTATTTATCTTATTAACAAGGCTAATGAAATAGTGTTGGTTTGGAAAGAAACATTGTTCTACTACCCAGCCTATTCCTTGAAATCACATTTTGGGAATATGCTCCAGTCAGATAATTGATTTTTCGTAAAAAATTAACTATCTTATATTGCTTAAGACTTAAAAATGATTTTACTACCTGAGAAAAAAGGTGCAGAACTACTTGGCCGCTTTCCAGAAGCGATCTCATGTTTGAAAAATGTAATGATCCACACTTAGAGTCTTCGTTAACTATCATTGAAGTTTAATTTAACAGTTTATGGCTAATAGTCTAACCTCAGTTAAGACTGCCTATTTATATTTTAAATAATGTATTTGTAAAGTCTTCTGTAGCAGTATTGCTAGCAGTCCTGTTTACAGTTTGTCACATACAGCAGCTTGGCTGTTCCCCAGAGTGTGAAACTTCCTCCCCTTCCCTCCTCCCCCTGCATAGGGAATTTGTGTGTGTGTGTTCCTTGAAAAGCGTCCAAACACAACCATGTTTTTTCCCTTAAATTAAACTGATATTTGAGCTATCTGCAGGTGTATTTAGCTGGGAGTTGTACCTCAGCAGAAGGGATTATGGTTTATTTTTGCTTTACTGATGGTATGTTCTAGGAGAACGGATCCAAGATGAATATTGGTTGAAGCCTTAGGAAGAAAACACGTGGCCACACTTAGATCATGTAGCTTTTTCCCTTCTGGTTAAATTCACAGGAAGTTTTAATTTCACCCATTTGAAATTATCTTAATTCAGCTACTAGATACCTGAAGGTGCACTGAACCCAGTCAGCAGCTGAGTGAGGGTTTAGCCTGGTCAGCACCTACTTTGGTTTACAACTAAATGTGTTCCTTTGCTCCTTTGACGCGGACAGGTCGCTTCGCTGCACGCTGGGAATCCTCCGGTGGAAGAACCGAGAGGGACTGTGAGTCAGGGCCTTTGCAGAGGGGAAGTGCGTGGGCTGATCACAGATGATTCACAACGGGGTCAAAATTATTTCAGATATCACGGCTCTTTGCTTATTTAAGGAAGCTGCATTGAAGGAGGGGCGGGAGGAAATAAAAGCAGCAATGGTGATACCTTCCTCAAATATTGTTTAAAAACTGCGCAGCTCTAGGAGGAGTGTATGCTAATAGGATAAATAAAATTCTCCAAACATTTTCAAGTTGGGATTGCTTTATCAGGCAGTAATTCAGCAACAGTATGTACTCAGAAGCCTTCAAAACTGCCTAAACTAGATTTTTATATGGACAGGTACCCAGTGGGATGCTGTCCTAGTCTAGAAACTAAGACTTTCTGGTTTGGAGAGAATGTGTGTTCCAGGGATGATAAGGAAGGCTGTCCTCTTGTAGTAGCTGTGTGAAGACAGTTGCCTTTTGCAGTAAAAAGTGGTATCAGGAGATTATTATTGGACCAGAATATAACGTAAACTAGAAACTATAAACCAGCATTTCAGAAAGTGCCTAATAGCCTCCCTCCTTCTTGAAAGGAAAAATTATCCTGGTAAGAAGCTGGTATGATTCAGTATAACTAGCATAATCTTTTGTTTTCTGTCATACAGCATATGAAACTTTTTGTCTGGAGCTGCAAATGGTGGTTTCCAGTGTAATAAGCACATTAATTCCAAAGCATGACAAGGCTTTTTTAATGAGTAAGATTGTAGTATTTGAAAGGCTCATTTTTAATTAGAAAATATCTCTCTAGGATTCACTGTTATGGATTGCAGCATTGCTTCAAACAGAATAATTTCTAGAACTACCTAGGTGACTGTCTTTGAACACATTGATGAAAGCAATGCTCTTCAGCAGTGTTATATAGTACTATATTCTAAATGTGTTTGAAATATGAATCACTTATTGCAGGTATATATAGATATCAAGACAATGTATAATTTGCAACAGTGATTCTGTTTTGATGTAGCAGTGTAGGGATTTTGGTTTAGAAGTGATTAGGTTCTGGTGCATTAAATGATTATTAATGCAACTTCTAATTTCTAAGTCATTCACCTACTTGTATAAAAAGTTGTCCTTATCTGAATGCCTTCCACCCTTTGGAGTGAAATTTCAGAGTTTACTTTTTAAGTTAACATATTTTGCATTTGGCAATTAAAACAGACCTGTTTTGTTTTTTGTCCTTTTGGGTAAGAAATTACTTTCTCAGAAGGCCAGCATCTTCAAGTGTAAACACTGTTAACTCCTGTCTTGTTATGTTTTACTTTTCCTACTCCCACTCCTCAGGCATGTGCTCTCTGTCTTCAGCTCTTAAGTTTATCTCAAGATGAACTTGGCATGACAGTTACTTCACACCCACTGCCAGGTTAAAAATAAATCTTAATATGATTACAGTGACAAATGCATTGTACTGCTTCTGTAGTGAAGACTTGATAACTTTTTTTAAAAAAGGAAAAAGATAAAAAAGCATTGAAATCTAGCTCTTTTGTTGTTTAGCCAGGCTGGTTTGCATCATTTGAAAGCTCTGCTTTGTCAGTCTTCCCTGCGTTTCCTCTCTGCAGGGCTTCCTCCATTTACTCAGTTTTGGAAGGGGGATGGAGAGGGTGATGAAACAAAGTTTTGGTTGGCTGTTTTAATGATAGAGTTTTTCATGGTATGATCCAAAGCCTGATGAGGCTGATGGACTTTGAATCAAGCTGGTGAAAAACCAAATCTATATTTGGAAAACATCCTGCAGACTCTTTGAGTTCTATATCTAGAAGTTAAATAAATGCTCTTAACTACAAATGACATTCCTGTCTTATCTACTGGTGATTAAACCTGGTTCCCTGCTCTTCTTTTATTGTTTGGTCAGGGAAAAGCCTGGGTTGTTGATTACACTACAGACAAAACTGCTTTTCTTTTCCTCATGCAAGTAGCCTTGTAACATTCAGACAAAATTCTTGTTTCATCCCGTGGCAAAGTACATATACTGTGTTGTGTGTGCATGTGATTTGGGGGTTGGGGGGAGAATATTATCATAATATGATGATGCATTTTACATGAAGCTCTCCAGAATGCCTCATTTGAGCTTTTGCCATTGTAATTCCATGTATCATTTCAGTGTTAAGCAATGCCCTAGGGTCAGGAAAACCCATAAGATGCAGCTGGTAGTTAACCTATGTGTCAGTAGTCTGCACAGAGGATGTAAAACAGAACATTTCCATATGAATAACACCATCTGTTTTTTAACTCCCTTGCATTTAGTTCTCAGCCTTCCCCCATCACAGCCATTGCCCTGTGTCTCTTTTCAGTTTCTTGTCATAACTCTGCCCAGTCACAGCCTTCATGACCCAGAGGGTCACAAAGCAAGAAAGTGTGTCTGGAGCTCACGTTGCCCAGAGCTGATGTAATGAGGAGAGAGGGCAGGGGAAAACTGAGGCTTAAGTTTGAGAGACCCTAAATAGTGCCAGATGCTGGACAGATGAGAGAGCTGGTAAGACCTGCAGCAGTAAACCTGGGGAGGGGAAAGAGGGAGCTAATTCCCCCCCCCGCCCCCCCGCAGACCCGAGGACTATACACATTTTCAAAGGCAGGTATGGACCCCCTGCACATTTAAAATGTAATTCATCTTTGTACTTACAAACATGTTGCTGGTCACCTTTTTTAGGATGTGTGTAGATAGTGCTTGCACTATCAGGTTTCAGCAGACCACAAACTTGAAAAGAGCTATTGCAGATTGTCTTTTTTCCACTGTTGCCCAAATTCAAGTGAGACACAATAATACAGCGCACCACCTAATTTGCATTTTTTTTGTAAGTTCAGACAATGTTGGTTTTCAAGTGAAATACAAAAATGCTAACCTTTTTTGAAAATTTTGTTTGTATGTGATCAGGGAAAATACCTCATGTAACGGATGCTGATGTAGATACAATCCTGACCATACTGACTTGCATGGGGCTCAGATTTTAATTCCGTATAGTTTAATGAGGACCAATAAGCCTGGTTATAGAATAAAAATGCTATAAGAAGATCCTTCAAGTGTAAGTAGGGGTTTCCTCCTCCCTGTAGATGTTTTGAAGGTACCAGTGTTGGTTTTGATCTTTGTTAACATTTGAAATCTCATTATTCCCATGTGTTTAAGTTACAGTATCTTTTTGTTAGATGTTAATTTCCCTGTATATAGAAGAGCTGTTGCATATAGTAATGTTTTGTGACCCTACATTTTTGTCCAAGAGGCCCATCTTCCAAAAGGGCATTTGTAGATGACTTATGAAAACTAGAATGATTTTAAAATACAATATTATTACTGTATTAGCTGATACAACAGTTTTGCTTTTTGACCCAAATATTAGCAAGGAGATACTCAAGGCTGCCAACACCCTTGCAGATACAAGCTTTTTTTCCTCCTAAGCTTCCTCTTATGCAGTACAAGCACATTTCTTAAGGGCATGTTGTAAAAATAATGAACAACTTCCATATTATGCATACAGAAGCAAGAAAGTAAAGCTCCAGCATCAAACCAGAGGGATTAAGGCAGGCCCAGGGGAGTAAGCTGAGGCTGCAGAGAAATATAACCCAGATGGTACCCGCCTTGCCTTTGGTAAGAGGGAGCAGCGCCTGGAATGTCTGCAGAGAGAACACCGTTGTCTGTTGGTGCTTTGAAGGCTGTTGGCTCATGGGAAGGGGGGTTTCTGTCCTCTTTGTACTCCGGCAGGATTTCCGGGATGCTGTGGCGCATGCCTCTAGGCAGCTTGGAAAGCCAGTGATTGAGGACAGAATCCTGAATCAGATCCTGTACTACCTACCTCAGCTGTACGAACTCAATCGGGACCTCCTGAGGGAACTGGAAGAGCGATTATCTCACTGGTGACTATTAATAAAGGGATACCATGCCTTTTGATGTTGTTGAAATTTATATGTGGGGCTTACGTGACTCTATGTGACCATGGTTTGACTCTTGTGTTTCACGTGCCTTCTTAAATGACAGAATTGACTTGGAAAGTACAGGAGATAATTTTCTGTTTAGGTGTACTTCTTGCCATTTAGATGTATCCAGAAAAGTCCAGAAGGCATGTCAATATAAGTTTTTTTAGCAATCACACTTTTTTACTTAAAATTTAATTGACAGTTCTGGTCTGTGAATGGCCATAAGAAGTGGACATGCAAGACCGACTTGCATTTTAAAGGTAGTCGAAATCTACTAAGCAGACACAGTGCTGATTGACAGCCACAATCCCATTGAAATCCATTCTCAGTTACGCTCCTGGGTGGATCTAAATCAGCTATACAAAACCTACTGACAAAGGCACTGAAATGGGTAAAGACTGTAGTCCCATGCTTGCTGTTAGAGGATGGAGACTGCATCTTGAAATTTGAAGATCTGTCTTCTCAGAAATCCAGCTTGTACTGAAGTGTTCAAACAGTTCAAGACCTTTTTAAACAGACTGTGTCTTAAGTGGTTGTAATCTAACCCTAAACAAGTGTGACAAGGTGTGCCTGGTAATGTTTCTCAGAACAGCTACTGAGATGGGTGGCTATCTGCTGAACTGTAAGCTTTTTGTTCAGAACATAAAGTAGCACGTCTTACTGTGAAAAAGATGTTTTGCAGCACGGTTAAAATGTATGCTCTTTTTAGCTCTTTCTAATTGCTCTATTTTTTGTTTCCAGGCTCGAACATCAAAGAATTGCTGATATATTTGTTAAAAAGGGTCCCTACTTAAAGATGTATTCAACTTACATCAAAGAATTTGATAAAAATGTAGCACTATTAGATGAACAGTGTAAGAAGAATGCAGGTTTTGCTTCAGTAGTCAAAGACTTCGAGGTACTGTAGTCTTTTGTAAGATATATCCTATTTTGTGGCTTTTTGGCAGTTGTGATCCTCCATAAGGCCTTAGAGGCTATCCTCCAGGGTTGTTTTTTTTTTTGTTTTTGTTTTTTCTTCTCTGCAGTCTTGGCTTGAGACTTTGTAGGGTGGAAGTGGAAGGAAGTAAATTCAGATTTGGTGAAGTAACTACTGATTTTGGCTACCACTGTGAGATATGATAAAGGACCTTGGATTTTCAGAAAATGCAGCGCTTGCTACAAATTATATCAAAGATACATTAACAAAATCTATAGCTGCTTTTTTTTTTTTAAGTGTCTTCTGATCATACTATGCACTGATTAACTGTCCTATTATAAACAGGTTGATTTCTCTACCACGTCATAGGGCCATAGCTTACCCATAGGAACAGTGTTTCATTTCAGTTGAAATCATAAAAGTGAATTTTCTCATCTGTGTGTTTCTGGAAGTTTCAAACCCAGCACATGCAGCAATCAGACGAAAGCTGATTCATGTCCCTAAGAGCATTGACAGATTTTTATGTATCTTCCTTAAAACAAATCAGAGAGGAGGAGCAAGCTCCCTAAGCATTTGATCTGCACAAACTGAATTTACCTTCTATTTTGTGGGCTTCCTCTTGGATAATCCCTGCTCTGTTTGCTTATGAGTGGTTCGAAAGGCTACTTACAGTGGGCAAAGGTAGAGTAAGCAAAAATGGGAAGAAGATGATACCTTTTTAAGGACTCAGTGTTTCAGATGCACATTATTTTGAATGCAAACTCAAGATAATTAACATTTTTGAAGCATGGATCTTGTAATTCCGTGTTGTCTTTAGAGGTGTGGATTAATCACTTCAATTAAATCAATTTAAAAAAAAAAATTGAATTAATTACAACTTCTGCAGTGAGCACTGCTGTCCTCTCTGCCTTTCTGCCTCAGGGACACTGAGGGATTACGAAGCAGCATGTTGCCCTTGCCACCACAGTTTCCTTTATTTCTGGGAAGCTTCATCTCTTTTCCTCATAAGCAAAAGCACCTGTTTTGACTCCACAGAGTATGAGTGCTTGCCAGTGTCTTTTAACACATGGTTAATTTTGCTTGCAGTCTTCCATGCAGGAATGCTCGCTTTGTAGTGCCGTGTTTTAGCAGTAGTTGGACCTTCTTAAGATAAAGCTTCTCCAGTGTAATCAGTAGTTGTTTGTAGATACGTTTTTTTATTTGCTGGAATCCTTGACTACCACAGAATCGTTACTTATTTTGTGTGTTTCTTTCAGATGAGCCCCCGCTGTGCTAGTCTGGCCCTCAAGCACTATCTGCTCAAGCCAGTTCAGAGGATTCCCCAATACAGGCTCCTGTTGACAGGTACAGTCAAGCTCTTTTGCAGGCTTGGGAAGCCAGTCTTCACACGTTCCAGAAACTTGTTTTTAGGCAGTTGGAACCATCTGTAAAGCGTGTTTATCTGACTTCAGATATGTGAAGCATTTTTAGAAACATGGCATGGGTTTAGAAGTTTTCTGTGTTAATATTGATTGCAGTCAGATGCACGAGCAGGGAGCTAACATACCCAACGCTGTGGTGTGTTCTCTGATGGAACATTCAGCAGTACTTGGAAAGCGTGAAACCTGTGGTGGTTTCTGTTTGTTTCTGTGGTAATAGAAACCCATAATTTTCTTAGGGGGTTGGAATGCTCCTGTTTTGCTTTGGGTTTGGGTTTTTTTTTTTGTTTTATTTTTTTGGTGGTTTGTTGTTTTTTTTTTAATGAAGGAAAAAGGTAGTATGGAAAATTTGAGCTAGGAGAAGGAAACGAAAGATGTCTATGCAGCTATGAACTGCTGCAAGTAGCTTCTCCATTTCCCCCCCACCCAGGTGTTTTGTCTGTAAAACCCACTGGCTTTTAAAGGCAAAACACATGTTTAGTATGTGTTTACCAGTAAGCGCTTAAGACTTGTTACAGGGGCCTTGTAGGCTGAAAAGCTGGTTTGGGACTAGAAAATCTGAGCTCTATACCCTGTTCTGGCACTGGGATGTTTGGGTGACCTTGAGCAAGTCATCTCCAGGATGCAGTGCTTTCTGTTCTGTAAGAGGAGGGCAATGATAGAGCCCTCCTTTGTGAAGTGTTTTGAGAAGTTTGTTGTAAGAGGGGGATGGCTCCTGTAAGGATTTGGAAATACTTAAGGCATTGTTTTTGAAAGCCATTGCTTCTTGATGAGCCATTTAAAAATAGCCTTTGTTTATGTAGTAACTGCAAAATAAAATGCTCTGTGACCTTTTTTTTTTTTGGCTCTGCAGCAGCCTGTTGGCATTTCCTCAGCAAGTACTTTAGACTAGTGATGCTGTGGAAGATAGAGACTTAAGTGTTTTACAGCAGTTAACGAGATATTAACATTGACTGTTTTATCATTTTAATAAAGTCACAGGTGTTGAAAAAAGGGTGAAACCCCCTTATTAAATGGACTACTTTGTAGGGGAAGATCTTAGTGACTTTTAATTGATGAAATCAAGCCATAAAAGGATGTTTGGGGAATTTCTTTATTTTAAAGGATACTGACTCAGGGTGTGGTGTAGGCTTGTTATACACTCCAAAATCAGTGGAGCTTTGGATATGTTCAAAAGTTTTAATTAAAAAGGTTCAACAGTGGATCAGGATGGAGTAAATGCCAAGGAAGTTACACATAGCAAAACGAAAGATCTTGGGGTGAATGGCACTGAAAAAAACCTCAGATGTTGAAAGGGAATTCCTTATGATCATTCCTTAACAGCTATTGTGGCTAGTACAGGCTGGTTTAGACCTGAAAAAACTCATTTTGTGGTGATGGGGGTTGCTGTGGGTGTCCCCAGTCTGCAGACCTCACTGTGGCTGCCCAGCTTTAAATACAGCTGCAAATGCTATTGACAGGAATGGGATTGCAGTGCTGGCTGCTGATTTAGAAAAGTAATTTTTTCTTGTTCTATGGGAGCAATAAAGGAGGTCAGACTAAGAATTTAATTATGCTGGGACTAGGGAGTGTTATTTTGGACCTGTTTCTTTTCCAGTCTGCTCAATCTATCATGCATTTCATTGTGCTTGAGATTGTCACTCTTCTGTGTTTCTGTGGATGACCCATCTGCTCTGTTACCTTCCAGCAGCTCTGTGCAATATTGAGCAATCTCTGTATAAACGTGTGCTGCAAAACACTTGGAGGATGCACAAAACACTTGAACCTATTGTTGCAGTGGGTGAGATGCTGTGATGCAGCAGCTGCCCATCTGAATACGGGGGGACCTGTGGGCGAGGGAGGAGGGGGCAGTGGGTAAGAGCAGAGGAGCAAAAATAATCCAGGAAACGAAGCTGCTAGGCCTGAGTCAGCAGGGATTTCTTCCTATTTAGATGTTCTGTGTCAGTGGGACAGCTTTGTACTGGTAACCTGCTGCTACATGGTCACATCACAAGATTGTTGCTGTGCTTTGAAGTGGAGTTACTTTTGTGCGAACAAAAGCAGGAGCAGGTGGGCTCATAAATCAGTGAAGGAGAGGCGCAGCTCAGCTGTGTTTCTATTTAATTATACAGCTTCTCCAGTCCAGCAAGTGAACTTTCACCTGCATGTACTAGCCCCGAGCTCTATACAGCAAATACTAGATGGGGTTTTGGGGAGGTTAATTAGAGGCCTCTGATTTCTAATAGAAATGAAGTAGAGGTGATTCCTTCCAAAACACTCTGATTTGAGTAGGTGATTTGAGACTGTACGATACGAACAGGCTCTTCTTGTCACACGATAAGCGCCTCTCCTCTTTTTCTCAACATAAGGTTTGCAGAGAGTGAGTGCTTTGTTATCCTTAACTGGGAATAGTGAGGGGATGCTGAGAGGGATGAAAAATAAGTCCTTGAGCACATTGCTCCTTTGCAGGTTAGAAGCAGAGTTGTCAGACTTGAGGCAAATTCTGTGTTGGGGAGCGATTGCTCTGAGTTTAACTTAATTAAATCAGACAACCTGAGACAAAAAGCAGTTAATGAATCAGAGGAGAGTTTTTAGCAGGAGAAGAAGTGATAGCCACTGCCCCCCAGTGAGAAGGAAGAGGGACTTGCTGGCCGCTGTGGGGTAGAAGCATGGCATAAGGGCATTTTATTCATCACAGGAAAAGTAGTTACATGCTTTTGTGTTGATTTTTGTTGTGTTTTGGAGTATCCAGCAGAGTTATGGATTTTAATTTCTAACTCTGCCTTTCTGAAGGTATGCTTAAGGTCTTCCTGGTCTGAACAACTAAAGCACATTTCAGAGGGGAAGGGTTTTTTTTTTGGCAAAACAGTAGATGCTGTTCCACCTTAATATTTGACTCTGTATTTATTTTATCTAGGAATATTTTTGCTAAATTTTTATAGTAATGTTACTCATGTCTGTGAAATCTGCTTGTCTGTCTAGTTTAAGCCAGTACCTCCAGAAAGTTTTTGTAAGCACAAAATTTCCAGTGTGTATCCACAGAAGAGACTAAAAATATCTGTCCTGATGCTTCTCTGAAGTTGAGTTTTAGCTATGAGCCGAGGCCCGCTCACTAGGTGTATGTAGAGAGTATCAAGATGAAGTTATGTATTTATCACTCTCAAGATTTTACAGTTGCAACTTTTATTGGCTGCTTCAGTCTTATAATGCAAAAGCTGCCTTCCATTTTAAATACAGAATTTTAAGGTTTTATTCCATTTTAAATACAGAATTTTAAGTATTTAAGAAAAATACCTGACTTTCCCTCTTTTATTCACTGTTGATATGATTTGAAATGCTGGAATACAGCCATCAAAAAATATTTTGAGGGATATAATGTGTCGTTTTGGGGAACATGTCATAAAGCATGAATATGCCAAGAAACAGTTAGTTCCTATGTTGGATCTCTGGTTTTAAGTTTCCAGGGCAGTCACGTTGGATACTAAATTGAATGTTTCCATGTACTAGGGACATTTACTTACAGGGCCAGCAGTACATTTTGCAGATGAGTAAATTATACCCACCTCACCTCTTGATCCCAGCCTGTAGAGGTGAGTGTGTGGTTAGCAGCTTTAAGAAGCTGGTATTTCTGTGTAAGCTGTAGACACTCATTCTTTATACTGGGAGGTTCCCACTGGAGTCCTTTGTGCTGGCCCCGATGAAGATCTAGTTGGAACTGTAAAGCTTTAGCTTTATGGTGGAGTCCCAGGAGTGCTCTGCTGGGCAGTATGGCACAGCTCTGACTTGAGAGAGCGCCCAAGGGCAGGCAGGACAGGAGAGGGCAGCTGGTGTCATATGTGTGACCGGTTCCTCCAGGTCAAACCAAGTTAAAAACAATGTAAAGTCTTCTCAGTTCCTTTCAAAATACCTCATGTTGATTTATTTTTTTTAACTCTCACACCAGCTTCTTACCAGCATAACCCAGGGTGAAGCAAGATGACCTTTGGTTTTAGTGGAATATGTGTCCACCTAAACATTGCACTGGAGTGTCTGGTAGCTACCACAGCACAAAATCTTGAGGGACGTGAAAGTGCAATATTTATGGAGTGCAGCTGGTGAGGTTTTGGTGCCATATCAAACTTGTCTTAAAAGATCACACATTGACCAGCGCCTGCTGAAGATAAGACAAAACTCTTGAGCAGAGCAGAAAGCTGTGGGTGTTCCCGTGGCCCAGCCAGCCAGACCTCCCAGTGCTCCCTTCCCACTTCCCTGCAGGAGACCCCATCTGGTTCCTCTTCCTTCACCCCAACCTGCTCTTCATGCTTCTCTCTTGGATCTTTCCTTAGGTCTTTGCCAAAAAATAAAATTTTAGTGCCAAATATTTCTCTTCCTGTAGTTCTGTTTTTCTCAAAGCTTTCATTAACTGTGACAAGGTTTTCGCTCTTTGTAGCATTTCTACCGCAGAAACATGTTTCATAATTCCCTTTTTCTTGCATAAGGAAAAGATTACAATACACTGAGCAGTCTCTGAGGGGCATGCATGAAGCAAGACCTCTTAGGAAGGCAGGAACAATTGGCTTCTGATTCTTCTGGAGTAAAAGGATGAATTTGGGTAGGGCAAGCATGTGGGAGTTGAATTATTTCACCCCTGCATGAAACTCGTACAACTGCAAAGCTAAAATTGAATGCTTGCTAGATCACACATGATTAGTTTTTGGTAGATCTGCCAGAATCTTAATACCTCATTTAAAAGGTAATTATAAATCAGTCTTTGTTGATATTGTCAATCTAACACGTATATTTCTTTGAAAGTTTTTGATTTGATTTCTTTCAATTTTAAGCACTTCAGAGCTATAACATGTAGAGAATAGATGACTGAATTTTTACTGAGGATATATGTTAATTTTTGACAGGATACTGTACTTGCTGGTGAACTAGGCACTTGACCAGGGAATGGGAACTCGAGGGGGATGTTTTCTTGTATAGTCATACACTTGGAGCTAATTTTAACTAAGTAAAATACATTTTAAAATTCCCAAGACTTGCATGGATTGAGGGTGCCATCTTGTGGTTGAAGAACTAAATTTGTAACTGAAAACCAAAAATGACGGAACTTTAGGGGGGGTATAATACTTTCATTGTTGAAAAATATTAATCATAACCAGATCTTCTGTAATGGGCTATTTTTTTTTCTTCACTCCTATAGACAAGTTTGGTGCTCAGGCAAATATCTATAATGTGAAAAAAATTTTGCATCAGCTTAAATATTGCAAGTATGTACTTATTTTTCACTTGCTTGTTTTGTTCTGGAATAATATATACAACATACCATTTGTCTTTGGGGAAGGCCAGTGCTTCAATAACCCTCTTTTCCCTGAGCAAGATATCATAATATATTTTAGTTATGGAAACACTAGTTTTCCTTTTGTTATTGCTTTGACAGATTTAAAAGATTAAGTAGTAGATCTTTGTGGCATAGATCTGGGTGAAAAGCAGATTTCCAGGAAAAAGGTGGGCTTTTCTACTTTGTGGTGCTGTTTATTTCTTTAACAAAACTATCTATTATTTTTTTAATACAGATTATTTAAAGAATCTTTTAGAAGAATCTGCAGACTATAGGGATACTCAAGGTAAATGTCTCTTTAGCTTAAAGAAATAACAGCTTACATACATATTGTAATGTTTCTAAATGTTAAATGCATGCAAAATGCTTAGCCAGTAATAGAAACATTTTCCATTTAGTTCTAAGTTTCTCAGCAGGGATACTGAAAGATTGCAGACTTGTCAGCTCCAAAAACGTTTGGAGCTGACATTTGTATCAGCTTACTTTTGAGTGGAAACCAAGAGATAAGAGTGAAGTTCCACAGGCAGCTGAAGCAGATATTTGAGGCACTGCTATTGAAAGAGACAGTCCTTCCATCTGTAGACCTTTCGTGATAGGCAGTCTGGTCTACCAGCCGGTCTCCCCCAGCTATGAGCCTTTCTGGCTGCCTCCTCACTCTTTGTGCCAGGGCAAGTGTTTGTGTGGTGGGAGTGAACAAGAACAAGGAGCTGCTCTGGGTTATATTTGCCCTGAAGAGTTCTCCAGTTTGACTTGTCACAAGTTGCACAAACTTAAATGACTTCCACAAGTTTGCCTGCATGTGGGGGAAGAGGAGATAAGGGGAAGTGAGAAGGAATAGTAGGTGATGGAAGAGGACAGTGCTACATGTTTCATGGTAGTTTGGGATTAAGCTGGTTTAACTTGAGTGTAGCAATGCAATGGACATTCAGACTGTTTCCTCCTTTCATGTGTGTGCCTCAGCAGTATTAAAAATGCTTCCAGTCAGTGTTTCCATTTCATTTGCATAAGCCCCTGTCACTTATTTCAGTCTCTTTAGTGACATTTGTGCAAAGCCCATTATCTTTAGGAGGGTTGTGCAGATGTAGTTCATTGGACTGTAATAAATGAGTGCCTTCAATGTACTGAGCCAAGTTTGCTTTCTTATAGCTTTGTCTGTTGGTATAGTACTGTAAAACTTGTGAGTAAATACATTTCTTAGGACATTTAGCCATATTTGTTTGATTATATTGAAAAACATAAGCCAAAATATTTTAAATGATGACTCTCTAAGAGACAGAAAAGTTTCTTGTACTTCTTACGGCTGTGAACAAACTAATGCTTGCACTACACATGAAATAATTGACCACTTAAAAAGTGAGCAACTTAAATATATATTTACTTTATATTTTCTTGTGATTTCTCCAGCTTCTGTATTTTTTGTGGTTGTATCTTCCACAGTCTTTTTCTCTCACTTCATTTGTCAAAGATAAAAGCGGAAGCTTAGTTGTAAAAATAACTGTTAATTTTATGCATTTGACACGTTTGATAGTCTTTCTTTGAAACTGGGTAAGAAAAGAGAATCTAACCTTTCCTATCCTAACCAAGACCTATCCTGTGATAATTAAGCTTAACTTAGTTCTAACTTTGCTTAGTTGTTTAATTCCATTGCAGCATGGGGGGAGACTGGGTTCAGTTATGGTTAGTGGAAAAAAAATCATTTGCATACGTCACTCCAGCTAAGGGTATAAGGAGGGGAATCTTTTCCCTGCCAAAACCCACTTTGTTTATGGACTTTGACCCTATGGATTACTTTCTGTTGTTGTTTAGATTAATTTAGCGTTGGCTGTGTAAGTGGCCCTGGGATTGTGGAACTTTCCCTTCAAATAACCAGCAAATTTTCTCTAACATTCTTCAATCTTTCTTGAAGTCAGTGAGTAAAATTTTAAGTTTTTAATGGATATAATAACTGATAGATGAAGGAAAGTATAACAAAAAATTCAGGTGCTCATTCCCATCTTTGTGAATTTAGTTAAATTTCCCTTTGTTTTCTTCAAGTGGAGTTGGGGAGTGTTTTGGCTGGAGCAGCTCCAACATTTCCTAGTAGGAGATCACCAGCTATGTTTCAGCAGGCTCAGTTGGCATCATGACGTCTATATCTAAACTTAAATTTTGATCAAATGCTTGATATGTGCTATGCCTTTTAACTATTTGACTCCTGTGCTTGCATTGCCTTGGTTCATGAAAATCTTGAACAAAAATTATCCTTAGGTTGACTTAGGAGAAGCTTTTTGTTTGCACAGTTTAGTCTTACATGGCTTCATGACCTTTTGAACCTTTCAGTTTGGAAAGCTGTATCTTTTAACATGCTTTCTTTCTGACTATGAACTCAACAATAAAGGAAGTATATACATCCTACAGTACTAATACTCTAATGATTATCTGGAAAAAAACCCTAAGGCGTTGGTTTTACCTGGTTTGGTAGGCTTCTCTGTGGACTTAAGCAAATGTAGTTCCTTTATTTGAAGTGCCTGACTGCACTTCCATTACTCAGAAAGTGCTAAATGCATTAGAGACTGGCTTTATCAGAGCAGTTGTTCTAGCTTTCAGTTAAATGAGTCGTCTTTTTTTTTTTTTTTTCCTTCTAATTCTACCTAAGTAGAATTACAGGGTTTTGGATAAGATCCTTGGATGGATTCTGTCTTACATATACTCACTCTTCAGTAATTTACATAACCCTTCTATGTAACGCCTTTTTGCAGTTACACTTCAGCATTAGATTACAGTCAAGTTGCTAATAAATATCAGGACTTAATAAAATCCCTCATCTTTGCTAACTTTTCTCTTTCGGAGATATTTTTCTCTACTATTAAAAATTTGAAATTTATATTTTATACTGTTATCTTGAGGTGCAGGAAAACCAGAGGCAGAAGAAACAAATTGCAAAAATTTGGATAATTTTTCTAGGTAGCCTTCCATGACTGGCACGGGAGGCAGTTGTGTAAAATGGAAAACACTTAATCTCTACATAGCCTCAGTTAAAACGATGTAACTTTTCCGCTGTAAGTAGAGATATTGAAATAAAACTAATTCTTTGTGTGAGAAACTAGAATTTAATTTTGCTTGTACACTGTTTTTGATTAGCTGTAAGAAATGATTGATGCTGTTGGTTGAAGCAGTGACTTGCTGGGGCACATTTAGTAAACCATGATCCAAAGACTCTAGGATCTATGGGAAGTGCTCCTGAATGCAGTGACTGTGCAATCAGGTCCCTGAATTTTGGCATGATATGGAAGGGCGATATTGTACCTGTGCTTTACATAATACCAGTGGCTAACTAGTCTGTATAACCAAAGCATCATTTCTTCATCCTTCAGATGCTTTAGCTGTTGTCATAGAAGTTGCAAACCATGCCAATGACATCATGAAGCAAGGAGTAAGTATTTTGACTTAGGAAGCTGGTTGATTCAAGCTTTTTCTCCTTTTTTTTTTTTTTTTTTTTTTTTGGGGGGTGGTGTTG
>JAVJGJ010000057.1:45351182-45374830 GCA_035590215.1 Microhierax caerulescens | reverse complement strand
CCCCCCCCGGAGGGGGAGGAGTGTGGAAGTCATGGATGCAAGGGCAATTACTTACCTTTTGCTTTTTCTCCCTGTAGGATAACTTTCAGAAACTCATGCAGATTCAGTACAGTTTAAATGGACACCATGAGATTGTACAGCCAGGAAGGGTAGGTCCCTCAGATGGCATTCAGCACACTCAGTTAAGGTGCAGCACAGATGATATGCAAGAAAAGTGCTGAAGCTGGCATATACAGAAAAGAAAAATGGTCCATCACTTAATTATTCGGTTCTAACAGTCAAAGGAATACTGTCTTTCCATATGTGTAGGGTTTTTCTTAGACGTTTATCTGATGAAAACTTACAATTTTTAGAATACAGTTCTTTGCCAGATCTTGCAGGCAGGCTTTTACCTTAACCTTGTATTTGTCAGGGTTTCAAGTGCAGCATGGAAAACTGTAATGCAGCCATTCATACTCACTTTTAAGAGAAACCTAATGATGAACAGCCTTTCTCAGAAAGCAAACCTTAAATCCCAAACTTCTGAATCACCTCTTGGGTAGTAATAATAATGATGATGAAAAAACTCACTTGTACAGCTTGTGCCCTGAAAAGCTAAGTTTTGAATTACTTGTTTTTAATTTGGTAGGTCTTTTTGAAAGAGGGAACACTGATGAAGCTGTCCCGAAAGGTCATGCAGCCACGAATGTTTTTTCTGGTAAGATGCTGAGTGTGTTGCTGTGTGCCTAACGCTACTGTAATTTGAAGTGGTTGAAACATTACACTGCAAATGTAGCTAACTAGTACCTTCAGGTAGTGGAAAAAAACATCCAGTTGTTGCTGTTATACTTGCTCAGCTCTAATTTAGAGAGATCATGTGTTGCATATGTACTAATTTTAATACAAAACTTTCTTGCTAAAATGTACTGGTTTGAACAATGCTCGTTTAGAAGTTGAGCTCATTTATAAGGAGACATCATCTGTGGTAGTGCAAAAACTAACACAGTTATTCCATCCCACTTAGCCTTACCAGGTCTTAGAAATTACAACTCTGCTGTGGCTATTGCACCCTTCCCTCCCTCCCTCCCTCCTTCTTTCCTCTTCCTCTCTTTCCCCTGCACGAGCTCACTTGCATCCTGCACAGAGCACTGAGCTGGAAATTAGGTGCTTGGTTCGTTTCCTGTCCCTGCTACTGTTTTGAAACTTCTGTGTATCTCTGAAGTTTCTGTTTCCACTTGAACTTTTTATTTATCTCTTCTATTAAGATAGTAAAGCAGCTGTTGCCCAGTGTAATTTGTGGCATTATTGGTCCATGGTCCTGGCTAAAATTGGTCTTGTAGTTACTGTAGTACAAACAAGTATTTCCCTAGGCAGTCGTGCAAAATATATTCTAAGCTTGCAAGCACCTGTCTTATGCTCTGGAGATGATTTTGTAGCACATAAAGCACTGAGATATCTGCAAATTGTATCACTTAAGGTAATGTTCTCAAAAATCTGGTGCTATCTCAAGGTAGACAAGTCAGATGTTGCTAATTTCAGTGGCTCTAGCTGGGATTTCTTTGGTTTTATTTTTTGGGGTGGTGGGGTTTTGTTGTGGTTTTGGGTTTGGTTTGGGGATTTTTTTTTTGGTTTGGTTTGGGGTTTTTTAGATAATAAATCATGCAGGCCAGTTTTTATACCTTCAGACACTTAAGCAGTGATTTTTTTCCATTGATCATGTTGTGAAGATTTAGTAAGGCTTGTGAAACATTTGGTTATTTTGCAAAGAACCTGATAGCAGAAACTTTATATGAGACAGTTCAGTTTCTGGTCTGTGTTTTACATGCTGTAAATGAAGTTTGGATCCGTGTGTTGAACAACACAGAAAATAGAAAAAAATCTTAAATGCTGCTCAGTAAGTGCACTGAATAAAGCCAGTCTGGTAGAACAGGAAATAAACAGTAAATGTACATTTGAACTGGTGAAATTCACATGGTACATATGGATGTTTGTCCTTATAATCATAAATTGCCAATCTTAATTCTGCTGTCTCTGATTTTCTGGAACGTTTTTTTGAATAGTTAATGGTTTTGCATTGTTTTGAATGGTTAATTGTAATGTCCTTTTAAAGTAATTTGTTATACATTATAGCTGTGTACGTGAGACTCAATATTTGTGTCCTTTTTGATAGCCTGTTCTTTGACATTTGTGCAGTTTACTCATGTGCCAAATGTATATTTATTTACACAAGGAGGATATAACTAGATACCTACTGTTCTCTAAATTCATACATGAAAATGTTTCTTGGGTTCTAAGTGGAATAATAGGAGGTAGAAGATGCCCTTCTGGACAGTTGATCCCAGTGCTGTATTGAGTTCTGTACTTCCAGTAAAGTGTATCTGAAATTATCTGTCTCTAAACAGTCTTCAGTCATTAAAAGGTTTGTTTCTGTATCACAGTTCAATGATGCCTTGTTGTATACTACTCCAGTTCAGTCAGGGATGTATAAACTCAACAACATGTTGTCATTGGCTGGAATGAAGGTGAGTCACTTGTTAAAATTACTCTTTCTCCAATTCTATTTAAACTCAGGCCTTCAGATTTTCAAAACACAACTGTGTTTATTGTTGGAAAGAGATGTTAAAGATGCTTATATTCCAGAGCAGTCCTACAGGCTTAATGTTTCTCGCATGTGGCCTGTGGTATTGTTATCTAGGTTTCCCTGATAAACTCTGTTGCCACAGGATCATCTCACCTGCATTTCATCCAGTATTGTTCTACTCTGAAACAGTCTGCCTACTTAATTTTTGTATTGGATTTTGTTTAGACTACCTCACTTTTGTCTGCTTATTGCCCACACGCAGAGGTTAGGCACCTCTGCCTGATAAGCTTCTGGTGGATCAGATCTCCATGGTTTACAGAGATCTGCTAACTGTGAGGGAAGATACAGCTTTTGTTTCCGAGCCTTTGTGAAAAGCCTCCAAGTTAAGCCCTGAGCACCCCTGGGTAGTGATAAGGGACATCATGACCATATGTTGACATGGTCTCTGACATGACAGTGGGAATAGCAAACTGTCACCTTGGGCATCAAGTAACTTGTCTCTGGTCCTGTCAGAGAACAGCACCGAGTCCAGCTGCAGTGCAGACCTGGCGCCCAGGTACAGGCTTTCACAGGCAGAGCTGCAAAATGTCTTCTGCCAGCAGATGTCTTGTGATGGATCAGAACTGCTCTTAACTTCTAAACCTCCTTATGTTTGAAACTTTGTCGCTCAGAAGGGATTGGCAGGGTGATCCAGCCCTTGGGGGTATGAGGCACATGCTCGCTCTGGGGTGCACTGGTGAGCTACATCTTGTCCTGCAGCAGTGCCTTTTTTTTTTTTTTCCCCCAGTTGCAGGAGGTGCTTAGAGGGCAATGGGCCTGGGCATGTTGAAACACAGTGGGAGGTGTCTGACAGCTCTTGAGCTTCATTCCTCTGTACATTTCCAGTGCTTGTAGGGCCACAGTGTATTAAAATGGTGGGCTGCGCGTAATCTTAGTGCAGCTGGGCCCTCTGGACTGGTGTATGATCCTCGATTTTTGAGATCTTTCTCTCCAATGTACCCCTTCTGCAATAAAAATGTAAGAATTTTTAAAGTAATTAAAACTAAAGCAACTATAAAAGTACTATTTCAGTTTGAATGTCATATTTTCTCTTTTCACTGAAGGTTAGAAAGCCAACCCAGGAAGCATATCAGAATGAACTGAACATTGAAAGTGTAGAGAGATCCTTCATTCTTTCAGCAAGGTAAGTCTTTACATATAAATAATGATTTTAAACCCATGTGATTTCAAACAGGCCACATAAGCTTTTTATAGCTTATTTTGTACTTACGTAATGAAAAGTTACCCTTGGCTAGAGTAATTACAGAGCAGAGGCAACGAGAGGTGGGCTTCTGGAAATAAGGCAGACTTTGTTCTAGTTCGCTTTTGTTCACATTCAAAATCTAATTTTGAAAACTTAAGTTTATTTCTAAGTGGGCCAGCAGAAAGGAAGCCTGGTCACATATAGTAAGTTTCAGTGATACCATAAGAATTTGTAATCTTTAATACAGTTCGCCCTGACTTGTAAGGAATACTGCCTGTTGTGAAGTGATGGAGAGAAGCAAAAACACTATAATAAATGTGTCTGGTATTTGAGCAATTTGGGCTTAAGAATGCAGCTGGTGGGGATTCTCCTGTCCTCAAGACAGTTAACTGTTAATCAGAGTGAACATTACTCTTGCCTGGTTCAGCTCAGCTACACCTTCAGAAACTTTAAATAAATTGAAATACTGTCCTCTCACTGCCTTTCCTTGAGAGGTAAAAGAATTAAAATAGTTTAAATTCAGGTAGTTTTAGGCTTTGGTTTTCAGTATTGTTTTGTTCTTCCAAAGTTACTGATATGCTCTGTCAGTGCATTAACAGGACAGGAGATGAAACATGACAATAAATTTTTATATTATTACTGGTTAACTGATATAAATTGGAATAAGTCATCCTGGTCTTCTAGCTAAAATAACAGTGTAATTGAAACAAGAAATAGATCTCTGTGAACCTGAAATTATGGAAATGGTGGCAATTACTAGAACGGTGCTTGTCTTTACCAGAAAACCAAATTCTCCATGTAGCAGCAAAAGGATACATGGCCACTAAACCAGAGCACCTCTGGTCTGTCTTCACTGAGGTGCCTTTAGCAAAGGCCTGGTTTTGTGGATTGTTGTTTTTACTGTGTTTGAGTTGAAGTTTTATATGTTCTGACATTTGTGACAGTGCTGATACCAATGAAGAAAGACATATTTTCTCTTTTGTTTAGCAAAGCTGGGCAAGGGCAGACTGCTGCTGTTTGTGTGACCTTGTAAATACGGACATGAGGATGTCTGCACAAAGATAGCAGTATCTCTAGCTGAAGGGTTGACCAAGGTTAACCTTGTCAAAGTAGCCGTAGGAAGTAGCTCAATTGTCTGAACAGTAGTTATTTACAACAGACTCGAAAGCATTATTTTAATATTTTTTGAGCAAGTTTACATGTTTCTTATGATTCTTTTGCACATTGGGGAAAAATATAGATGCATTTCACTGTTTAGGGTATGATTCTGCTCCAGTAAAATACAAGCAGGTCTGTGCTGCTTAGGTCCCTTTATGACTGGGTGTCGCACAGATACATGAAGGTATTTATGGGATTGCGGTAGACATTGTGGATTTATCTCTGCTTGACTTGAAACAGCATTTCACTTTTAATTCAGTTGTTTTAAAAAATTGTAAAAAATCATTAGAACTTGTGAAAAGATTATCAGTTTGAAATACAACCTATTTATTTTCCACAAAACAGGACAGACCTGTCTTTTTGAGGAACTGATTATGTGGTAGATTGAAAGCAAGTCCTGTAAAATACGTGCTGGTCCACAGGGGAAACCCCTATACATAACATTCTCACCAAATGGTGCAGCATTTCTGACCTGTTTTTGTCTCGACCTTGAAATTACTGGCATTAACCTCACGTTACCAACTAAAGCTGCTCTGCTTTGCTCTTTCATTTTTAGTGTTGTTGAACTTGCATCTTTGGAAAGCATTGAGCTCTGTTATTTTATTCTTGCTGGAAGCTATGTGTATGCAAGAGCCCTAAGTTACAGAACAGTGACAGAGAGGTTGCTTTTGCTTGGGATGAAGGAGGTGCTGGCACCTCGGGTGTAAATTACAGTTTTCAGGCTGTTATCTGTCTGTAAACCAAACCTGGGTCTGTTGTGATGTAGGAGGGGAAACAAGTGAACAACTACCAGCAGGAGGTGCTTGCATTTATTTTTTTCCCAATTAATGTATTATTTCTATTGATAAATATCCCAGATGTGAAGAGAATGGGTATCCTGTCAATACAGACTGCATCTTCCTTTTAAGGATACCTCATTCTAACAGCTGCTTGGCTCCTCTGTAGTAAAAATTTCAATTACAAAACATTTCAAGTTAATTTTACAGACGTCGGAGACAAATTTCACTTCTGTGTTTTTCAAATAGTAAGCAATATATGGAGTGTACAGCAAAGAAAAGATTCTGAAATGATCTTGGGGGCAGAGATGGGGAGGGGAGCAATTAAACTGGTGGAAAAATGCTAGTAATAAACAGTAAGCCTGTTAATAACAGAAGTAATTAATGCCTAGGCAAGAGTCTTTGCCACTTCAGGTTTAGTTTTACTGACTGCATTAGTATTCTGCTTTATCTAGTGTGGCTTGAGGTTTCAGTTTTCCTGGGATATCTGTAGGAATGTGTATTGTTGTACATGGTACAATGCAGTATTGTACTAGAAATCTCTCAATCAGAGAAACAAGTTAGCACATCTGCATGATACAGTGGTGTACAGAAGTTAAGCTTTGGTCCTGAAAACAATGATTGTGCCACCCTGACATGGTCTGAGGCCAGCTAGCCCTGTCCCCCTCAGTAAGGCTAGCAAAGAGCTACCTGGGCAGACAGGGCAGACATAGCTGCATCGCTATCCCCTCACTAAGGATAGCTCATGCAAGACTAGCTCAGCTGGGAGAGGTCTCCTGAGGCTCTGATCCTGGGAACAAGAGGGGTGTGTTTCTGTGAGCCCTCCTGGGACCACCAAGCTGCTTTGCTCCATTGGGCAGCTGTGATGTGTGCCCCTAGCACACGTTTGCCAGTAATAACAATTGCTGGGGCTCTCAGTAGTCCAGTTGAAGTTTTCTACTGTTGTGTTAAATCTTAAAAAAATTTTTTTTTAAATAATAATTTTAAGAAAACTTAAGAAACCCCTGCAATTTTAGTAAACAAAATGACTTTTGGAATGATGCAACAAATACTGGACCTTTGGTGAGGGAAGTGGTATGGCTGCACAGCTGCAGGGGGAGGGCTGGGACTGACAGCAGAAGAAACACTGCCAATTTTGATGCGGCAAACCATTACATCAATTCAGTTGCTGATGGCACCGCCTTTGCTCTTAAGTTCTGAAGGATGGTAAACAATCACTATGAAATCTGCCAAGTGCAAGCTCCCTAGTGAAAGTATCTCATTGTGCAAGCAGCCCCATATGTAGCAATCCCCACAGGACTGGGTGGGGGATGCTTAATCTCCAAAAATGGGGCCCACTTTAAGTTTAGTTATTTAATACACTTATAGAAACATAATTAAATGTAACAGATTTTGAAAAAGCCAAAGGAGTTCATTAGAGTTATGAATGATACATGGTTAATGCAGTCCAGTTGTTCTTTCCGGTTGAGAAACCAAAGGTAAATAAACTGAACAAAAAATGTTCCACTTGGAGTGTGAAATATTAGGACAGACAATAATACATGCTTTGCCCCTGCTTTTGACTTATTTCTTCTCCTTTTCGTCTGATTTTATTGCTGTGTGCGCTAGATCAGGGGTTTTTACCTCATGCTTCACAGGCTTCTCCTGTGTTTATTTTACCAGATTTGTCCTCTCTGATTCTGCACAGAACACAATTTCACCCAATTCAAAACCCTGGCTCGCTCACAGTATCTTCTGTAAAGGTTCAGAGATGATCAAAGCTTCCAAATTCACCTACAAAAGCCATTAAGCAATAATTGGTCTTGCACACCTAATTTGTGTAGATCATTGCTTTCTTCTTCCCTGACTTCCCTTTTTGTGTACGCATCGTTGGTTCAAACAAATTCATTTATTTGATATTATTTAAGAAGTGGGGAATAAAAAAAAAAAAAAAGAGTTGGTGGTAGATACTGGTTTAAACTTTAGAAGCCCTTTTTAAGTTGGCATGGCATCTTAAATAAGCAATCTGGCTGTTCCTCTGCCGCAGAACTGCTTCTTCCTCCCTTGCTCAGAGCACCCTCCATGGTGCTGGCACAAGTGGTTGTTCAGCTGCGTGATGAACCCAGTTGGGAAGTGGATCCAGAGGAAGGGCAGGTTGATGGCTGGCTTTAGCACAGACCTGTTTCCAGGTCCAGCCTGCTGCACTTACAGCCCACTGTGTGTGTTCTGGCACAAGGGTGAATATAAGACTTCCTGGCTGAGAGGGCATGTAGGCTGCCCTTTGCAGCAGCAGCGTGGATTGATGCTACGTGAAGTGGTGGTGTGCCCACGGTCAGAGGACGTGCTTTGGCATTGTATGTAATCCAGTATAGCTGCAGGCTCCTGCTGTGCCAGGCACTCCCTGTTTTCCCTGCTCCCTGTGCCATGCCCCTGCAGCCTAACGTTTTCCTTGCAATTGATTAGTGATCCACCAGCTGTGGGATAAAGAGATACACTAGGCTTCTCTGGTTTTCTCTTTGCGTTAGCTAATCCAATGGAAAAAATTGGAAAAGAAGAATTATTTGGAAGCATCATGACCTGGTAGGAGCAAACAGTTGGGAGCACAAGGCTGGGAAAGAGCATGGTTTTTCTGACAGAAGCTTGGGGTTTCACAGTGATGGGTACAATAAACTGCACCCTGAGACAGAAGGAAGGAGCGGGGGGGAAAGGCTTGCTGAAATTTCAGTCCCTCTCAAGAGGGAGGGCCCATGCCTTTTGTCTGGGAGCACCATTTACACCAGTACACTCAAGCTATTCAAAGGGCCGGGGAGAAGGAGGAAGCAATGACACACAAGCCTTGAAACAATCACAGGGTATTTTGGAAGGAGGAAGGAGTGGGAGGGAGTCTACATTATAGCAACAGACACAGAAATCTTTTTTAGTATTAATCAACACAACTGACACCATGTGGACAGTTAAAAAAATGCCAGTTTCAGCAGGAACTGGTATATAAAACTGAAATCGCAAGAGAGTTAAGTCAACGTGTAATAAAGCTAATGGAATTCTAATCTTGCCTCTGAGTTTTAAATGTTAATAATAATAAATTTATTTTTTTTTATTCCAATAGTTCTGCTACAGAAAGAGATGAGTGGTTAGAAGCCATCTCCAAGTCAATTGAAGAATATACAAAAAAGAGAATCACATTTAATCCTAGCAAAAGTCTTGAAGAGGTATATCACACTATTATTGTTGGTTTGCTCCCTTTTTGAATATAAAGTTTCTTTGCAGATATTTAGAGGAACAAGAGGCATTCCATGATGAATAATAAAACAGGATGGTAAATAAGTGAACAGATGATAGAACAGAATGATACAATGTTATGTATTTCATACATTTACAATTATTTTCTTAAAAGAAAACCCCAAACTTGCTTTCTCAACTATCTTGGTAATTTTGGTAACAGAAAGATGAAATAAAAAGTCATTAAAACGTAGCAGCTAGAGATATAAGTAGGCTGGTAAAGCTTGAAAGTCACACAGCCTTTTTGAACTAATTAAATGCAGCTCTGTCTTCAGGCTTGCATTATAATGGTCACTGATGAAATAGCAGATAACATTTCAGACCATGACAGTTTGTCAGAGACTGCTTTCCAACATAATTAGAGTTAACCTATAATTACTGACAAATATTAATCATTTCTCATCGCTGAATGTAGTCTTCTGTGTATGTTCTCTCAGGCAGATCCAGAGAAACGAGAAGATAGTCCGCTGGGATCAAAAGCTCCCATCTGGATCCCTGATACTAGAGCTACTATGTGTATGATCTGTACAAGTGAATTCACGTTGACGTGGAGAAGACATCACTGCAGGGCATGCGGAAAGGTTGGGCAATTTTGTGATTAGTTTTCCATTAGTCGTTCAGGTTCCTTATGTGACAAATACAGATGGAGCCCGATTGCACTGCAACGACTCTCAAAAGAGAGCACTGTACTATGACGCAATTATATATGAATTGGAAATGCGTTGGGGTTGCGGGGTTTTGCATTTTTTTGAGGGGAGTTGGTTTTGGGGTTGGTTGGTTGGTTTATGTTTTTTTAAGGTGTTGTGACAGATCAGTGGTCAACCTTTTAACCTGTTACAAGTTTCTTATTTTGCTTTTTGGAGTACTATTTATGGTTGTCTTCTGCCTCCACTATTACATAGCACAAAGGAAGAATGCTAGCTGAAATGAGAAAAATATCTTCCTTCCTAACTTTCATAGGATAAACAATGATTTTGGTTTTAAGCTGGTACCAAGCTTATTTTATATTTAACACTTCTGAAAGGTATGTCTAATAAGCTTTAATTTTTTTTCTTTCAATCAAATGAGAACACAGTATTCAATGCACTGAGACATTGGTGTTGTAGAGAAGTTGTCAAGAGAGCAATGACTAAAAATGACTATTTTCAGTTATTTCTTTAAACGCTTATGATTTAAACAGTATCACAGTAGGTTTATTCTGTATTTCATGGATTGTTACCATTGGCTTATTGACTTGTCTAATTCAGTGATTTTTATATATTTAAGTGTTTATCGTTTAGAGAAGGAAAGATCAGCGTGTTGAACATAAGGACATGGGGAACAGCCAAGACCTTAAACAATTTTCAATGTAAAATAGTGCCTATTTCAGATTCTGTTATGGGCTTAACAGTGCTGAAGTGAATGTTTTTGAGTATTTAGTGATTTACAGGTGCATATCATGTTCAATAATGCTTTTGACTGCTTCCAGATTGTCTGTCAAGCTTGCTCATCAAATAAACATGGTTTAGACTATATGAAAAACCAGCCAGCAAGAGTATGTGATCATTGCTTCAGGGAGCTACAGAAACAAGGTAAAGAAAATCCTCACAAACTGTGTCTTATTTTTGTGGCCCTTATTAACATGGTATGTTTGTACCTCACCTTTACTGCTGGGTTCAAGTGCCTAATTCTGCTAGTGCCTGAAAAGCAATAGGCATCTGAGATTCCAAGAGCCCAAATAAGTTTCTGTGAAGTAAGCTAGGAAGTGAATTTACAATACATTGGCTCTTCCTTCCAGAAATGCGCGTGCGCTTGCCCTATGGTAATGACATGTGGCTTATGCCGCATTTTTTTTGAGGTAACTAGTGTTACTTTGCTTTTCATTAATTAAGGGTACAAGTAGTACATTAAAGTCCTTGCAGGTTATTGTGACTTCCCAGTGGGTACATGTGTACTTTTACCCTCTGCAACTTGGATGCTTGTAAACTTCATTTTTGCCAGCTAAGCTGCTGAGGTAGCTGAAGTTCTGGGGCTCTATAAATACATAGGTCTTTGTCTTACTGAAGCTGAGTCTCTTCAGCCCCAAGCTTCAGCTTGTCTGGGGTTCAAGAAGCTGGCATCTCTGCACCTCTGTTCCGAGGGCAGACTTCTAACCATTACCCGCTGCACACTGGCAACATGGATTTCAATGTAAAACACGACAGCTAGAGCTATTTCATTGAAACACTGACATGTGGTACTACTAAGGCCTGCTGGAAAGCAAGGGTTAGATGGCCTGGTTGTTTCCTTCTCATCCCAGGTTGTTTCCTGGATGTCCAGGGTCAGTTTCCTTCTCATCCCGAGAGAACTCAAATCCATCTCTTTGAAGTAGCTTCATATCTTTATGCAGAATGAATGTAAAATCAGTGGGAGCACCTCCCAGTGAGGTGGGAATCCATCCAGTCTCATGTCACAAGACTTGCTCCAAGTTCTGTCCAAAGACTAGTATTAAATACACAAACGAGCCATAAGCAGGGACTGAAACAGTTTGCTGCTCATCCCTCAGGCAGAGGCTCCAGTTCGACACAAGCTCTCTAGGATATCAGGAAATCTCTGATCCCCAGTGAAATAATCGAGCAACATCGACAACTCGGTTCCAAGTAGTGGTGGGAGCCTGCGTTGATGGGGCAGGCAGTGTCTGGACCACCTGCAGGTGTCTGCGCTGGGCGCTAGAGGCCGCTGTGCTGCAGGCAATGCAGGCGCTCTGTTAGCGGGGGAAGGAGCAGCAGGGCGGTGCGGTACAGCTCGCAATCCAATTACTGTCCTGCTGAGCTCGTTAGTTCAGAGCCTCACCATGTTCAGGGACAGCTCTAGAAGTAGACTTAATGAAGTTACTTGTTCCAGGCTGAGCAGTAAAATAGTGGTGAAAAGGGGGTTTTAAAAGACTGAAGTGTTGCAAAAGTCTCCCAAGAGAGGTGAAGGAACTGCCTGCAGCAGTGGGTAAAGACAGCACGTGCCCTGTAGATGGGAATCTCCAGAAGTGTGTGTATGTGTGTGTGTGATGGCATGATGCTGGAAGAGGAGCCCTACAGCATCCATACTGAAAAAAGCTGAGAAGATAGCAGACGTAGAGAATCGAAGGGCAGAGCTGGGCAACAGAGGTAAAGCACAGGCTAAACTGCAGAGGACAGCTCTGAAAATCTGGTGCGGTTTTACAGACTTGATTTGCACCCTGCTTATGGCCAAAGGTAGTTCAACATCAAGAAAACAGACTTTGAAAACAAACAAGACCAATCCATTTAGTTTTAAATATATTGTGGTGGTTTTAATCTGATTGTGATTTGGGGGATTCTAACTCATGGTGTTGTAATAATACTGAGAAGTTAATTTAACACTGAATTTAATGTGATAGGTATTACTATTGAAACGCTATAATCAGAATAAAAATGTCAGCTGTTCTTAAGAAAAAAAAAGTCCAGGAATCATTACCTGTGTTTAGTCATCTGTAACATGAAAGCAATCTATTAATCTTATGTGTTTTAGATAATCAGTGCTCTCCTAAGAGTGGATCCCCAGTCAACCATAAATCTCCATCAAGTGCCTTGTCTACAGTATTACATAGTATTCCCTCTGGAAGAAAGCAGAAAAAAATTCCTGCAGCCCTTAAAGAAGTAAGTGCTTTATTGGTCAAAAGCAATGCCTTGTTGGTATTATATCGTTAATATTAACAATGAAGAAAATAATTCCATATTTTAGCTATCTTCTCCGGAATCAGAAGTCAAATATTTGACTACAACAGGGGTTTGGGCCTTAGTTCAAATCCCTGCCTATAAAAAACTATAACTATGAAGCAGAGTATTAACTGCATAAATACCTGTGAGACACTGATTCAGAGAGATAGGTGGATTATAATTTCTCTCTTGCTTCCCTGTGTTTCAAGGAATTATGGTTTACTTCTGCACCAGCGGTCAGTGAGAAGACTCCTACACCAGCTCGGCTCTTGGCTTATGATTAGGAAAGGTAGAGCTAAACTCTGCCTACCTGCACTTTGGAGGTCTTGGGAATGAGAGGAACTAATTTTTCTTATATAGGAATGTGTGTTCTCTGGCTGTATGTGGTCCTCAGTGTTGCAGCCCTTTCTTGTACTGTTGCATCCAATTGAAGTTCCAACCCTTAGTGACTGCAGAAACCTCTCTTTCAGACCAGATAGATGTTGATAAACAAATAATTTATCTTTCAGCCATCTGAGTTAATTAACAACATTAACTTGAGATCAGGTAAGACTTTGAGTCTTTGACAGGACAAGGTTCTGGAGATGTGTTTTAAAAAACAGCTTTACTGTGAAGTCCTGGACAGATGCATACATACTCTTGGAGTTTGTCTGGTTTGGGTTTTGTGGTGGTTTTTTTTTTTTCTCTTCAGGTTTCAGCAAACACGGAAGACTCTACAATGAGTGGTTACCTGCACAGATCTAAGGGCAGTAAGAAACCATGGAAACACCTATGGTTTGTTATAAAAAATAAGGTGCTATACACGTATGCTGCTAGTGAGGTAAGAGACTACATATAGGAAATCAAATATCCAATGATAATACTGTCTTTGTAACAAAGTTGTTTATTTTTATGATCTAGAAACAACCTATAAAATTAGATCACCTTACAGTAATCTGATTGTGATATAGTATTTTGAAAAAGGCCCAGTCA
This sequence comes from Microhierax caerulescens, assembly GCA_035590215.1. NCBI lineage: Eukaryota > Metazoa > Chordata > Aves > Falconiformes > Falconidae > Microhierax > Microhierax caerulescens. Next base: position 45,361,174 of record JAVJGJ010000057.1, on the reverse strand, counting down.
GCTTGGTACCATAATACTCTGATATAGCTACGCTGTTTCTGATTCCAGACCTAGCTTTGAGTACCTCTGCACTGCACACCGTTGCACAGTTGTAGGTATGTTCTGAGTCAGTTGAATACACTGGGGGGTGTGGGGTGTGTCTGTTTGGATGCATCACGCTGGAATAGTGGCAAAGCCAACATTATAAAAGCATCTTGAAATATCTTGTTTCTGCAGTTCCATAAGGTATCTTAAATGCTTGGAAAATAGCAAACTAAAAGTCTTTACTTCTCAAACTGTTGTCTTCAGCCTGGAGTTATTTAATATACAGTGCTGCAGTAGAAAAATAAAATGCATCTTATCTAATGGCATTTGCTTTTTTATTTAGAATGTGTAGTCCTATTGCAGTGTGGAATAATCTCTAACCAATTTATATAAGCTCTGCACATCCCAGTATGTGCTGAGGATGTGGGGTTATTGCATCTTAAAATGTTTTGCAACATATACAGATGTATTGTAGCACTGGAAGATCTTGGGGTTTTGCTTTTTTGTATTATATGTTATAGCTTGCTAATAGCTTTCAAGAGCAAAATATCCAAAGCATCTGCTAAAGGTATCGCTATCCTTCACTTTCTTTCAAAATGTAAAGCCCAATCTATCCTGACCAGGTAAAGAATTGCCCTTCTTCGCCCCCATGCCTCCCCCACTCTAGTTATTTCCTGGTTTGTGTGCAGGTTTGTTCCTGGGTTGTTTCTGCTGTAGTGCCAGCCTTTGTTTTAGAATTCCTGAATTATGTCCAGAATATGTGATATTTCCACCACAGCATTGACAATAGTACCAAAAAGAAAAAAAAAAGTTCTAAAAGTATCCTTAATAAACATTTACAAACCAATTAATTTTGCAAAGATTTGAAAAATATTGGAGAGCGTTGTGCCTCTTCTGACAGCTGCAAAGGAGACTTTGGCAGCTGTAAATAAAGGCATGTTAGTCTGTGACGGTCACCTTACATTTTCTTTTGTTTGGCTTCCTCTGAGATATCGGACTTCCAGAGTAGTTTCAGTTTGCAGGTTGCAATCACAGAATTATTCTCTGTTTTCTTTAAGGAATATGTGTCCTCATTTTCCATTTTTCTGAGCTATTGCAGGAGACATTGTTTAGAGTCTCAAGGGAAGGGCCTGCGTGGCCTTAGCCAGAAAACCCCACTTAAGCTACTTACATTAGTTCCAAGTGATATAAAGATTAGTGGTAAAAAGACTACTTATTAGTGGTACAAAGACTTAAAATAGTAAAACATATTGTGAAGCCTTACTTGACTTTTCCAGTATCAAGATACGCTGCTTCACAGGATACTGTTTCAATGCAGAGGCAATTGCCAAAGTTTTCACCTGATGTGTCGGTGTTTATGTATGTTCTTTGTTTATTTTTACTATTGAGAACTGTTAAAAGAGATCCTGCCTAGTTGCAAAACGCTTTTGGAATTTGCACAGGATGCAAATATTTTTTTTTCCTTCCAAAAATGTTGTTCATTGTATTTATTAATTAAAAGACAGGAGTATGAAAACAGGAAGTAATTGAGATGAATGAGAAAGGGAAAGTGTTGCCTTTTTAGCTAGATTTTGAAATTAAATGAAGAGAAAATAAAAAGGTACAGCGTCTCTTGCTATTCTTTCCTAGCCTTGTGAACAGTCAGCAGCTTTTTTTACCCTGTCCTGTCAATTTTCAGCAAGAGAAGGCAAAGTAAGCCATAAAAAGTATTTGGAGTGTGACTCCAGTGTTTGAGAGCATGGGTTACATCCATAGCTGCTCCTGTAGCATGCTCGGTGCAGCTAGTAGCATCCCATAGCACTTCTGAGACATGAAAACTTACTACTAAGGTTGTTGGAGAGAGCACTGGGCTAGGTGGACCTGCTGCCAGGCGGCAGTCAGTCTTTTGATACAAGTCCTTACCAGGCAGAACCGTGAGGCTATACAGTGAAAGGCAAGGTAGATGTTATTAGGGAAATAAAAAAAGGAACAGCAATGTTGAAGTCTATGAGGTTTTGTTGTTTCCTGTCCCTGGACCTCATGCATGTAGGCTATAAAAAGCAGCATTTTGTGCATGACTGTTTGTAACAACTTGTTTGTTGTGTAATCTGTTGCAATGGTATGGTGCATGAGTAAACTCTAAATGGATTCTTTAGTATATCTTACAAGCTCTAATTTTGTCTTGTTTGCTTTTTTTCCTATAAAATAGGATGTGGCAGCATTAGAGAGCCAGCCTTTGCTTGGATTCACAGTCAGTGAAGTAAAAGATGAAAACTCAGAGTCTAGAGTGTTCCATTTACTGCACAAAAACACTTTATTTTACATATTCAAAGCAGATGATCCCCATTCAGCTCAAAAGTAAGAAACTATTTGTATTCATTTTTGTTACTTTTTTTCTAGAAAGTATTTCAGAAGTCATGAATGTTAATATCCACAGGCTAAGCATATGTACAAAGGATGCATATTATATAATATGTAAATAAAACTTTGCAATTACTTAAACTGGTAAGTCATTAGGACTTCTACAATGCTCTAAATGAAGAAGCAGACTTTCCACTGCAAAAGAATGAATGTAGGAGAATGAAAAAGTCTAAGATAAAGTAAGAAATCCTTTGTTTTCCTAGCCCATTTCTCTATCCCCGGTCTGCTCTGAAAATTTAATGTTACCTTTTGGAGAAATCCAGAAAATGTGCTTTAGGAATGAATTATGTGCCCCCTTTTTTATTTCCAGCTGTAAATTTCAATTATTTTTAATGACTATATGGCAGTGAAAAGTAAAGCAAACCCTAAAAAGTAGGGGACAGAAGTTTGATGCGTGTGTGCAGATGTGTATGAACACTTAGGCATGTTTAATGTGTTCAAACCAAAAGCTTGAATTCAAAGAACACTCACACAAGCAGTTTCATTTCTAGTCCTGCTGTCGTGTCTGAGTTTGGAGTCATACTTATAGATCTATGTATCGTGTGTGTTTTATATAAAATAACTTCAAAGCTTGGTCATTAATCAGTGCAAGACAGTTACTATGTGAGTCATGGAGTAAACTAGGAATGAGCATAGAAGCAAGATATTTAACTTACCTTGCCTATATGCCCAGCTTATCTGACTGGTTTCACTGCAGTTTTCCCAAATGGATGTTGCATTAATAAAATAGATTTCAGGCACTAACTAGCCCATTATTAATACTTTAGCATTCAAATGACTTGCATGTATAGCTTTATGCAAATAGGAATATTCTAAAAAACAAAGTACCCAGGACAACTGAAAATTTTGAACAGCTGAGAACATGCCTAATGATGCTTCGCTACACACAAGATCTGGAAGTCCATTTGATTTTTGGGGGTATTTTGTCTTGCAGGTGCACACGAATGTTTCCTTGTTAATTAAGATACTTTTCTCGTTTCCACCATGTCCTCATTTGCACTATACAAAACAAAACTAAAAAAATCCAAAGTGTTCAGTAGCTTTGTTTTCCTATTCAGACAGTGGGTTTTGTCATCAGTAGGAAAACTTGAATTTGGAAATACTCTATTTTGCTGAGGCTAGGTGTCATGGTTTAACCCCAGCCAGAAACTAAGCACTACCAGCCACTTGCTTACTCCCCACCTATCCCAGGATGCAGGGGATAATCAGAAAAGAATGTGTAATTCGAGGGTTGTGATAAGAATAATTTAATAATAACATAAAGTAAGAGAAAAACCCCAAAACAAGAATAATAATAATAAATAGTAATAACAATTATAATGAAAAGGAGGGAGAAAGGGAGAAGAATAAAATCCAAAGGGAAGGGAGAAAACACAAGTGATGCACAATGGAATTGCTCACCACCCGCTGACCGAAGCCCAGTCAGTCCCTGAGCAGGCACTGGCTGGCTCTGGCCAACTCCCCCCCAGTTTATATACTGAGCATGATGTCATATAGTATGGAATAGCCCTTTGGCCAGTCCAGATCAGCTGTCCTGGCTGTGTCCCCTCCCAGTTTCTTGTGCCCCTCCAGCCCTCTTGCTGGCAGGACCTGAGAAACTGAAAAGTCCTTGACTTTTATATAAACCTTACTTAACAACTGAAACCATCTGTTGTCAACATTGTTCTCACACCAAATCCAAAGCACAGCACTGCACCAGCTACTGAGAAGAAAATTCACTCTATCCCAGCTGAAACCAGGACACTATGAATAACATTAAGTACCTGAAATTGCAAGCTTTCTCGAGGTATTTAATATCCTTAGGAGATTTATGCTGAATCTCCAGAATGAATGCTGCTTTGATAGCATTCAAAGAAGAAACAAAGAACATGCTCTTGGCCTGTTTGCATCAGTGGATGCTCTTTTTTCCTGTTAGAGCCCAAGAAATACCTGATGTATTTATGTAAGTGCAGTAATAAATTTTAACTTTACTTTACAAATGATGTTTACTTTTTGATGAACTTTTAAATGTCTTAGTCCATTACTATATTTAGTGCTTAAGTTGTTTATGAATTAGTTGCATTTGTATTCAATTGTAGTTATTTTAAGGAATATACAGCAGTGGAAAATACAGTGAGCCCTAAAAAATAAGGGATAGAATTTTGAGTTGTGTGTGCAGACAGGCATGAGCACTTATACATCTTTAATATGTTCATACCAAAAGCTTGAATTCAACGAATGTGCACGCAGTTACAAAGTTAAATACTTAAGGCACGGAAGAGCCAACATCTGTGGCTAACGTTTAGAAACCCTCTGAATACTAAGACAGGACTGAATTTCCATTATAAAGATAATTTTACAGTCATTGTTTCATTCAGTTCTTGCAAGATTTTCACTCAGGAAAAAAATCATTCAGTATGTGGGCCTCATTTTACATGCACACAGTTCAGCCCTCACATGGAAGACAGAATTATTCCTTTTTTTTTTTTTACTCTATTTGTCCATGTAGCATTGGAATGCTTCAGAAACATTTTTTGCAGTGTCCTTGAAGTGAGGGCGTTTATCACTTTCATAATCAAGCAGGAACAGATAAGGGGGTAAAAGTGCCTGAATATGAACTTTGAATTTCCAGTTTGCGACACCCTGGATTAGCTTTTTGGGATCTTCCCCCTCCCCTTTACATACACTTGTATTTTCACAGATACCTGTTAATGTGTAATTCAGCAGTAGCACATACCGTGTGTGTGAACACAGGGAAGTTCTGTCATCATGCAAAGGCAACATTCCTCCAGCCCAGCCCAGGAGCCCTGTGGCTTCCTCCCTCAGCCCCCGCAGTCCTCCACTAAGACCTTTGTACCAGCTGCAAAAGCAGAGAGCAGGGGTTATGCAGATGGATACCTCAGTTATAGTAGTGTCTTCATTCATCTCAGATTATTTACAGTGAAATAAGAGAAGGGAGTATTGGGTTTTTTTTCAAAGGTATGCAATCTTGTTATTAAAGTTGGCAGAACCTTGGCATATACCCTACTTTTTGAGCATTTGACTCCCAGCTTCACTTGTTCTTTATGCATGTAACTTCGGTATGAAGGAAGGATGGAAAAAAGTGTCCAACATCTGGCCTTCTATTGATACCTAATAAGAATATGACTCTAGCAAGTATGTTTGGACTCATTAGATAGATTCCTGGCATTTGCACTAACAGACCAACTGGTAATGGAAGGATTTGTTACCTTCTTGTGTGAATCTGTAGCTAAGTCATAACAGTGTGATTTATACTTTTACCAGCAAATTCCTAACAGTGTTTAATTCTCCCGTAGATGGATAGAAGCTTTTCAAGAAGGCACAATTTTATAGCAGTGTCAGCATCGTATCTGCAAGTTTAAAGGAAAATGTCCAAGGATGGTGGTAAAACAGACTACAGCAGCTGTTCAAAGAATCGGAATCCTACTGTCTCAACCTACACAAAACTGTATATTTGCCAGGGTTAGGAGTTGTTGCATTTTTAGTGTTAGGTAATATTTTTTTAAAGTATTGTGTGTATTTGTGTTGATACAAATGTGTTATTTATTAAATTCCAATGTTTACTTTAACGATCAGAATTATTTGTGAGGTCTGCATTGATGTCCGAAGTGTTCGTGTCTTCAGAATGGCAGACGGGGTTGATCAACATATTTGTAAAGTTCGTACTTTTTTTTTTTAAAAAAAAAACCCATAAATCAAATCTGTTACAATTGTACAGTTCCTCATGATTTGTGTATAGGTGTTGAGTTGCTCATGCTCACTTTGCAATTTAGGAAGAACAGATCAGAATAGGAATTTCAAAGACTTTGGATCTTTGTTGGCTATGTAAATTCCTTTATAAGAAGTGCTGTGATATTGCTGCTCCTTTCCTTGACTGGCAGTTGAAATCTTGCATACCAGTACATTAGAACAGTGTATCAAATTCTATATCACAGAAGCAATTACAAAGTACAGCTCAATTATTAAAAAAGAGGGAAGGGAAAAATGTTGTAAAACAGATGTTGCAGTTACAGAGATAAGGCACTAGAGCTTTTACAGTACTACTAATGCCAAAGAGACTGAATGAGTTCTCTTCAAATAAATGTATTTGAATGCATTGAATGAAAATGCAGGATGTATTTTCTTTTAGGTTTGCAGCAGCAGTTTAAAGCACAGTAAAAGAAATACATTTTTGATATACAGGAAAAAGATTAAATACCTTATTCATTTAAAAACTGTGTCAAATGAGTTCTGTATGCAGTATGAAACACTGTATAAACTATTGTTCAAAGAACGTTAAACAAATATATGCACCCCCCCTCCCAAATTTTTTAACTATTGTATATTTAAATGTTATGTTTAAACTGGAATTGTCATACCAAGAAACCTAGCTTTTTTTAGTGCAGATGGCATTGAAAATGCATACCATTCTTTGAAATATCTTTTGTTTACACTATGATTTGTTCTATTTGACACTTTAAAACACAATTCAGCTTTAGGTGTTTGGGGTTTGTTGGGGTTGTTTGGTTTTTAGTTTTGTTTTTTTTTTTCTTTAAGAAACTTGTCAGTATACCTCATTAGGAAATACTTACTGATGATTCTGGTGCATTTATTCTATTTAACTTCTGAAAATTTTTTAACACTGTAATAGCATAAATGGAACTAGAACTATGAAAAACATGTGAAAGGAAGCCATTTTCATGTCAAATGAGATGCATATGTAGCCAGTTAATTTTACTGTATGAAACACTTCTCAGTAGTCCTCTGTATCAAGCTAATTGTGGTAACGAGCAATTCCCTTTTAATTAATGGTTTGAATCCATGCTAATAGCTATTCTATGGCTTCACAAAGGAAAGAGAATAGATGATAGAATAGTTGTCAGTTACCACAAAAAGGCCAAGAATGAAAATGCAAACCAAAATTCTCATACTCCCTCAAATACCTCAAGATCAGGTCTAAGATACTAACATAGCTCTGAAGAAGCTTGATTTTTCCAGAGCTTCTGTTAAGTTTGTAGTGGGCTTGGAAGCTTAATGCTTAAGTATACAAGTAATTTTATTGACTTCAAGCATTTCAGTAGAGTACCTTTTTGCATCAGGGACTTAAGGCTGTAGATCTGTCTTCCCTCATGAACGCTAGAGATTTGACTAGGTAGTGTTTGAAATTCAGTGGGTGTCTGGTCAAAGCCTTTATCATCTTTTATTTTAATACAAATGTGATTAAATGAATACTTTTCTCAAATATAAAGGGCTTTCACTTAATTTTCAAAAGCAGCTGTTGACTGAAGCTACATAAGCTATTAGCATGTCTCTGTAGCGTGGTTTCTGACATGGTTTTTACTGTATCCGAAACCAAACTGATACTGATGTAACATAGGCGTGATGTGGCTCTTCCAGTTGATACTATCTAAGGGACAAGCTTCTTAATATTTTCATAGGAACTGCACACTAGCAAAGACGGAAAGCCATGAACCAGCAAATCAATCAGAAATCTGGCTAGGAGCAAGCTAATTTAATTTCAGTTTATGGTCTGATATTGATCTCCCTGCTGCAAAACAGAGCAATAAAAATCAAAACAGATGCTGAATAAGGTGCTCGAGTTCTGCCTCCTGTGGTGTCAAACTATCTCTCAAGGATTTGGTGCAGAGCGAGAAAAGAGTGTTCTGTAAAAACCAGACGACTTCTTCCAGCAGCAGCTGATCAATCAAAAAATCTTCCTGTGACAGAAATAGATTAGAACTGAGCCTTAAAAACAATACTACACATATTGCAGTCTAATTCTGTGTGAAATAAATTGTCTTTGTAAACGTGTTTGAATATTTCTTTTCCTCTTTCTCCAGCATTAGTGCTTTGTTTCACATGAAGAACTGACAACATAGGCATTTTCATAACATTTTCAGATGGTTGCTTTTCAGACTTACCCAATTTTTCTAGCTTGCCTCCCATTTTGATTCATTACTATCAAAAGTAAAGTATTCACTTCTTGATTTGACTAAACACTAAAACAAGACCAGAAGTTTTTAAACACCTGGCTACCTCCTCTTAGAAGACTCTATAGTTAATAATTAATTTAAGATTGTTTAGTAGAGTATGAGACAAACATTAGCATTGAATATTAGATCTAGTATCTTTATTCTTGGATAAATAAAGGTTCTAGGATCCTGAATTCTCTTTAACTTAAAACTATATTTTGTGCCCAGAGGACTTAAAACAAGTGGATAGCCAAGCAGATGTGGAATGCATTTTACTAAATATTTTTTATGTGTGGAAACTTTATTACTCAATTATGTATATTACATCATAAAGAGATGTTTGGAAAGACACATTCAATGTATTTGTTTGCCATAACTGCGGTCTCCTGCATTTACTATCCAAATAGGCTTTTATTTGGAGCAGTCCTAAATCTTGCTGTCTAAATGAAAGAATCTTTATTTTGTAAATGAAAACAGTTTAAAGCTGTTGTAAATATTCCTGTGAATATGTATCATTTTTGTATAAATAAATTTACGTTAGTTGAGTTTAAAATATTTTCAGGTTTTCATGTATTGTGTATTCATTTTTTTTCAAATGGCAGAAGTTGCTGCCATCATCCTGCACATCAGTCTCGTTTTAAAATTTGTAATATTTTTTGCCCTGATGAACAGAAAACAGCCTGGAAAGGTAGGCTCACACACAGACTGACACTGCTGCTGGATTTGACCACCTGAAGCATTAGTTTTAAGTGAATTATCTTGCTCATGTCAGCCAAGGCACTACACCAAAACTACTACCAAAACTGGTCTGTCTGCTACAAAAATTGTTTCTTTTTTCCCTCCTGTCTTTCTGCAGTTTTGTTTTCTACAGAGCCCTTCCACAACCAGGTGCAGAGCCCGTGCTGGAATGTGGCTTGCAGACAGAAATGTGACAATCCAAAAAATCGTGCCTGAGCAGTCCCACCTGTAGGACACCAAGCAGTGGGGTTTTTTCTCCTGAAGCCACCTCCCAGCTCTGGGTCATGATGGCCCTTCCAAGCTTCATTGGCCCAGTAGTGAAGTAGGCTCTCTATGCTGATTATAATGCAGTGTGAGTTACAGGTCTATAAGCGGAAACTGTAGCTGGAGCAACAGCTGACTAGGATACGTTAACCCATGGAGAAAGCACTTCATTAATCTAATAATCTTGGGCATTTACCAGTGAAGATAAGACAGTTCTGGAACATAGGATACAGGATGAGAGGATTATTCTCAGTCTCCTGATGAATAGGCATACCCATAACAAAGAAAACATCCTAACAAACCATCATTCTAAAGAATTAAGGGAGTTATGTCTATGTGAAGGTCAAATTAAGGGTGTTACATTAATAAATCCTTTTGCAAAATTCAATTCTGCTGCACCTTGAAGTATGTCTGAAGCTCAGTTTTTGTTGGCATCAGGTCCTGCGCTTGGGTCACAACAGCCCCACACAATCCTGCAGGCTTGGGGCAAAGGAGCTGGAAAGTTGCCTGGGGAAAAGGACCTGGGGGTGCTGGCTGACAGCCAGCTGGACATGAGCTGGTGGTGTGCCCAGGTGGCCAAGAAGGCCAACAGCATCCTGGCTTGTATCAGAAGCA
>JAVJGJ010000057.1:45293156-45348233 GCA_035590215.1 Microhierax caerulescens | reverse complement strand
ACTCCCCCGGGATGGGGGGAGGGGAGGGCACCCGCCGGGGGCCTGGGGGGAGGGCGGGCCCGCGCGCTGGGCTGAAGCGTGGCCGCAGCGCGCCCGTCTCCTTCCCCGCGGCTGCCGTGCGCAGCCTCAGTCCTCCGGGGTGGGGGGTGACCGTGACCCCCGGCCCCCCCAGGCACTTTGTGCCTGCTGGCTCCCTTAGCCCGCCGGTTTGCTTTTCCCTGGCATCTCTGGCGGCTGGCTGGGTGTGTTTGGGATAAGGTAGTACGTCCTGCGGAGCACCCGGTATTATCCTTGCTGGGGCAGATGACCCTGTCGCTGTTCCTTATTTTGTCTCGCGGGGTGGGGTTTTTCTGCTCAGCTACGGTCTTTGTGGGTCCTTTCTCTTTTTAGTGCTGCACTACATTGTCTTTAAGCGTAAAAAGCACAGCCCTGTACCACGGGATGAACTCGCACTTGCAGGTTGTGGAGGCAAGAGAGGAGCTGGTATGTGTTGTGCAAATAAACTTCAAGGTAGTGGGAAGAAAAGTCTTTTGATACTGGTTTTCCTGCAAGATGAGTGTGTGGACTTAATTCTTGAAAACTGAGTTGGCATTCTTTGTATTTGAAATCTCTGATCTGAAGCTACAGATAGGAGTATGAGCAAGGTGGACTTGGGGAAAGTGGTGTAGGAAGAGGCATCCACACCTATCACAGAAAAATAAGAGTGCAAAAAAAAATTCAGAGGTTTCTGTAGGAGAGTCGCCTGGTTTTGTAGTCAGCGTTATAAAAGTATTGGGGAAGGGGGGAGGCAAAACATCATGATATTGTGTTGGATGAGGCAGTGTTCACCTGGTGATTTACTTCTATGCTTTGTAACTTTGGGTGACTCAATGACGGTATTTCTACCAAAAATAATTCTATAAATACTTCCCTGCCCTGTTAGGCCATGGTAGCAGTTGTGCCATGAGTTGTCCGACAGCTTGCTCTTTGCTGTGCAACTTTCTTCAGGGGCACTTGTTTGAGGGAAGTCTTACACTCTGTGAAATGTTTGAGTGCTTCTGTCTGTAGCTCTTTCTCCAGAGACATTGCAGATCCTTTCTTATCACAGTACCAAGTATTTTCATGTGATGGTGGTCAGCTGTGTATGTGCACGTGCATGGTAATATAATGAACACAACTGACATCAGTACTGTTCTCAGCTGCTTCTGCAGTTCATGCAGACGGTTCTAGCTGGATGATTGACCACACCATTGCAAAGTCTGTTGCATTCTGCAACAGCAGATCAAGATGCTTATTACAGAAAACAACTTCAGTAGATAAACTAGCTTAAACTTTCTCCCTTAATTCTTATTTCTGTTTTTCTTGCTAGTTGTATTTTTCTCGTGAAATGTTGGTGGAAATTCTGATATCTTTAAGAATAGCCATGGCCTTGGCTAGGTGGTGGTTGTTTGGGTTTTTTTAAGAAAACAAAGCCTGTCTTGATTTTTCTGATCAAGCTTCTTAGACTCTGAAGGCAAAGCTCTAAACGATGTGTGTAACTCTGAAGCTGACTTTGTTTTGGGGGAAAAGGAGTTGGACCAGACAATGTCCAGAAGTACATTTCAACATGAATTATTTAATGATTGCATTCTGTTATTAAAGTTGGGGGTGGGCTACAGGGAACCAAAACCAGACAAAACCCCACTGACACTGTAGCATGCAGTTGAATAAATCGCATGCGAAATAGAGTTACAGAATGCTTAAAGCTGATGTGCTCATCCAGTGAAAGCTGACTTTCATCTGTAATGTGAAATCTAAATATTTATACTGGTAGATTAGTTTGCTTGTTCCCTATGCTGATACTCAATTTCCATTTTGATTTATTGTCTGCTCGTTGTATGATGCAATTAAAGTTTTGTGCAGCCAGTGAAATTGCTGGAGTTTCCTTGCAGTTTGTGAAGGGAAGTAGTCCCCCTGAACGAAGTAACCTGTGTCTAATGTCTGGGTCAAAAAAACTGTAAAAAACCAGCACCTATTGCTTAAAGTAGGGAGCTTAACTGTGTAGAAGGAATAGAGCAGTGTCAAATCTTTAACTTGTATGTATGTTCTGGTGGCAGACAAAGCGTGGATCTCAGCTAGCAGTGCTGCAGCTGGCAGAGGGTATGTGTGCCTTTCCTATTCCAGCAGCCATACTGGCTTAAGCAGTTTTAATGGTAAGCTTTGCTAACCTGAGTTATTTTGGTTGTTACAGGTCAGGGAGCTCTCATGTGAGTGTCTGCTTTCCCAGACCTGTGGGGTATTAACAGCCACTGTGAGGAGGTGGCAAGCAGCTGCGGTGGGTGCGGGGACTGCAGTCTCTGGCTGGCACAGCTGTCTGCATATATTTTTTTGTTACAGGCTGCAGTGTGCAACCCAATAGTGACCATCAGGGTGAATTAAACAATACCTAAGTGACTTTCTGGTAAACCTCTTACATTTTTACCTCAGTGCCATTTCAAGCTGCTTTTAGCACTTTAAACTTGCACCTGTACGTTATTTGCATAAGGTAAGCTGCTGCAAATCAGAATTTCATCAATGTAAGAATAATGGATAAAACTGCAAAGGTGCAGTTAATAAAATTCTTGCGCTTGTGTATGCAGATCTGTCTGTATTCTTAGTCTTCAGTCAGCAGCTTTTGATTCCAGAGATTGCAGTGTTAGATAGCACTCACCAAACTCTTAAAGTACCAAAGGATTTTTCTTCTGAAGAATCAAACTCTTAATTTCCAGTTCTCTGAGACTGGAAGGTTGCTTGTGCTTTCTGAGGGAGTCCTATGTATCTTAGGATGCAGTGGTGCAGACTTTGTAATGAAGTATGTTCCTTCCTGAAAACCATGGTCTAAGAACTGCCTTTCTTTATCAATATTTAGATTTTGTTGGTTTGGCCTTCCCTGAAAGGCTGTTCAAATTTGTTTAACTTAAATTACTTTTGCTCAACTTGACAGTAGGACAGGCTGAGCCAAGCTAAGTATTTGACTGCTTTTGTAGGAAGGTAAACTAGAAACTTGAAAAGCATAAACCACCAAAAAACTGAAGCCAGACCCTCTGCTATTGTCATATTACCAATAATTAATGGTTATTTCATTCCAGATAAACTGAGGTTGCTGTTTATAGCTTAGCAGTAACTTTGTGGTGTGAAAACTGCTCCACTTATTTTGGTAGGATGTTTCCTTTAAAGTGTTAGCAGGACAGTGTGTCAACATGACTAATGCTTTCACTCTTGACAGACTTAATCTGTGTATTTCTTCAGGAGTGTTTTACATACATGTTTATAGGAATTAAAAAAAAAAAACCCAAACAACCACAAACCAAACCCACACACCTTCTAACAAAATCTAATCCTGTGGTGTTGGTAAAGGAAAAAAGAAAATCAGGGAACATGTGGGTGATGATATTTATAAAGGGATATTTTTATCTGAAACAATGTCAACAGTGATTTACTGGAAGGATGTGTGTGAAACAGGATTTTTTTTTCTGAAGGAAGTTTCTGTGGATATGATTACATGTAAGTTGTAAGGGGAGAGTTGTTAATAGTACTGTTGAGTATGTTTGCAAGTCCTTTCCATATTGTACATTCATGTATCCACTACCTTGCCTGTGGCTGTAGTTCAGTGAATACTCTGAGCAGTCATCTCACCGCATCTGTATGGGCAATTTGTTGTTACGCATAAGCTGATGAAATGGTCTTATTTTGCTTCTACCTGCTTTTCTTGTTACAAATAGCAATTGTTAGCTGCAGAGTGAGTAAATTCAGGTGAGTTTACCTTGCAGCTATACAACCACAAGGTTGGGGAGCAGAAGGGGACAAAGCTGTGAGCCAGGAGTTGGGGTAGCCTCAGGTAGGCAACTCCTCATGAAATGCTGTACTTACACCATAGTGGATATAATGCCTTGGTGTGTTTGGAAGGAGGAGTTTGCACTCGCTATGCTGTGTTAGCATAATCTTTGTGTGCCAGGTAGGAGAACAGACCTGGTTGAACCTGGCCCAGTGAAGGGGGAAGCCTCTGGTCAGATGAACTTCCTGGTCTGCTTCATTGTGCAGCTTCAGCTCTGGTGCAGGGAACCAGTTTGGAGTTTTTTCTTCCTATACCAGTGCAGGATTTTGCAAGCCGCATGTGGAGATGCGGGCCATGGCTGATGTTACACAGGGCAGCTTGACCTCATTGAATGGCTGTCTCCTTACCTAGCTCTGATGTGTAGCCAGCACTCATGTGAGTGGGCTCAGCTTGCAGACAGCCCCCCTTACCTTGCCTCCTCCTTCCCTTCCCCAGCTGTTGTGGGGCTGATGAATTCAATCAGCTCTGTAACTGTTCAGGCATGTTCTAGAGGTGGCATGCTAAAAGCAGCAGGAGCCCAGGGCTAAAAGTGAGACTGTCCCTTCGGTGGCCCAAGCTGTAAGAATGATTCAACAGTCTCCTGAAAATTTATCCTGGCAATTCTGTTTTCTCATCTCTACTCCCACTGTGGCACTTGCTTACACGAAAAAAGCAATGAGAGCATTGATTCTAAATTAATTGTGCAGGCATGCCTGCAAGTGCATCTCTTTCTATATTGCTGTGTGCTTTTTAATTATTCCCTTATGCTTTTATAAGCATCTCATATTGCCTTGCTTGCCTGCAGGTTTAGCTGCTTCATTTTCCTGTTGTTATCTGTCTTACATATGTACTCTCTAAATCTTGATGTAATGCAAATTTAATAAACAGTATCTAACTGGGTGTCAGGAGTCACATAAATATTCCGTAGTTCATTGATAAAGAGAATGTTACTCCTTTAAGTCTGCCAGCTGTTCTGCCATCTTGAGCAGTATGGCTTATAGAACAATAATACAAGAATAGCACATTTAGCTTGCCGTGTTCATTGGGCTTTTCTTGTATGGAGCATTGAGTAGTGTCACTTGTTTCACAAATGTGTTTGGATTCCTTGGCTTAATTTATTATCTATAAAGCATTGCATAATGCTGTTTTAAATATAAAGAAATCTTTGTGCTTAAAACAAGTAACACAACCCCCTGACAGGCACTTCTAATCATAGAGGGATTGTTAAGTGCTTTCTGTTTTACGTATAGGTATTTACTAAACAAGTTTGGCACAGGTTATGCTGAATTCCTAATAGTACATGATGAGTTTGAGAATGGACATGAGGACTAGCTTCCATTTTAAGGTATAGAGCAGCTGTAAGCCCAGTTTGATGACCTGAGCTAAAGTATCGTATCCTTAATTCATTTTCTGAGATCTGTTGAAATAATTTACCACTGAAGCAGTGACTATACAGAGAGATTAAGACAGTTGCCTCTAAGAGGGAGTAGCTTTTCTAGAAAATCCTGTTGATTTCTGTATTTGTCTTTACTGCTATAAAAGATCAGAAAGTTCACAGTAACTTACACAGTCACAACTAGTTAATGTGCCTGTACCTCAAAAGTATCTAGAAAGTTCTCATGCAACTTAGTTTAAATGTTCATCTGATCCTCCACAGGTGGATTTAATCTAGGAAAGACCCTTGTATTTACACACATTCCATACATATACATAGTCATTACCAGAATCATTATGTATTCCATAGATAGTGTCAGACTGGTTGGACAGTGCCAGCAGGGTAAGTTAAACTACTCAAATTTTACAAGCATTGTTTTTGCACCAGTAAAACTATGCTGGTCAGGGTTATGACTTTTTTAAAAAAGTAAACTGAAGATCTCTGGGGTGGACAGAGTTTTCTTATGTTGTATCTTCGAACTGACATGGTTTGTTCTTAACTCATTTAAGGGGTTTTAAATCAGAGTCAAGGTACTTGATAATGGGGCAGTATACCAACAGAACAAGAGACATTACAATTTATAGCAAATGGAGAGTCCAAACATAAAGAAATATTCTTCCTGCTACTGCTTTTAAAGTCCTTAGTCTACACTAGTATAATATTTTGAAATTCTTTTGGTAGGAACTTCCTACTAGGACAATTAAAGTTGTGTAACTTTTGTCCCTGGAGAAGGGTGTGAGATAAACATTGATGTCTTCTGGGTATAATTGTACTAGTGGAGAGGTTAGTGCTTCTGATTGCCAGCCCTTGCATCTGCTGGCTGTTCTTTCTTGTGGGAACATTCATTGCAGTTGAAGTAAGCTAAAAACAATTTAAAAAATAAGTCTTACCGAAGTTACTTAGAGTAAAACATTGGGGGAAACTCTGGCATGCAAAAACTGAGCAAGAAGTAGCGTGGCTGAATTAGTGCAAGCTAATGGAAGTTTTCCACTGACATGGTAGCTCATGGAGTGCTGATCTAGAGTGATGGAAAACCATTGACAAGGATGCCAGGTTCAATACCAACAAGTTTGGGCTAACGCTGGTGATAGTGATGTGTTTAAAAATAATTCTGACCTCTCCTGCCAAGAAGGTTCACTGACTCATTTACTAGGGGCATAAACCAATAATATTTACATAGGATTTACATACAGAAAGAGATTCTGGTTACATTTCTTTTGAATCTGAAGATTGAAGAGAGGTGCAGTAAATGCATTAAGTAACAGGGAGGAAGTCTAATGCCTGTCTCTTCTTAAAATGCCTGCTTTTAGATGCTGCTTCTAATAATTTGGGTTGGGGTATTGAGGTTATGAAAAGAAGAGATGGATATATTATTCTGTGTCTCTATGAGTTTCTTTTTCAAAGGTTTTTGAAAGATCTTCCTTTTTTTTTTTATTGTGTAGGAAGTAATACTGTCAAGCATCCAAGAAACAACTTTGAGAACAAATGCAGTGACTATACTTGTAAAGCAAGTCTAATCAGTATAAATGCAGATGCTAATATTTATGTATAATTATATACATATAATTATGTATTTAAATATATATATGCATTATATATAATGCAGATGCTAATACTTACTTTATACCTAAAGCAACAGAAAAGGAGCTGAACTATGCTGGATATGTTCTAAGAAAGTGGGGTTTTTTTCTCCTGGTGCCAGAAATTTGCCATTAATCAAAAAGTACACAAATCAAACATCACAGATTAAGGGAATACAAGGGTACAAAAGCAGAATATGCTGAACAGTGCAAGAGGTGGTGATCTAATGTTGACTATCTGAGGAACACATCTCCTTTAAGACAAATTGAAGAAAGATTGTGTATTTGTTTTGTAGAGTTTTAGAAAGAGTGTTTCCAATATTAATGGTGGTTCTGCAGAAAATTTTAGAAGGGAGGAAGCATAAGCAGTGAACAGTATCACCAGCAAAGTGGTCATGTGACAAAGCATTTCTTACCCTTTCAGTTTTCAGAGCCTTCATGGTAAAAGGCAGGGATCTTAAGTCTGATGTTGAAAAGGGAAACCAGTAGAGCAATTAAGCAATAATTCCTATAAGGAACTATAGACTCACTGGTTGATAGTGTGAGTGAAGAACATAGTTCTGCAGGCATATTCAAAGTGAGATATAAATGAGGTAAGATGTAATTGGGCAGCGTTTGCAGACAACTCGGTGCTTGATGAATTGACAGGAGCTTTGGCTCTCCTTCTTGGAGTAATAATTTAACTGTAATATTACAGGTTTTTTAATTGTAGTGCTATATAAAGAAGATTCTAAAAGCATGTGCAGATTTTTCATGTTTTATTCTTTTGTCTGTCTTAGAAACTATCAATTATTTGACTCAATCTACTTCTTTCCTAAAGTGTTTCTCTTACATTGCCTGATGGATGCTGTGAAGGTGTGGCATGGTTTAGACAAATGTGAGGAAAAAAGAAGCATGTCTGAAATTAGGAAGTTTCACATTAGATGAGAAGACCTTGAAGATTACTTCCAGATATTGAAGATCAAAACTCAAAGTGTGGTGATAGTTAATTTAAATATTTTTCTTTATGGAGAAATGAAGATTTGTTTTAAACCGTTAAAGGAATATTTCCTAATTTCAAGTAAATCTAAGTTTAGAATATATTTATCATTTCATGTGAAACAGTTCAGTCTTTTGGAATGTTTTCTGGAGTAGCTTGGGAAAAGAAGCTTTATAAAACATGTGAAATGTGCTAAATTTTTAAGTTTACATTATAGAATTAATAACAGCTAAATTTTTGAAGATATTAATTCTGTCCCTGCTGATGTCATTGTCAGTAATACACTTACATTCTCGCAAGGATTTTACTGTATTGTTGCTCTTCGGGAAAGCAGAGGAGGAAAAATAGGAAGTGAGTTACTTCAGTAAAAACATACAGAGGTTTACAAATAGAAAATAAATCATTACTTTTATAGTATAATCAAATTTAAATTCTGCAGGGTTGTCACCTTCAGACAACTGTGAACATACTTATGTGAACTATCTTTTCCCCAAGATATTTTCACTTTTGAGGCTATAGATGTTAAGCATCTTCTTTCCTTTCTTTGACAGGAAATTCTGGTGATTAAAGATCATGGCAACCATAGAGGAACTGGCCCATCAAATTATTGAACAGCAAATGGGAGAGGTACATAAATTTTGAGTCCTATTTAAGAGACAGTGAGTAGTGAAATGTACAGACTGGTATGTGAAAACCAAAATCACAAGAGAAAGTAATTTTTAGTACACCCAAAGCTTCTGGAAACTCTCCCATGGAAGACTGGAAGAACTTTCTATGTACATTTTAAAGTTATGCTGCAAAGTCTTTTGCCAAAGTTTGCCCCACAGAAATGAAGCTAAGGAAAATCTGTCAGTGTTTCCAGTAAGTGACTAGCTGTTCAGCTCTGGTTTTTGGGCCTGTAGTGGTCTTCAGAAAGCCATCTGGTTGTATAATTGCTTTGCTCACTTCCAGTTACAAAATTTACAATAGAGTTGTCAGGACATAGCTTTTACTTTCCAGTTAAGCAATTGCTTCAGTTGTTATTTTTTGTTTTGCTGCTAAAGGTTTGCCATGCTCTTCACTGTAAAATGTTTGTTGATGTTTGGTGTAAGTCAAAAGGAAGATTGATCCCTTGTTACTGCTAACTTCTGGTTTTCATTTTCTATAACCTATGTGCAGAATCTGTGTGCTGCAGCCAGAGAACTTCCCAGAGATGCACAGATTGTTTGGGAGCGTGGATAAGAGTATACATACATACTTATAAAGTTTCATCATAGTATAGTCTATTTAAAATCAGCATTTTAAATTAGATAGTAGTAACTTATTTATCTTAAATAGTATTTTTTAGCTTGAAATATCCATCCTTGGTTTCTCATCTATACACGGACTGACTTTGCAAGTAATTTTATTTCTTTTCAGTCTTTGTTTCAAATATAAAGTTTGGAGTGGGGAGCAGGATAGTTAATTCTGTTCTGTAGAAATATATGATTTTCTCTCACTTGTCCTTTTTGTAGTTGAGAATGGCATGTGTAGTTTTGTTAATGTAATTCCTAGAGTGGGGTGGTTTTTTAGGTGTGTTTGTTTTGTTTTTTAAATTGCAGGCTAGTCAAAGCTAGCTGAAGTGTATGTTCCCCTCAGAAAACAAGATGGTGTGGTGGTGACGTTTAGCCTCTGTGGGGGTTGTTTCAGAATGTGATTCCGTGAGACACTGAGCTGACTTAGTATCTCAGTGCCATGGGAGAAGGAAGTTCCTTTTTCTGTTTCTCACCTTATTTAATTTCCACACTAACAGTAAGCCAACTCAGCCAAAACAAGTAGCAGGTTTTCTGCCAGGTTAGTGGCGTTGACTTGGGTTTGAGAAGGCTCTAATGATACTGGAGCCAGCATAAAGGAGATCACTGGTACCTGAAAGAAGACAGAGGAGAAGATGGAGGGAGTGAAGGTGCGACGCTGCAGAGAGCTGTTGGCTGTTTCTGTTCATGGTGAAACTGCAGCCTTACAGTTTTCATGGATATCATTCTGTTGGTAGTGTAGATTAGGATTTGTCCTTCAGCAAGGTTTTACTGAGCCCAAGACTGTCACATCTTCTTGGGCAGCAGTGTGGCTTAAGCATTCTCCAGTCCTCACTTAGCCACTTGGTCTCATGCTACACTAGTCTGTCTCATGTAAGCTCCTTATGTCATTGTGTGGTGGACAAAACTGGAAAAAAAAATTATGGATAGTGGAGGAGGGTAGTCTTTCCCCCATCTGGGCTTACTTCCCTTACCTGGTACAAGGTGGAACCCAACCTGGCATGTAGTTAGAAGGATTGAAAAACATCACCCAGGGCAGTGCAACCTGGGACTCTGGAAGCCAGAATTACTGTTAAAAGTCATGCCATGCATGAGTGAACTGCCTGAAAGGTAGAGCCAGCAAGGAAGGTGGTTATACAGGGGCATTTGTGTAACATTTTACATTCCTACCTACCTACCTGTGACCTGCCGGCTGTAATTGGTGGTGTTCTTGTTTGATGTAAGCATTAAAATCCATAGTTTAAGGTCTATGGAACTTCAAGCAGTATTTTTGATAGCATTTGTAATTCTTTGGAATGTTGAAATAGTTTTAATTGAATTTACAAGAGAACTTTACATGAGTACATGTCATGGTTTAACCCCAGCCAACAACTAAGTACCACACAGCTGCTTGCTCAACCCCTTACTCCCAGTGGGATGGGGAGGAGAACTGGAAAAAAGGTAAAACCTGTGGGTTGAGATAAGAACAGTGTAATAATTGAAATAAAGAAAAATACAGTACTACTAATAACAGTAATGAAAAGGGAGATAACAAAAAAAGAAAGAGAAATAAAACTCAAGGGGGAAGTAAACCCATCCAAGTGATACACAGTACAGTTGCTCACCACCCACTGACTGATGCCCAGCCAGTCCCTGAGCAGTGATCCCCTGGCCAACTCCCCCCACTTTATATACTGAGCTGATGTCATATGGAATGGACAAGCCCTTTGGTCAGTCCAGGTGAGCTGTCCTGCCTGTGTCCCCTCCCATCTTCTTGTGCCCCTCTAGCTTTCTCACTGGCAGGGCCTGAGAAGCTGAAAAGTCCTTGACTTAGTATAAACACTACTTAGCAACATCTAAAAACATCAGTGTGTTATCAACATGATTGTCATACTAAATCCAAAACACAGCATTGGACCAACTACTAAGAAGAAAATTAACAGTATCCCAGCTGAAACCGGGACAGTAGAATGTGAAAGGAAAAAGATAGATGTTCCTTTTCTAAGGAGAATGGATGCTACTTCTGTGTCTTATTGAAATAATCATCAAAAGTGTTCTGTTTCATAGGTTTTGATTTCTTTATAATATTAATTCTTGTTCATGAAGCATTTCAAAACACAAAATTATCACAGATGATTTTATGATGATCACAAATGTGGTTTTGTTAATTTAAGGCTTTTTTGCATAAAATCAAAACAAAAAAAAGGAACTATATGGAGCATTGCACAATATTTATATTTTCTCAAATTCTGCAAACTGCTAATCATCTTTTGCAAAGTGTGAGAAAATTCATATTTCTACATCACAATCACATTCCTTGATTCATGTAGGGAAGTTGTCTGTAAAGAGCCCGCAGCAATTTTCTTTTTTCTAATCTGTGGTTAGGTACGCTAAGTATATGGTGGTTTGTTTCAACAGTCCTGCCAGGTAACAGTAACAGAGGAAAGTTTCCTATTTGTTGAAACAGAGTCTGTCATACACAAAATACAATTTTTAACAAATATTGCACTTATTCTTAGCACTTTTTTTTTTTAAATGGCAATAAAACCCCTGTATTCTGTATAGAAGTAAAACTGTCAAGCTGACATTTTGTGGGGATGAAGAGCAGTTTTACCTTACACAGCACATAGATTGTAACATTTTAAGGGAGCGTACGTAGAACAGTCTTGGAATATGTAGCCTATTTTGTAAAGCAAAGATAAATCCACATAAAACTCCAGTCTCCTTTAAATTATTACCACCACCACATTTGAAAGGCTGATGGAGAATTTTAGTGCTGGAAAGTACCTCTTCCAAACAGTAAATATTGCTGTATAATGAACTTTTCTTTGTTCTTTACTTAAGCAAATAAGTGGATGAATTGTTGGAGTATTGAAAGTATTCATTCTCATGAAAAATTGGGTATTTTCAGAAAACAGTCTTTGAAAATGGCTTGGACAATAGTTTGACAAGCATTTCTTTTGATCATGCTGGCAGTTTTAAGCATCCCTCCCAGCAGCTTAATCCCACTCTTTCATTTGCTCTGATGCTCTGCTTTTGAGCATTCTGGAGATCTAGATTGAAGGTTTGATTTATGGTAAGAATAGGCTTCGTTTGTCTGCTTTCTAACTTGCATCGCTGTCCTATTCCAGATCACTGAATGACTAACCAACCAGTTTTACCTACCAAGCTGAAGAGATAAGAGCTAGTAGGTTGTAAGAGCTGAGACTGGTGCCAAAGTTATGCCGTTTTGGGTAAAATTTCAAAATCAGCTTAGGCTGGTGGGAGCTTATATTTCTGTAAGGTGAAGTCTTACCCACTGCTCCTTCCGCTTCTCATACTCATCTCCAGCTGTGTGTTCATGCCTGCTTCCTTCTGCTGGTACTAGCATTTACATGGTGGTATGGTTGCAGAATCAGGAAGCTGATCCAGATGGAATGAAAAAGCTCTCAACCTGTTATGAAACAGACCTTTCCTGCAATACAGATACATATTCTTTCTCTATATTAATTCCTAGGGGTTGGGGTGTGTGTGTGTGTGGCAGCGTGGTGGCAGCTCAAGACAATCATTTTTATAATGGTGTAAATACTGGGAATTGTTAATACAGAATTGCAGGATGTTCCAGAGTTTTTGAACTGCAAAATGGTTGGGGAGTTACTTGGGAATTTAAGACAAAAATTTCAGTTTGAAGGTATTTGTAAACTCTGTGAAGACAGACTTCTGTTGTACTACACAAAGTCCAGCCTTTTTGATCAAGCCTCTACAAATAGTAGCTGTACTTCTTAATTTTTTTTTACAAGTAATGTAATGAATAATACCTTTCCCCATATACCTTTGGCTATAGCATGTGACGGATTTTGAGATCATTGATAATCATTAAAACACTACTACAAATTGTGCCTGAGAGCATTCACACAGAGACTTAAATTTTTTTTTAAGATACACTGCTTGCCAACTTCATGCATTTCATTAATTTTCTCTAACTTTCTTGATAGTTCCCCACTGTAGAATTCTGTTGTTCTGTTTTTGCTGTTTTAACAGGAAAACAGAAGAGAAAAGCCAATTACTGTGTTTCCACACCAGAAATTCTTTTGTCACTTTCAGTAAGCCATTGAGGTAAATGTTATTTTAGTGTAAATGTAGCGTAGCTATGATGAAAGGTACTGTGTCTCATGAACATCACCAGTAAGAAATACTCGGTCTGATTAATTTATATGGACTTGTCAACACTGAATTGTTTCACTTAACATGTTTCTAAATTTCAGCTTGGAAAGTTTTCAAAATGGGTTTAAAACAGTGAAACCAACAGTTTTCTAACTAGAAAAATTAAGCTATTTGATTAGATTACAAGCATTTGTATTCCTTATAGAGTAAGAGTGTCAGGCTTTCCATAGACTTGTGCAGAGAAAACAAAAGTTGGTGAAAGCTTAAGGTTTCATCCATTAAGGTAGTGTATCCATCTGTAAGGTAGTATATCCACTGTCAAGCCATTATGTTTGTTTCTTCTTTCTAGATTACCCATTCCCAGGGAGCTGTTACACAAACACTAATGGATGGGACAGCACAACGAATACAGATTTTCCCTGCAGATTCAGGCCTCTCTTTACCACAACGTATACAGGTATGCTTCATCTGATATATGTTAAAGCAGAGATGAACTATTTATTTTTGCCAGTTTTCACATATAATTCTTTTTTTGTGTCATGTTATTTGATTGAATGTAAATATTCAGCCCTGGGTGGCAGAGACCATTTCTGTATAAACAGGAGTAAAACTTCATTCACCCCGCCCCTTTTTTTTTTTTTCTCTTAAGAATTTTAAGATAAAAAATTACAACCACTGAACAGAAAAAGACTTTCCCCCAATACTGTAATGATACTGCTTTTTAAAAGCTGGATAATTTTTAGATTTTGTAATTCAGCTGAGTTGTTGGAATATTTCTATGTTTTGAAGCAGGGAGGGGGGGAGATACTGTGTCCCTGATAGAAGTCATGAAAAAGTGCAAGGCAACTTGATGTCTGAGAAGGATACTGGTTTTTGGTTATCACAACCAATGTGATGTGTCCTGGTAAACTAATTCATAGCCTGGCCAGGTAATAATCTCCAATTAAGTGAGGGTGTGAAGTTTTTAGCAATGTAGGTAGTTAAATGAACATAGATGGAGATTATAAGGATTTGGGAATGGAATTTTATATTTTATTCCTTGAAAGTCAATGCAAGTCCTTGCAAACATTTCATTTTTCAGTTCATCCTAGAGAAAAATATCAACAGAAGAATACATTTTTAAAATAATCTCAGGTATATGTTGTTGCATACAAAAGCACTCATTTAAGTGAGCCAGCTGATAATGTAATCTTGGCTGATTTTTCTTTTGCTGGCTTCACTCTTCAGCGTTTTCTGCACATTTTTTTCTTAAGCCTTCCAAGACTCTTCACAGCTGCCCCCCATATACAATTTTCTGTTTTGTTTTATCATCCCCTACCTGTGCTTTAGTCATGGTACCAGTGTTGTTGACCCAATAGATCTTTATTCTTTCAGGTACCTCTGCTCCTTTTCTACACTTTGTGTACAGCTGTTCCTTTAATTAACTAATTTGTTAATCAACTAACCACCATCTCTTCATCCTCTGTTTTCATTGTCAATACCTGTGTGCTATAATGTCCCTGTAGTGTGAAGCCATTTAAAGCAGTTTCAGCATCAGGGTCTGAATGTGGGGTGATGGCATATAAACCCATGAGCCTGTATTATGAACAGCAGGACAGTTCTGTTGCTTCAAAGTCAGTGGCAGACTTGTAACCCTTCTGTGCTAGCTTTTTTGTGGGGGAAAAAATACTTTTGGTTAGGCACTGTAGTAACTGCAAATATGATGAACATAGAAAAATTGTATTTCTAGGGACAGGGACCTTTACATAGTTTTTAATTGTCTCGTGTAGCTGGGAGATGATCTGTTTCTAACCCAGCTACTTTGTCCCTTGTCCTTTTTGCCATGCTCATAGATTCTTGCTTCAAAATGGATGGTAAGCACTCTGGGGTGATGGTTGTGTCTTGATATGTGTGGAACAACACACATTCAAATGGCATCCTTCCTGCAACAGACATCTACAAATATCTCACCAATATCAATAATAATAGATTAGATATGAGGTAGAACTTAGTAATGAAAACTTTCCTCAAAGCACAATTTATGTGAAGAGTAAAGTAGTTTCTTTACTACTTTAAGATGAGCAAATACATCTCAGTGCAATGTTCAAAATAAATGTTAAATTGATTAATTCTGAGTTTATATTTTCAATCAATATTTTTTCCTTTATTATTGTTAAATGCACGTAAATAATTATCTGAAATCTTTAAATGTAAAATCCTCAGTAAAATGTTCTTTAAAACATGCTTCAGTACTCACCCTTTTTAGGGAAGGCTCACATTCTCTAGGATAAAAGTTGAATGTCACATTTGTTGTTACAGACATTTCTGTTCAGAAGCAGCTTTATTATAAACAGGTGGGTGAGTCCTCTGTGTTTAGCCACTCTTTAAATTTTTTTCTAAAACAGGAACACAGAATTATTGAGGTATTTAATTTACTGAAATGTTATTCAAATGGAATTGAAAACTTGTTAATGGACAAGGCTTAAAAGCAATGAAGGGAAATACTATCCTCCATTATCGTCAGGGTGCTTAAATAAAATACATGGGAGAAGTGTTTTTAAGCAGCAATCATGAATGAATATCTTAATGTTATATCTATATATTCATATATTTTATAATGTTATCCCTTCAGTGATGTTGAGTTTCAGGTACATTAAGAAACACAATGTGTTGTCACTGAGCCCTGATGGATTCCATTGAGAAGTGGTTTTCTTTTTCTCTCCAATTATTTTTTTTTCTTATCTCAGTGTTTAGGTACTGCCAGTTGTTATACTTTGGTGAACTGCACCGCTTCTCAGAGTCCCATTGTGACTTAGGTGACGTTTTTGCAGGTATATGGCAATAAGAGGTCAGCTGCAGACAGACTGTGCTTAATTGTTTAAACTGCTTTCTGTGATGCCTCTGTCAGTTGTCAAATCCTTGGCAGATGCAGAATTCTGCAGATTGAATAGCTTTGTATGGATATTAAATTAACGCTATACCTACTATATCATGTAGTGAAAACTACATATTTAGGTATCCTCCTAGAATTGCAGGAAGCTGTTTGAAGAATCGGAACACTATGTGGTAAATGGGAGGGGAACTGTGTGAAGTAGCAATGATTCTTCTGCCTGCTGTCCTGCCATATTTATCTACAAATACATACCTTTTCTAAATTATGGAATTGGACTACAATAGGAAAAAAGATAATTTAGCTTATACATCCAAAAAATAATTTCAACTTTTATACAAATTCGTATCTTCTCTGTTTGGGACATGCTGGCTTTTGAGTTAGTTTTATACTATACTTTGTATAAACCTAACTAGATCAAGTATACATACCTTTTTTGATGTAACCTAGTTGCACTTACAGGTTTTGATAGGAAGAAAATTTTAACTCAGAGTGTCTTTCAAACAGCAGGTCTGGAAATTCAAGAAACCATATTCTGTGTTTGGCTTTTGTATGCATATGCACCCTGTTGAGGGTAACATGCAGTGGATTTCTAATCCAAATAAATGGCGTGTGTTTGCAGAGAAATGGAAGGGAGCATCAGCTACTTTGAAAATAGTCAGAAATGACACAGGAGAAATAAAGACTGTGAATAAAGAAAAATGGAATGGAAGGAGAAAGTTAAGCAAGTAAGGGAATTAAAAGGGCAAGAAAGTTTGCCTTCTCAAGAATGTGGAACCAACGTAAAGGAAATGAAAGGAGAAAAGAGGGACTGCTGTAGTCATTTGTGGTACCAGGCATGTGAATGTTTGAGAAGACTGAATGGAGAACCCTGTATTAGTAATTTTGGCAACTTGGGTTTTTTGCATTGTCTTCCCACCAGACACCTCAAATGTCATAATAATTTACATACTTTTCTTATATCTTTAGCGTCTGGAATTTTACTGCCTTACCTGGACTTCTCGCTTAAACAAGCTTTTAATTGTGTTTTGCAGAGAAAAAACCTGAAATTCGATCCATTAACATGTTAATAGCAAAAGGCCAGCTGAAGGAAACACATTCCTTTTGTCTATTTTGAATCTCACAACTTCTGAATATTTTAAAGTGCCAATATTGATTTATAATTGCTGAAATTAGATACTCAATAATTCATATCTCTCACCGCTTGTCTTTTTAAAAATGTAAGCTGTATACATAGGTTTTTGAAACAAAATTAGGTGTATCGAACGTTTAGAGAAAGTAACAAGCTAGTTGTGAAAGTGCAATAGCAAAGTTGATAAAGACTTATGTGAAGTTATGTCTCATTCAGTTTCTCTGTGCCCGTTCTCCACCTAGAAAATATATTGAATCTTGCTGCTCTAATTGCACAAAACTAGTTATAAGTGTTAGACCATGACATAAATAATTTAATCAGTAATTATAACCATATAAATGTTAGGGATAGATAGATGGACATAAATGTTTGGTTATAGGTTAAGAAGAAAAAAAAGGATTTTTTTTTTTTTTTTATCTGTGATTCAAAAATAGTTTGCAGGAGATAGTCTTCGTGGGATGAGTTTCCTTAGTCTCCAGAATAAACCAGTTTTCCCTATAGGCATTTTGATGGAGAAAGGCAGGAGTTGACTTAAAGTGAGATTTATAATGGAAGATACACGGAATCCTATATTTTTCTGAGGATTATAATCTTCTGACAAAGTTGGCAAAAAATTGTGGTTAGTGGAGGATTATTCAATAAAGTTCTACTGTATTTGTGCTTGACAATAGGAATAAAATGGAAAAAACTAGTCTGTGGGTCTGTTGATAATGAAATGAAACATTAAAAGAACTTTTTTCTTTAAAAAAAGGAAAATAGTGGCAGGGAGAGAGATTCTGGTTTAATTATTTTATTTAGGAATATATATGTAGCAAAAAAAGCCCCCCCCCCAATGAAGCCTAAAATGTCTATACAGGGGTAACAAGATTATTGCTTTTCTTGCTGTTTGATGCTTGCTTTTTTCACTTGGAAGTCTGCATTTGTGTTTCTAAGATGGTTTTTTGTTAAGCAGCCAAACCTGGGAGGTGCTAAGCACTTCATGTGGTATGCAGTGAATTCAAGAGTTAAAATTTCTCATAACCTGACAGGTCCTAGGGCTGAGCTACAGACATACATTGAATTCTGGATGCTACAATTGTCAAGAGTTTCAGTAGTGTTGTAAAAGCATGGGCTAATTGTAAAACTTGAGTATGAACTCAGGGTTTGACTTCAAACACCCTCAATTGAAATGTGTTTCAAATACAGTGAAAGTCCAAGGTTTCGCCTGAGTTTACTTTACTCTTGTGTGACAAAGGGGAAGACAATCCTGCTTCACAAATGCCAAAGGCAAAATTCCCGTTTTCTTCAAGTGCCCAGATTGGGCCCCAAAGGTCAACTTAAATTACTGTAACAATTTGAGATAAATGTATTATTAGATTGTCACAGATCAGCAGACGGGCCAGAAGATTCAGATTGTTACAGCACTTGATCAGAGCTCAGCAGGCAAGCAGTTCATCTTAACAAATCATGATGGCTCTACCCCAAGCAAGGTGATCCTTGCCAGACAAGATTCCACTCCAGGAAAAGTTATCCTAGCAACTCCAGATGCTGCAGGTGTCAACCAACTGTTTTTTGCATCCCCTGATATATCTGCACAATACATCCAGGTAGATAATCCACTTTATTTCATAATTTTTGTTCAAATGGGATTAGAAGAGATGGTTTTGTTTCCAAGTATGTCTGTCTGGGTTCTCCTTTTTTGAGGTTTTTTTTTTTAATGGTATAATTTTGCTTGCACTAGGACTCAGCATGGAAACTTAGAATTATGAAGAAAACTTTTTTTTTTCCTAAATTTCTCACTTTTAGAATTTATATCCTGGCTCATGACATTAGAAAGAATACTGCTATTTTTATTGCCATTTCCAGCTGCTGCCATACAACAGTCCTTTATTTCTGCTTCATTGACTCTCTGTGTGTTTTTGTGTATTGTAAGAAAGCATTCTCTTTTCTCCATTGTCTTTATCATTTAATGTCGCCTGCTGCTTGTTTTCCTTTTTGTACACTGTTCTAACTATGTTCAGCTGTGTGAACTGTACTCCAAGGTAGTTTCACAGAGAGACTGTTGAGTAGGGAAGTACATGACTATGGGGATGGAAAAACACCACTAAAGATTTTGGGTTTGCTAAAGTGAGATTGTAACTAGTCAGGGTTGTAACTTCCTAAACTGGTCCCCAGTGCACATTACTCCCATGCACATTGTATGTGCCACTTCCTTAGTCATCTCCCTCCAACTGCCAAGCTTTCAGCCCCGTATTGTCACCTGGAAAGAATGGGATGGCACTGATGTGAAGAACATGTACCAAGACTCAGGAGATGTGAGCTCCTTCAGCATGAAGGAGGAGATTACCATGCTCCAGCTAAAGCATTAGTTATTGCGTATTGTTTACCCATGTACGGTTAGGCTGCTGTTAAAACACAGCAGTGTGGTAGGCCAGGCAACAAACATTAGGATAGCTACAGTCCATTTAGGCCAGTATCTTACACTTCAACAATGGCCAGAAACAATTGCCTAAGGAAAAATACCAAAAACTGGACAAGTGAATAATGATTCTTCTGAGCATATCCTTTCACTTCCATTAGCTGCTGATTTAGAGCAACTTCCTGATTTGGAGATTGCAGTGAGACTGTCGCATTTGATAGCTGACACTAAAGTGTAAAAAACTTTTTATTATTTATGTAGACCATATATACTTTGGTCTGTATAGTCTCATATAGTGTAATTGTGTGTTGTGCAAAGAACACTTTAGTTGATCTTCTGAAATAAGTATTAAATTAGGTGTCTATTGCACTATAAGAAACAGCTATAAAGGTTCCTGCTGTTTTTGTCACTATTATATCCTCTTTCAAGTAATCTCTTTTCAACTGAAGACCCCTGATCTTTTAGTTTACGCTCTTCTGAGGTCTAGTCCATACTCTTGATCCGCTACTCACATATTGTGCAATATCTCTGTATCATGTATTACTTTTTTTTTTTTTTAAATTCTGAAATCTTTGCAAATGGACATACGATTTTTGCTCAAAAAAAATTGATTGCTATGAATAGGGGAGCAGTAGCAAAAGCCAATCCTATTGAGAGGCATTTAAGCATGTTTAGTGGTATCATATACTTTGTATTTTAGGTAAACCTCAACAAAAGTATATACTAGTGGGATATGATCTGAAGAATTCCATATGATAAATTATTTTCAAAGACAACTTTAGAGATGAGAAATGTGCCACACTGGTTTAGAAGGCAAAATTCAGGAATAGAGGAAGTCTGGACAAAAAACTGAAAACTAATTATACAGTTTGGGCAAAATAGGTTAGTTTGAGAGGCAAGAGTATTTTGTCACTTTAGTTAGATTGTTTGATTGTCAGCTTATACGTATGGGTAGTGATTTTTTTTTTTCCACTTAAAAGTTCATGAAATACAGAGTACTGTTCATTTGCTGTTCAACTGCATCCTTTTTGGGATCTTTCATATTTTCTCCCTAAATGATCTTTTCATCTGCAGTTTCACCTTTTTTGTTGTTCTTCTGTAGCCTTCACTTGAAATGCCCATTCATTTGCTATGTAAAAACCATCTATTTTATTGCAGCTTATCTTTACATTGACTTATTTGGCAAGACCCTCTGTCCCCTCATCAATTGTACTTTAGTAGCTCTTCTCAGTCTGAATAATCAATTTTTATTCTTCATGTTCAAGGTCAGTTGATGAGCTCTCTGAGTCTAGGATTTTTATCTCCTCGTGGGCCCAATTCTCTAGTCCTTCCTTATGTGGAACTTCCCATCTTAGTGCAGGTTTCGTTTATGGAAGGACTTAGAATTTTTTATATATATATATATATATATATATATATATATATAGTATAATACCATGAAAATATATTATGTTAATAATGGAAATTAGGAAGGAAAGGTTAATATTTTTTTTAACTCGTCAATATTATTTTTCTTAAAAAGATGTTGTATTAAAAGAAAACTTAACAGGTGGATCTCTGAGACAGTACTGTTAACAAAGGCTAACTAGAAAGAAGTATGCTTGTTAAACCTTCCCATATATATTGTCTATGTTATCTTCCAAACTTTCTAAAAAAGCAATTTTGTAATTTTTTTCTATAGCAGATACTGTACTTTCAGTAAGTTATCTTTCTTTTTATCAGAGGTCCCGTTTTGAATATGCAAGTCAAGAATGAGAGCCTGATTTCCCATTAAGACACAGTACAAGTTAGAAACTCGTAAAACTTCTAAACTGTAATCTCTTTTTAATGGGAAGAATAATTATATATCTTCTGTTTTACGTAATTGTCAAGATGATGTTTGGTTGTTCCTTGTGATACGTGTGTTCCTTTTTTACATGGAATTTTTGCTGTGCTTTATTTATGTCACAATGGGATAGAGTTTTTATAGATCAAATGGAAGGCAATAGCATCTACCCTGCACTGCTGGGGTTTTAATACGTGCTTAATGAAGCTTTACAGGTATCAGCAATAAATGAATGAGACAAGACAAGAATACTGTAATAATGTCAAACTGTTACTGAAGGCCAAACTATATACCAGTTGATAGTTAATGGTAGTGTCCACAGTACGTTTTCTGCTCCACCATTTGTGTATTATAAAAAAATGAGTGAATAAACCAGAACGTAGATACAGTAGCCTTTACAAGGGATTTTTTTGGTCTGTCTGTTTAATGCTTCAGGCTCTTGTGCTATGAACAAGTCTTTAGGATATAAATACAAAATTGAACAAAAGGTAAGAGTATGCAGATGCTGAACATTTTTTAAAAATGTCTCTTTTGCAGAAGTAGTATTTAGATAAATGAAATCTTGAGTTCTATTCAGAAGTATTACAAGGAAAACTTGTTCCATCTTGCAAAGGAGCATGGTGGCATGGCAGGTAGCTCCTTTGTGTCTATGAAGACTATAAAATGTAGTCAAGAAAACCTTGTATTTTGTAGATTTGGTCCCTATCTTAGAGAAAAACCACAAGCATGAGATATATTTTTATCTTTCTTGATGTTAAGAAAAATAAAATTGTTTCACACTTTTTTCCAGATTTTTACAGACAACTCCCCCAATGAACAGGGCCTAAATAAAGTCTTTGATCTGTGTGTTGTATGTGGAGACAAGGCATCAGGTATTTACTGTTTTCTTTCTTTCTTTTTTTTTTAAAGCCGTGCAATTTTATGAAAGCAGTTTAAAATTATTCTGAAGCTATATAACAATTTGCATGCATATACATATATATACACAACCATACATGCACAAACAGAAAGGATACACTAGCCTTTCAGCAGAGAATTACACTAAATGATACTGTGGTGTCCATGGATGAGATTTATTCTTGTTTCACATTGTAAATTTAATGCTCTCTACCAGTTAATTTTTGTCTGTCTTTCTTAAGGTGAATATTTTATTTTCTACTAGAAAAACTTGGGATAAAATTACTTTAGGCAACAATGTTGAGAGTTTTTCCTTCCTTAAAATAAGGTCATGCAGTGAACTTTGTTATTGTTGACAGGTTCTCTTAAAATATATGAGAAACCTGTTCGTTATTTTAAATATGAAACCAGTAGGCAAGGAATATTTTGCAAGTATATGAAAAAAATGCTAATATGAGATTCATGCAGGACAGCTGGTTATTTGAAGAACCATTATTAAAATTGTAAAAATGCATTAGAATTCCAGTAAGAAATAAGCTTAAGAATGGTATATTCATATTCTACCGAAGGAGAGTGCAAAGGTAAGAAAAGAAAAATGTTTCATGCAATAAATTTTGTGTAATGGTATTAAGAAAGCAGAAAGAAACACAGTGGGAGCGGTGCACTAGAGAACTCGTTTCCCACATTCCCTTTGCATGTTTGTGTGCCTGCCACTCAGTGTGCTAGGTCTGTCAGAGCTGGAATTAGTGAGAGGATGTCTTGTCTTTTTATTTTTAAAAAAAATGAGAGAGAGAACTACAAGAGCTTGTTCTTCAGTATGGTTTAGCTGACAGCTTTTTCTTTGCACTTTCTTTGTTACAGAAGATAATGGGGTGTAAGAGAGATGAGACATTTAACTTTTTACTTATTTAGCTAAAATTAGTGTTGAGGAGGGAAATGGTTGCTCCATTAGAAGATTCATATGGTTTGTCAGTGAAGTCTGTGTGATGGACCTCCAGTAACACCAAAATATGACAGCTGCAGTTAAATGCTCCTTTTGGGAAGCGATGAGAATAAAGTGTACAGAAACAGGGGCCAATGGGAAGAAGTAGTTAATGTTAAAATGTCATAATGAGAATGAGTAGGATGGGGAACAAACTTCCTAGAAAATAAAACCAGTTAAATTTTTTGACTGTGGCAAAGTTTACCGTTAAAAAATACAGTTCCTAGAAATCTAGTCAGACTTACCCATCTCAAAGTTATTTTTTAATTTAAATTTAACCAAAGATCGGGTTGGTCTGCTCAAATTGGCAGGACTCCTGGCTCCCCAGCGGAGGGCTGGAGTACTCCTTGAGAGGCTGGAGATCCCAGGAGCTGTTCCTCCTGTCCAGGCCCAGGGATGTCGAGCAGTGATAGTAAATTTGCGGAGAGTGCCATGTTTCCCTGAGCAGCTGCAGGTTCTGGGGAGCCTCCTGTGTGACAAGCAGTGTTGTGCAAACTGCTTTGCAGACACCTCCAAGCTGGAGTCCAAGAAGCTACTTCAAAGAGCCGGTGAAGAAGCAGCCCCAGTGCTTTGCAGGGTGCATATGAAGTATTCACAATCCAGCTGCTGTGAAAATGTTTCACTCAGTAATATTCTTTTAATATAGATGAAGCTTTATGAATTCCACATTTTAATAGTTTGGTTGTGATAAAGGCATCTAGAAAACCTGTCAGAATTTCTAGAAACTTCAGGCAGACAAAATTGATGTATCTAAAAAAAGTTTGTGAGGAGTGAGGAAAGAATCTAAAAATACATTTTCTCAAATTAGTTTCTGTTTGAGATTTATTTCTGCAGTGTGCCCTACTTAGGTCAAAGAGGAGCCTTAGTGCCTCTGCAGTAGGTATTTTGAGTGTTAGTCAGTGATCTTTGGGTTTAGGATTATTTTTTTTCTTTAGGATAATAGAATTAAAATTGTTGGAATTGCCAAGCATGCCTTAGTCAAAACCAGTACTTTTTAGTATATTTGAATTTTGTGCTATAGCAGAATCAATTTACTTCTGAAAAATAATTTTTCAACTTGACTTTTTTCTGTAGTATATCCTAGATTTTTTTATATTCATTATATGTATATAAAACATATATATGTGTGTTAGAAAATTAACAGAAGAACTGATTTTTTAAAAAAACCATTATTTAGCTACTTCAGGTTATTCTTTCATTGAAGTTTTACGGAAAGAACTAAGGATGTATCATTACTCTGTTAGGAAAATGAAAGGTGAAAGTAAATCTTTGAAGTGATTACCTACAGCTGGCAAATGCCCTGTTTGCACTTACCATGGTTTCATTAGATTTAAAGCATACAATTTTGACAGCCAAATTTCTAATGAGCAGTAACAGGGCTTGACTGTAGCAACATTTTTAAAAAATTGCCAGAGTGTGTAAATTAAAAGTTTCTTCTGTGTTCCCACTAACCTGTTTTCTTAGCTTTTTTTAACACTGCTGTTGACAGCAAGAATTTAATAGGCAACTTGCCTATTTGTAAAATCTGTCCTATTTAAGTGAACTAGAAAAACGGTTCACTTGCCTTTGTATGTTGTTTTATAGCCAGAATATATTTTAAGATCTGTAACCCATGGGGATAAAAAGTGTTCTTTTTCTGTGTAAATACTTCATTTTTAATAAATATAAATTCTGAAAATGTAATACTACAGTGTAAAATTAATGTAGTGGGTTTTGTTGTTCTGTAACTAGGGCGTCACTATGGAGCAGTAACTTGTGAGGGATGCAAAGGATTCTTTAAAAGGAGTATACGGAAAAATTTAGTTTATTCATGTCGAGGAACAAAAGACTGTGTCATTAACAAACACCACCGGAACCGATGTCAGTACTGTAGGCTGCAGAGATGCATCGCGTTTGGGATGAAACAAGATTGTAAGTCTGAATAAGTGTAAATTATTTTAGCTGGCAGCTATGTTAAAGTTTGTGCTACAAAAGGTATGCTTTTTAATGCTTTTTATGCAAAAGGTGTTGTATTATTACAAATTGTTACCTTGATTGTATATTTTAAAATCACTGTATCTTTCTCCTCTAAAGCATTGTACAAGTTTGGTGTATAGAAGCCTGAAATGTTTACAAGCATGCATATTGCTTGACAGACTTAATAAGCGCATTGCATGTGGTAAAAGTGAATGAACTCATACTCCTAGGTGGCAAATGTCAAGCATGTCTTCATCTTTGTTTTTTATATATGCAGTTCAGTTTTTCTATGTTCTATGAACATTTTGAATGCTTTTCCTTCTTGCCACTTTTCCTGCAACAGCATACCAGCAATTGCTGTTCACTTTTGGCAAAGCTCTGCAGACAGTTGAAATCAAAGTGTAAACTGGTTTCTTCTGGCTTTATTCTGTAGAGCTAGAGGGTTCCCCATAGGGTATAATACTGTAAGTTTCATTTTAATGTTTTCTGATTGATTCAAAGCAAGATGATGTATTTGTAGGCTAAAGCCCAGATTCATTCCTTGTATTTTCACTGAGCTATTAAAATTAAGAATCTGCTCCTCTGAAGTCACTGATTGTAGGTCAGGGTGTTACCAAAATTGTAAATGGTCTGAACTGAACTTTGTGAATGTCTCTTTCCCTTTTTATTGTCTAAGGTCCTAAGTGCATAAATTTGTGTGGGTTCAATCCAGACCTACAGTCCATGGTAAAGGGTACTATGAGTCCTTTATGGATTAATTGAGTGTGTGGGATAGTGAAATTGAGAGAAGGAGAAGCTGTAAGCCTCCACTTAAAGATCCAAATTACAAATTACATAATTTAGTGTATATATAATATAGTAAGGGGATGCATTTCTCAATTGTAACTTGAAAAATTTAGTGTCTATATGTTTGGTCTTTGACTACTACATCGTTTCATTAAGAACAAATCAAGTTGATGTGTTGGGATTTTGCCAAGGTTGTTAGCTTATTGCTTTAAGGGATTATTTTTTTTTAGTGATTTTCCAAATCACTGTTAAAATTGCAGATTAAATAGAGGGGGAAAAAAAGGATTATTTCTTAGTGAGTAATTTGGGATGTGACTTAATAGTTGCATATTGTTTTGTTAGCTGTGCAGTGTGAGAGGAAGCCTATTGAAGTGTCAAGAGAAAAATCTTCAAACTGTGCAGCTTCTACAGAAAAGATCTACATTCGGAAAGATCTCCGTAGTCCATTAGCTGCAACTCCAACTTTTGTAACAGACAATGAAACAGCAAGGTATGTAAATTCTACTCAGAAGCAGCTATCTCTGTTTCCTGAAACGGGAAAAATCAATTTTAAAATTAATGAAAATTAAAATGTGTGCTGTTTTGTGTCAGATCAACAGGTCTGCTAGAATCGGGAATGTTTGTTAATATTCATCAGTCTGCAATAAAAAATGAGCCTACTGTTCTGATGACTCCAGATAAGGTATATGTATATATGATGATATATGATGATATGTGATATCATATATATATGTATATATGATGATGTAACTGATATATTAAGTAGAATTTATTGTTGTAATTGTGTATGTAGGGAGGGAAGGGTGTTCTGTTCTGTTGTACTTCTGTTTTGTTAAATCAATTTTTAAAATGCTCCTTTACAACATTAGCCAGTGTTACAAATGTACATTCTTTTCACAAGAATGCTTTTAGCCTCGCATAGTAAAAATGCTAAGAACTCTACAAAAGTAAATGCCTTCCTCCACATTTTTAGAGAACTTTAAGGGCAGCATTATTTTTCTTTGTATTTGGCAATCCTGACACCTGGATATTCCTTTTGTACCAATAAAATGAGGTGTTTGCAAAACTTCACATGGCAGTATCAGTGGATTTCATAAATACTGTTAAGGTTTTTTTCCCCTGATTCACTAATGTTGTTTTTTTCAAAGCCAATAAGAGCTATCTCAGCAGTAGTCTTATTTCTGAGCTGTTTTTTCTTTGTTTCCATTTTGTTACATTTAGTGATCCACTAAAGCCATGTGGTAACTTCCCTACACATGCACAGTAGGAAGCTTTTGTATTTTTCTAGCTGATATTAAATTACCTCATACTGTTTTCATGCATTTTGCCTTGCTTGCTCTGTCTGCAAAGGGCCACATCAAAAGCTGTTTATTCCATTTCACTTTTTCCCATTTTCTGTGCAAGCTAAATGACATGTAGCATGCTGGTGTTAGCGGCAGCATACTTGTCTGTGGTCATGCACTTTCCTTCTTAAGTTTATGGGGCAGGGTGGGAAACATGTCTTACTGTCTTACTGCCTCCCTGCATTGCTGGTCAGTCAGTACTGAATCACCTTGTTCCCTTGCAGTTTGGTAAAGACATAAAAACCAGAAAGGCTGCAGCAGAATTCTTTTTCTGCTTTTTAAAGGCGCCTTTTTATCTATTGCTTCTTTTCAAACATTTTCCTACGCTCCTGACTCATTAACATGAGGAAAGAAGGAAGATGCTAAAAATGTAATCTAGTGCAGTCTTACAGTCCTGGTGACTTGACTAGTGAGTGGAGATGATAATTTCTTTCTGCACTTGCTTACCTTCTGTAGTATTCTTTCTGAGGGAAATAGATAGCTATTACTTGTAAAAGTAAATGTCTAAATATTACCTATTTTAGGAGCAGTGCAGTGTCTAATTACTGCATTATGATTACTCATTTACTGAAAACAATAATTTTCTCACAGGTCTATTCACATGCTCAATTCTTCATTTGTATAGAAGTTAGATTCTTCCGTTGCAAGTTAACTGCTGCCAATATGAGAGCATTAAAAGTTGTACTTCTCCTTTAGGTTGAAGCATGTCAGGGAGATTTAAGTACACTGGCAAACGTGGTGACTTCATTAGCAAATCTCAGCAAATGCAAAGACATGTCACAAAGCAGTACAGAGCTATCTATGGTTGAGAGTTTAAGTAATGGAGATGCATCATTGTCTGAACTCCAGCAAGAAGAACAAGCTAGTAGTGATGTTACAAGGTAAGGCATGTTACACTTGAAAGTAGTGTTCTTTTCAAGAAGGGAAGGTCTCTGTCAATTCAGACCATTAATTAAGTTATCACAGTGTAGGAGATTTATCTGCATTAAAAATAATGGTGATAACAGCCAAAGCTCATGTAGAACATAAATCTTGCAAGATTCTTTCAAGTGAAATCATAAGGAAGTTCCATTTGAGAAATAAATACTTGCAGTTGTTTGTACTTTAAACGAATTTCAATGTCAATATTACAGCTGATTTTCCTACTTTTTGGTTGGACTTCATAATGTGTATGAGATCTTGTACTATAGTCTTAGTACTTTGTGTCATCCTGGAATACTGTTTCTTAGAGATCTCATCTGTGTAAGTAGTTTAATGCCTGTAACTATTAATCTCCTTAAAAGATTAAAAAGCATTTGCCGTCTACACAGTAGAAGTCATAGAATTCTCACCATCAATACAAATAATACAATACAGTACAATTACATTCATTGATTATCTTACAAACCCATGTCTTGCGCTGTTTTTAGCTGAGCCATTTTGGTGAGCATATGTGTAAGATATTCTGTGTAGTACGTATTCATTTATTCTGTCAATCACAATTGTGTTCTTCCTCGGTTGTTATCTCGCAAGCTTCTATCAGCTGTCCCAGCAGTATCACTT
The DNA here is from genome assembly GCA_035590215.1 of Microhierax caerulescens. NCBI lineage: Eukaryota > Metazoa > Chordata > Aves > Falconiformes > Falconidae > Microhierax > Microhierax caerulescens. The sequence goes on along the minus strand of JAVJGJ010000057.1, from coordinate 45,319,305 downwards.
TATATGCCATCTACCTTGTACATGCTGTTTGAAAATGCATATATGCAGTAAATCCATCAAGGAAAAAAAGTTTAGTATGTAGTGAAAGTAGTCTGTACTGACTGAAATACAGGATTTCCCTTGTGGTGTTTACTGCTTTGTGTAATTGCAAGCAGAATGTATTTTTTTCTGCTCGTTTCTTTATATGCTGCTTAGAAAGTCAGTGTGACTTATATAGGTGCTGATTTGGGCCTTTGCTATGTCCTCTCAGGTAAAAAATACAAGAATATACTGTGTAAAAAGTTCCGTTGTACATGCTGATAAACTTCACTCAATACTAGGGCTATTCAAAAAGATGTAGTAATGTTTCATTTCTTTATTTCTTGGCACTTTCAGATGCTTGCTTTTGCAAAATTCAGTGTTTCCACTCAGTTTTAAAAATCTGCCTATGAAAAGGCATCAAGTTCTCTCAGCCAGATAGCCTAGAAGAGCTCTTGACTGTGCTTAATTCATACTCTTGGCCAGTAGCTTACCTAACAGATCTCCAGTGGAGAGGTTCAAGTTAAGTATTCTTGTGAAAGGGAAGTTGTTACTGAATCTAAAATTTTTATCTAAATCTTTCATTTCCTTGCCAGGCCCTATGCCATCTTGATCTAGCAGACACAGATGCTTACTGAAGAAAAAGAGTTAAGGGATTTCAGGAAGCAAGTTTTATCCATCCGTGTCTTTTACGTATTTTAGTATATTCCATTTCTTGCAGCTACAGTAGTTAAGCCTTCACTTTTGCTGACACGATTTTACTATACAACTTTGCTGTTAGCAGTTCTGCTGCTTTTATATTATAATGTTGTGTGCCTTGTTCTCTAATGGCTTCATTATCTATTTCCATTTTTTAGTTTATCAGCAGTCCTATATATCTGTTAGTGACTGAGCCTGACGAAAAGAGAACCAAAGTTGTTTCTAGGAAAGGATATCAATACCATGTATTTTAATGTTGATTATACCTTTTTTTCTCACTTTGTGAGCTAGGTTTTCATAGCTTCCAGGCAAGCTTTTGTTCTTGAGTCGCTTTTCCTTGGTGTTTTACTTTGAAATCATTGCTCATGTTGGGGCTTCATTTGTGAAAAGGGCCCACAGCCCTGAGCCATGAGGAAGCAAAGCTTCCACTGACTTCTGCTGGCTTGCCCCTGCCCGTTTGTGAGATGGGAGGGCTAAGATTTCTTTGAAAGCAAACATCCAAGAGTAAGTTGGAAACTTAAGTATCATGGGCTGACATGGTTAGCCCAGGGTACCTGCCCACCCTATTTAAAAAGGACTTTTCAGCCTATACTAGATCCAGGATTGTGGCAGGTGCATACGAGTTACCTTCTGGGGAAAGGAGAGATGTCATTCCTTTCTTATATTCCTGTCCCTGCTACATGAAGAGCCTTGCAGAGATCCTGTTTTCCTAAGAAGCAGCTGCCACTGAGCACTGGCTTTGCCTATTCCACTTAAGGCTGCCAAGAGTGAGCCACACAGGACCTGAAACTCAAATCTCCTAGCGGGAGTCAAATAAGTCCTTCTGGACCTTACCCTTTATGCCTACGTTCCGTATACCAGAGACAGAAGACATCTCAGGCATATCTGTGTAGTCCACTTGTGCATGCCCCAGTCACCCTCACGTGTACACATCAAAGCATATAGGCTGTTACAGAAATTAGTTCATTTACCATCTCAAACTGAGGCAGCGTCAGCAGCTCTTTTACTGTGCTGTTTCCTTTGGTTGTAAATAGTTATGTCAATAGCAAACATTTAGATATTTTTTTAGCATGTTAATGAATTTAGATAGCTAGGGAGTGTGTAGGAAGAGAAGGAGGCCAAGTCCTACTCCAGTCTTTGGCCTTATATCTGTGATGTTAGATTCTGTGGTAATAAACTTATGTCTCTAAATTGAGAATCAGCTATATATACAAGCCAGTAATCAGCTTTTGTAAAGTTTTCAGACCACAGTGCATAAGTTTTTCATGCAACACTATAGACAAATGATACTGCTCTCAGGATATGTCATCTGTCTGTAGGCAGTGATGAAGTCTGTATATTTTTGATTGAAGATATATTGGTTGTGATTCTCAGGTGTATATGTGAACAGAAAAACAACAGATCTGTTATCAAGCAGCAAAATAATGAGTAATATATCTGTGCTTGTCCCTGGTAATGTTTGTGCATATGACAGGAGTCACTGCCTTACATCAGAGGTTACTAAGCATGGTACTGAAAGCATGAGTGCTTTCTCTTGCATATTTTGAAACAGTCTTTTCAAATTAAGTTGAATAACCTAACCACAACTTACTACTATAACAAAAAAACTTACTCAGTGCTTCACAGCAGCAAAAATTCTTAAAATTTATACATGCATTAAGTTGCTTTAACAGCAGTCTGATGATCGTGTCCTCAAAACTCTCGGTAAACATCACTAAAGAGATCTTGAAAGGCAAACTGTGATTCAGCAGCGCAGGCAGTATGTCAAAACTGTGAATTTGTTGGCAACTAGTGTGAACAGGATCTGCTGCTAATTTTGGTTTCAGAGCCACTGTAAGTCAGAGTTTTCAGGGATTTTGTTTGGAGTGTCAGGAGAAGCATGCTACTGACTTATTTTCCAAATCTGGTTCTTTGAAACAGACATCTAAATACAGGCTTTAGACATGCACAGGTTCCCCCGAAACTGAAACAGTCTCTAAAATGAAATTTTATTTTCTTTTTTGTTTGTTTGCTTGCTTGTTGTGATCTTACAGGGCATTTGATACTCTTGCAAAAGCATTAAATCCAGGAGAGAGTGCAGCATGCCAGAACTCTGAAAGTATTGAAGCCAGTGTACAGCTGATCGGTGGAGAAACAAGCATGAATATCGTTGAAATAGAGGGGCCACTACTCAGTGATGCACATGTAGCATTCAGGGTACTTCATATTTTTTTACTGTTGACTGTTTATAACCATTTTAATGTAGTAATATAAAATCATGATCTGTTTAAATCTTGGTTTGAATTTCTTAGAACAGTAGTTATTTGTTCAGGTATTGGCATTAATTTCTGATGAATGCACTGCTTTTGTTCACTGGTTAACTGTTTGGGAAAATGTACAGCTCTCTGTGGTTTAGCTGCACTATTTATTTTATAGCTTCTTACCTTAAAAATAAAAGTGTCAAATGAAGCAGAGTCAGCATCCACATTCTTACTTGTTAACAGGTGTATCTGATACAATCTGCAACTGGATTTTGAGATTCTTAAATGTATTTCTCAGTTTCTCCTTTGTATATATACCCTGTTTTAGTATGGTATTAATTGACTTTCATCGTTAAGGGAAAATACAGTTTCTTCATTAGTGAGTCAGATTTCTGGCTTTATTTCACATTTTGTGAGTCTGCAGATACTCTTTGTCTGCTTTTTTCATCTTATTCATGGATAAATCAAAAAGCATGCTTATCTGAAAATTTCTTTACTACCAGGCATTTTATGAAACATTGCCCCTCTCATCATCATGTGTTTTGATAACTCAAATAAACATCTCTCTAATTCAGATGTCAGGGTTTTTTTTAAGAATGTGTAAGCCAAACCATTATATTAAAATTACAATACTATAATTAGCACTTTCTTCACATATGCAGGTAACACCACTGAATTTTACTCATGTACACTGAGAAAGGTAGAGCTGGTCCTTTCTGATGTATATTGATTATATTTTTAGGACTTGGGAGCAGCTGTACATTAGGCATTTTACTAACACATCAAAAGATTTTTTTATGCATTTATTTGTAAAATATTAATTGAAAGTACAAATAAAGATGTTTTGTGAAACAGAATTCATGTATGCACATTCTCCCCAGGATCTGTGGTACCTCTTAATTTTTCAGGCTGTTTATTCCACTCCTCTGGGGGAAGTTTTAAAAAGTAATGATGCCTCTGCATTTGTATATTTGATATATTTATATATATATATATAAATGTAAGCAACTTCATTCTAATTGTAATGATTCTTCTAAAACTTACATTCTTCGAAAATGTCTCAAAAGTTGAGTTTTATTTGGGATTTTCCACCTCCAGGTGTCTCAGACATGAATATTTATCTAAGATTCGGGGTTTTTGCCTTTTTTTTTTGCTTTATAGTTACTGTAGGGTATAACAGTATGGCTAATAATAGAAAAGGCAGTAATTCAATTTTATTTCAGGATTGTCATGGTTATTTGGAAAAAACAATTTTTCTTCTTCACTTAAAAGAAACTGTTAAGACTTGATTTTTTTTCTTATCATGTTTTCTATGAAGAAAGTAAAATAACTGACTTGCAGGGGGTTTATTTCCTTGTGTTCTTGGTTGCCAGCTCACCATGCCTTCTCCTATGCCTGAATATCTTAATGTTCACTATATCTGCGAGTCTGCCTCCAGGTTGCTTTTCTTGTCCATGCACTGGGCACGTTCCATTCCATCTTTCCAAGCTTTAGGGTAAGTGTTCAGTTACTCTATTCACTCCTGTTGTGAATACACACTTTATCTTTTTTATTTTCACTGTCTTCGGGGACATTTTGAAATATAAATCTACTCAATAAAACTGTTTTATAGGCCTTCATCATGAATGTAAATTTTCTGAATCAAAACTACTCCCAACTTCAGTCCAATTCAGGTACCTTGGGTTTTGAAGGACAAAGGAGTAGATTTATAAACATCAAATGTCTGCACACTGGTACTCCTTTAATAAATTTTTACTAAATAGGACTTCCTATAATTTTTTTTTTTAATAGCTATATCCACAACTAGGTTGCTTATCAGGCAGACACCAAAAATACACTCCTCTCTGGATCCCCTAATACTGTTAACTTTATAGGTGAATTAGTAGTAATAATTTTGCCTTTAATAACCTACTTGAAGAAAACGGTTAGCTAGGTTCAGCAAGCATTCAGGGTGAAGTAGTTTAATTTCAAAGGATTTTCCAAAAACAAGGGGTTGCTGTAACGAGAAAGTAATTCTTAGTCCTCTTTCTACAGCTGGTATAACATCCTGCTTTTCCAGCAGAATTCAGTGTATCACTTAAAATTCTTAAGCTAAATGTAGTGGTCTGTTGCCGATCATCATGAAAAAACATCTCAGAGCAGCACAAGGAAAAGTGATTTATGTTATTTTCAGAAGTAATTTTATGAAGACACATCAAACATAAAGATACTGTATCAGCTGTGACACAAATGGAGTATAAATCATAATTGTCTGTTTTCATCTACAGTGTTTTTCCTCAATTCAGTTTCAAAATAGTGTATGACTGCAGCAGCAGAGTTCCTTTTTTGAAGACAAAGGACTGTCCCCTTTTCCAAGAAGGCTGTCAAAAGCAGGATGATCTGTGATTACCATTTGTGTTTACTTAGATGTTTAAGCCAAATGATTCTACATTGTTTAAGGAAAGACACTATATTGTGTGTAATTGAAGGCTGTGTTTTGGAGAAGGAAAAAGTAGAATTCTGTGAACAGTAGCAAGGGTAAAAAATAAATACAATGTTTTATTTTTATAGAAACTGTTGTCCTGCAGAACTTCAAAATATTTAGTAAAGTATCATAGTACATTGTATCATTATACATTTTGTAAAGGTTTATGTGACAGAGACACTGCAAGTACAGAAGACCAGTCTCTCCAAAAAGATTTAACAAGAAATGCTTATAGAAAATCAGCATATTTTTTAATATGTTACTTTCCAATATATTTTTCTGTTTGAATAAATAAAATGGAGCAGGAGGCTGTCTTAAGTGTTAATATTCACCTGTCTTAGCATTTACAGTCCCAGTCAAAATCATGGGCAACAGTATATTTAAACACTATTTAATATAAATACACAGTTTTCCTTTTGAAGAGCTTAAAATACTTTTTTTCAAGTGGAGGTTTATTTGAAATTAACGCAGCTTTTTTAGTTTGAGCACATTATGTACTGTGATTTTGACTTTTAGAAGGGTGACTTAACACAGTCTTTTCTCTTTTGAAACGAAGAGAAATTCATGGTACTAGTAATTGAGATGAGTTGACAAGCCAAAACAAAACCATAGTAATGGTTTTGTAAGGAGGAGAGATAATTATATCCAGGTGGTTCCCTCCTCAGGCAATGTTTTCCATAGTTGTGCCAAGATAGTTGGCTTTGGCACACTGATGTAGTTAGTGATACCAGATTATTGCTTAGTTCATTTTCCTGCATGACCTTCATAGGCAAGAGAGATGAACAAACGTTCATCAGGTTGGTTACAGCCTCTTAGTTTTTTGAAGCTGCCAGTTCTAGTCCAAGTTTGATCAGCCATGAGGGTACCCTAGATGATACATTTATGTACACTCATACCAGCTGAGTAGCCAGCACACTCTTTTTTCACTGTTCCTCAGCATAGTCCTTTTGACAGGAGATGAAAGTGGATGTGACAAATACGTGTAGAAGCTGAATGTACACTATCATGTCTACTATAACGAACACTTGATCATAGTAAAAAATAGTGCCCTGGGTAAACTCTCTGTAATCCAAGGACAGGTCTACATTAATCTGTCATTTGGCATATTAGTATTGCAGTAAATCATCAGAAATGTTCTTGAAGATTACACCTTGCAAAAATCCATTCCATTGTATTTTTGTAGTTGAAATCCTAGCTTTAATATGCTTTTCTTCTTTGATAGGTCTTGTGCTTCTTTTAAATTTCCATTATTTATATTTACTGGCTAAAAGTGTGAAACATGGTACCTGAATTTTGACTCCTCACTGGTAGGATTTCCTTTTTTAAGGTACTGAGCTCTTGTTAAGCTCTACAAGTTAAGAGATGCTTGGCAATACTGTAAGTTAGGTTACTAATATATGGGAGCGCCTGAATATGCAATGATGTACCTAATTTTAAGCTTCAGTATTTGAAAAAAAATACTGACTACACATGCAACTTAATTTAAGGACTAATGCTTACAAGAAAGAAATCCTTATGACTTCTATTTATACTTTGAAGTCTGTATTTCAAACCTTATTCCAAACATGAAGGGGATACAGAAAACAGCAGTCAGGAAGCTCAGGAACTTGATCTCACATGTTCCATTTTGCTTGTATTTTTAATTAAAAAAGTATACCAACCTGCCAAATTTTAAGTAAAAATAAAAACACCTTTGAGTCTGCCCTCCATCCACAACAGAGGAACAATGCAAATTCTTTTTGTCCTTGCATGTAAATGTTGTTCAAAAATCAGTGTAAATCCTAAGAAAACTAGCTTGATGGAATATGCCTAAACAGTTGTCATTTACTGTAACTTCAGCTTGCTTTTGTGATAGAAGTCTATCATCATTAAAACAAAAACTAAATTCTTTAGAAATGTCACTCTAAACCAGGTATTTTAATCCTAGCATGCATATAAAAATATTTTTGATTCAGGGCTTCGTTTTGGCCCTGATTGCAATGGTTGAATTAGAATAATGTTTTATGAAGTGTTCTTCAAATTAAAAAAAAAAATGTGAATGCAAATGGCTGGTTTTATTAAGTGAAATTGTTTTATTTTTTTAATAGACAGGATAACAGCATATCATTAGTGAAAGCCTGCTGGAATGAACTTTTTACGCTTGGTCTTGCACAGTGTTCACAAGTTATGAATGTGGCAACTATATTAAGTGCATTTGTTAATCACCTTCACGGCAGTTTACAGCAAGGTAAGGTGTATACTGTGCACATTGCCAGACTTGGGGAATTACTTCATGTTTTTTATGTTTTGCATTGTGCAGGAGCTTCTTATCCTTCAGTTGTTAATAAAAAGTTACTGTTTATAGAATTTCATGGTTGGTATTGAATACTAAAATAATACTAGAAAATACAGTTCACAATGGAATTTTTTAGCAATTTCGTAAAAGTAAGCTATGCTAGTACTTACCCCCAAATTAAAAAAAGAAAAAAATAAAATTACCCATTATCTAATACAGGTTAACATTTTCTGGGGTTGTTTTTACTGTGCATCTGTGTAGTGTCTAATAGTGTTCTGCTGTTCCGTTAATGTCATAAACTCAAATTAGGAATATTTCAGGCAGCATCAACAAGAACACAAGTGTACTGTGAAAATGATTCCTCTGTATTGAGGGTATAAATTAAAGAATGACCCGCTTGTCCTTGATGCTCATAGCTGTGAAACAAAGCAGCCAAATGCCAACTTGGTGATATATTTCCTTTACATAACTCGGCTTTTTACTTCTTTATACTAGTTTTAGACTACATGTAAGTCTTCAACAGACCTTCACTAAGCATACTTTGTTCCGTATGTTCCTTACTAATCCTACGCCCTGCATCTTGTGCCTATTTTTCATTTGGATGAAAGAGATGTCAGTTGGCCTCTTCTTTCGTTTACTTTACAGTGAAGGAAATGTTCTTCTGAGTGGTAGGGGAGTCTTCTAGCTAATCCTCTTTGTATGCTTGTGAACACTCACAAGGTTGTCAGCACTAAAAACTAACCAATGAAAACCAGTATAGTCTCCATCTGTTCATAGTCTTAATGCATTTTTAATAAGCTAGATGCACATACAAAAATCTTAGCATTTTCGGGTTTAACTAGATTTTTGGGTTATTTGCTGTTACGTGTATGAAAATTTACTGTTGTTAATGCTATGCAAAAACTAATTGGTAAACTGTAGAAAAGCAGCCCACCAGACTATACATTTTTCCTCTCCTTTTATGATGAGGGAATTAAAGAACTATTTCTGAAGGGTTTTCATGAGTTAAAAATCCACAACATCCTCCTGTAAATAACAGTAGTTAAAGATAAAAAGAGATAAAAACAGCTAAAGATACTAAGAAATCTGTGAATGTCTTTAGGAGGGATACAGATGGAATTTAGGAACTTACTTTGGTCTGTATAATTTTTAAGCATCTTCACCAAAAAGGATATGATGGTAATAGTTAACCACAGGTTTATCATTACTACAAATATATATATTTTTTTGCCATTTAATTTGGGACTTCAGTCTGCATGCAAAAATGAAAAATTTATAACCAGTGCCTTGCAGTTGTATAGTATGCCAGCTGCAGCATCTCCAAGAGATGACAAGTTTGTGGAACCTGCGGACCGTAGCTTGATTGGAGGGAATGGCATTTTCAGGCTGCTTAGCTATTGCTGAGCCAAGGGGAACAGCTCTGTACCAACCACAGTCCCCTGGATGCACGTCAGGAAGGATATACAGTACACCTCCAGTACACACTGCCCTGGCAGTGGCACGGTCTTTAACTGACTAAAATAAGCCATGAAACTGTGTACTAACCTGTCTCGTGGCACCTGACCCTAGGTGTAGAGCGCAGATCTGCAGCAGAAGTAGTGTATTCTTTACTTGCGAGTAGTCTTTCCCTTCTTTGATCAAGCTCTTGTGCTCCCTTGATTACTGGGAGCTTTAGTGGCAGGAAGAGACCTAATTGTACAATGTGAGGGGGGAAAAAAATTGTTATAGTCCGTAATTGTTGGTGTCAAGAGTATTCAGACCTAGTGCGTGAGTTTGTACATGTTGTGAATTTCCCACTGTTGAATCTACCGAGATAATTATTTTTAACAATCTGGCACGACCACGTTTTTCGCATGTGTATTGACTTGGGTTTTTTATATTCATGTGTGTGTTGACTTAGATAAGCTGCCAACAGACAGAGGAAAACTAGTAATGGAGCATATCTTCAAACTGCAAGAGTTCTGTAACAGCATGGTTAAGCTTTGCCTAGATGGATATGAATATGCATATTTGAAAGCAATCGTGCTCTTCAGTCCTGGTATGTAATTATTCCAAATGTAAAACTTTGATCTATGGTATATTTTGTAATATAACTTCTGTCTGTTTTACTATATGCAGTTACTATCACATATAGAATTACTGCGTCACTTATTGAAGAATCTTGGAAGGTGTGAAATGAGACTGTAGGAAGAGGAGGGTTAATCTTTAATGTAAATAGTTGAACACTGCTTTGGAGACACAAGCTTTACTCTTGCTTCTGCCACTGATGGTTTTTAGGATTTTGTTTATTTATTGCTTTTAATTCTGTGCCTCCTCTCTGGGGTGCTTTTTCTGAGGACCTGCAGCTTAGTTTTCAGAGGTGTTACTCTTTGACTTCCAGCTGAGATAAATTGAAATTACGTGTTTAATGTATGAGAGACTATCTCTGGGCATTGATTCTCACATCACAAGTACAGAAACGTATCACGTCACTTCACATATGTATTTTGAAAATAAATATTACATGTAGCATTTCTGGTGAATGAACACCACAAACATTCCCTTGTATTATTATTTCTCTCTTCTGAACAGTATTTGCCTAATTTACTCCAAGTAACATTAATGGACATGCATTAGACAGTGAAGATAAGATAAAACAATTTTTTTTCCTTCTGGGACATTAGTATGGAGGAAGAAGAGTCCTGTAGTTATGGTAGGTAGTGACCGAGTAGTTAGATTATGTAACACATGTGTCTGGATGGTAGAAAAAAAAATATTCTTCTTTTGAAAATTAATTTGACAATTAACTCTTCACTAAAGGCATTTAGATATTATATCAGTCTACTTCAGTTCTTAGATTCATCATTGAGAATTTAGGGATTTAATACAAAACCAAAACCAAATCTTTTGATAAAAGAAAAATGTATAAACCTCAAGTACTTTCTGTATCTTCAGGAATTTTTCACTGTCACATTTAGAAAGTAAATCTTAGTCACTCCATTTTACATTAAGGAAGCTACTGATGCTTTTAAAACTTTCTAATCATCATTGCTTTGCCTTTTTTACATGCTAATGTAAATGCTAATGTCCCATAAAAAAGAGCAAATTTCAAAAAGCTGTCTGAATCTTGGTGACCTGCCCCCCATCAGTAGTTTAGGATGTAGAGAACTGGGTATTTGGTTCTGTACATTTATTAGATCTGAGATGTTGTTTCTTTTTCCATTCAGTTGCAGTTCACCCTTTCACTGAAAAATTAGTTGAGGTGAGAAAATATTCTGGAACTTGGACACTTCCAAAATGTAAATCTTAAGTGGGTTTTCTTAGGTAGAGAGAGAGAGAGAGAGAGATACAGAGATTGAGATATAAAAGAATTGTGAGGTTCTTGCTTTGCAGTTTCCCTCATATTTACATGATCTTCTCCATATGTAGTATCTACAAGGAGTATCTCTATCTCCCAGTAGAAGTGGCAGCATCAGCAGGAATTCCTGGTGTTAATCTTAAGCACACAACAAAACCCTGCATACCTTCCATGGCTCTTTTGCTCTCCTCTCCTCTTTTCTCCTCTTTTTTAATACTGCATTAATGGAAGACTTCTGAGACAAAAGACGTTCTTGCATAAGAGGCAGTATAAGTAGTGTCAGAACCCTTCAGGAAAGTTGGTAAATTCCAGAGGGTATTCTAGTGATACTCCTTTTTTTTTTTTGTGGATTACCAAGGAAAATTGGATCCTGAGTATTTTCACTATAGAACATAATCCTGCTGTCAGTCCTCATGACTAATAGAATCTTTCATGGTTTTATGTGTTGAATGTTTCTACAGTCCACTGAAGGACAGGAACAATTTCAGTGTTCTGGTAAGAAGTACCAAGCATAAGTTTAATCGCAATATTAAGAGCACTTGAAAAATGTTTGCGGTTTTTATTTTTTGCTGAGGACTGAAGTGTTGCCCAGGCTTTTCACTGTTACTTCAGAACAGGCAGAGACTTTAAGTGGAGGGTGGGATGGTGTTTGCTTGTTTAATTTTAGTAGATAATGTGTGCAGGAGGTACTCTCCTTTAGGTGTTCCTTACCCCAAAATAGTTCTTTCATGGCAGACCTTTACTCAGAACTGGTACAGGTTGCTCCAGGAAAGAAACAAAATGATGGAAGAACACCTCAAGCCCATTTTTCTAGCACAATGTCTGCTAGCATTTATGACAGAATCTGTTGGCCATTCTGAAAAAGTCAGTCCTGGCAGACATCAGAAAATACTTCTCTAGGAACCTTATACTTGCAAAGCAGTATTTATGTATTTATTTAGTCTGAAGTTAATTTCTCCCCTTCTGATTAGATTTGACAACACAAAAGGTAGAAGGAAAAATACCTTGGGAAAAGACTATATCCAGTCACATGATTGAGGTGAATTTTCTTTATCTCACGTGCTTTCAGGATCACATTCCTAATGAGGTGTAGCTGCTTTAATGGCAGTGTGTTGTCAATATTCTTGATCCTATGAGCCATATACCTGAAAGTGACATTCAGTACCTTGAACAGAAGGGATTTTCTGGCGATGATTCACAGGCCAGAAATTCCAACTTCAGGGATTTTACTGCTGTGCTACAGGATGGGGCTGGGCTGCACATGCAGCACAGTCCTAAGGTAAGAACATGTGCTTTAGTAGGCCCTGCTGTCTTCCATAGCTGGAGACTTGACAGTTAGTGAAAATCTCTGCCAGGGCAGCTGCTTGTCACAAGACAGCCTTGGGCAGAGAGTTGAGTGTAAGGGGAGTGCCTAGAAGACTTTGCATCTTTATAAATGGCAGCTTGTGTACTAGCAGTGGTCTTCAAACTACTGTTTTCAGAAGTTGACTTCTAGCTGTGTTTCTGACATTGCTGTAAAAGAAGCATCATGAAGCCATACTATTTGCATATCAACAACTGTTGAAAATGTGTTGCTTTCTTTACAAACTTATTAAAGTCTTGTCCTCTGCATACATTTGAAGTGCTTTCAGAATTACTGAACTAATACATAGGACAAAACATTTGTCTGTGAAATGACATGTTAAGGAGAGTCCATTTTATCACATAACTGCTAAATTGCTCTGAAAGCTTCTGTATCTGCAGAGCTAGACCAAAACCTCCTGGTTTTGTTGACAGAAGGCCATATATTTGGAGAGGAGGAGTGACTGTTGGAAATAATCTTTTATCTGACATAACTTGGCAGCTTATTTATGATTCCATTTCTGAAAAGTAAAATCTACGTGATTTGTCATGCTACCTATGACAGTAAAATATTTACATTAAGATAGATGGATAATAAAAATTACTGATTATGTAAAGTGTTCAGAATTATTACGTAGTAATTTCTAAATGTGACTTGACAGTTAGGTTAACGTCCTTTCATTTTAGCAACATTTAGATTTCAACTTGCTTAAATCACTGCTAAAAGTTATGTTGAGCACATTTGAAAACATTGTACCAAACAGTTAAAAAAGAATGATCTTCTGCAGTTTTTGGAAACAAATTGTTCATAGGCTTTTAGTCTGCTTTTTCCACTAGTCTTCATTTTATCCTCCCCACCCAAATGCTATTTGTGCATACAATATTCCAGTAAATGTCAGTGTATTGAAACAGTGCTGTTCTACTGCTACACAGAGAACAGAGCTGTATCATCAAAATGCTGTAAGCATTGCAAACACTGCATTTATTTCAACTCTTCAAAATGTTTGGTTTATTTATAAAGAACTAAGTAAAACATAAACACAGAAGAAAAGAAATAGGAGGTAAAGTAGTGTCCTCCACTAAAACTGTGAAGTTCCTGCAGCTACCAAATAATGATTTCTGTATGCTTACAGTTTGACGTTATGTGTGGATTTTAGTGCATCTTATATAGAACAGGTATAACAATGTAGAGTGGGGGGTTTTGGGGTTTGGTTTTTGGTTTTTTTTCAGATCACCCAGGTCTGGAAAATGTGGTACAGATTGAGAAATTTCAAGAAAAGGCTTACATGGAGTTCCAAGACTATGTAACAAAAGTATATCCAGATGATACTTACAGGTCTGTAAACTTACATGCTTACTTGATTGATTCTTTTTTCAGAGCATCAGTGATACTGATTTGTACAGTATTTCTTGTAATAAATATGTACATTTTGTTTTTACCTCCTTAAAGGTAAGAAATTACCTTTGGAGCATTTGAAATGTTATGCATGTACTCATACATATTATGAGTATTATTTATCCACTTATTCATTGTTAATTTCCAAAGTGAAATAATGGAAATAAATACTTTTAAAATGTTTTCATTTTGAATTGCACCTACTTGAAGTATTTCTTCTTTTAGTCTAAGTCCAAACATTATAAAGTCCATGTAATTGACAGGCATGTTCACATTTTTGGTACTGTTGAAGACGTGACTGAACATAAATTTAATACTCTGCTGATTTAAATACTTAAGCCTTTCATGAACTAGGTATAGCGAATTTTGACCACTGTTGTCCCTTGTTAATTTTGTCTCTTCTCTTACTGAGAACATGATTGTGAATAACACAAAAATCTGTGACCACAAGTAACACTTTTTACCAAACTTACTTTCCAGACTGTCTAGACTACTTCTTCGATTGCCTGCTCTTAGGCTGATGAGTGCTGCCATCACCGAAGAGCTATTCTTTGCTGGACTAATTGGAAATGTTCAGATTGATAGCATCATCCCATATATTCTGCGAATGGAGACAGCGGACTACAACTCTCAGATAATTGGTCATGGCGTGTAAAAGTAGCAGCCAAGGATTCTGTACCATGGCAGTCATGGTGATGTAAATGCGTACCCTGTCTCCAAGAGATGGCAATAAGCCTTCCCGTGCAGCTTTCCAAAGAAGGCTAATATTCCTCCTTTCCAGTGCACTTGGGAAACATGGTGGAGTGTGTATTAAGGAATATAGGATCGCTTCCTATTTTTCACCTGATCTTCAAGGACTTGTAAATTAACTTGGTGTCTGAAGAAAGTCAAGAATTGCCCATCCTATTTTTGTAGATAGATGAACTTGGAATATTTGTTTATGAAGTCCAGGCTTGTGAAGAAACTGAAGAAGCTTTGACTGAACTAAGGTATCTCAGCTTAGTTTGATGTTTTAGACAAATAAATTAACTTTCCTCTCTGAGTTGTGTTTTCAGTGTTTTGCTGCTAGTTCTTTCTCACTGATCAAATGGGAAATACATGATCAAACCTCTGGAAAAGGCCAGTGTTTTCATGGAAACAAGACCGTTCTAATCAAACTTGGTTCTTTCTGTTGTTTTGAAGAGAGAGTTGTTTCTTGTTGGATTAAATGCTGGACACCATTACGAGTTGTTTCTTGTTGGATTAGACACGGGACACCATTACAAGTGCAGGGAAAGTAGAGGAAGTTCACATTTTAAAATATTCTGATATGTTAATGCAGTTGATCGAAACCAGCAAAGGGTCAGTACTGACTGCTTTGTGGATACAATGGAATACTAACAGAGAAGTATATACTGCAGGCATTCAAAGACAGCATTGTCCTGGTTTTTCTGGTCTCAGAAGTTAAAAGCTTTTTCACACTACCCCTGTCTCTTTCATACTCACTACACAGTAGTGGAGGCATTCTAGATGCCTCTTAACTTGTGTTCATGTCTATTGTTTTTATTATTGTTAGCCTTTGGCTATGTAGTTCTCTTTTCCAAACAGTCTCATATGATTATTTTTTAAATTTGAGTTTGTCAAATCCAGTGCCCCTCCCTATGGGAGCATGGTCTCTACTGCTTTTCCTTTCCTTATTAGAAATGGGTCTAGATACTTCATATATGTTACCTGAATCATATTCCATAGCTCCATCTAAGGATGGGTTAAATGCTTTACTATCTTGAGGCATATGCTTCACTGACAAGTAACATGGACATGTGGTTGCTTCTTGCTTCCTTTTGCAACAGGAGGTTATACATCCCTAGCACACTGAATACCTGTTGCCTAAAATGAGAGAAGTATCCTTGTAAAAGTGGTGGTCTACCTCTGACACTAGCATTTAGGATTAACTAAATTTGAGATCAAGGCTGAGTTCTATTCATCATGAACCGTCTCTTTCTCTGGGAATGTTGGGTGAGGAAGAGCAAGCCTCACCCAGTTAAGAAACATTGTTGAAGCAGAAATTGCTTAGCCAGAAGATCATCTTAAATGGGGACCTTTGCCCACTCTGCAGTAGCAGCTCCAAGGCCACCTTAACACCAAGAGACTAATAGATGAGGCTCAGGTGAGTCCTGCAGTTTTTCTCAGCACCTGAGGATCAAAACCACCCAAAAAGAATCTGAGAACTGCCTCTGACACTGTATTTCTGTGTACTTGTCAGTTCCACTAAGCTGCTTGGATCTTCCTTTACCCAAGCTCCATGATCTGAGGCTGTACTCCAGGATCAGTCATACCCAATACCATAGACCAAAGCATGCAGTGCTGAGGGCCCCCAGTGGGAT
Organism: Microhierax caerulescens; assembly: GCA_035590215.1. NCBI lineage: Eukaryota > Metazoa > Chordata > Aves > Falconiformes > Falconidae > Microhierax > Microhierax caerulescens. The sequence goes on along the minus strand of JAVJGJ010000057.1, from coordinate 45,303,172 downwards.
GGAACTGGCCCCTCTGCTCTGCCTTGGCACTTACTGACTTGCTGGAGGACAGCCCTGCGGTGTTGGAGCTGGCCATGGCACCGAGCTCTTGCCACATTCCACCATTCGAAGGGCGCAGGATTCAAGCTTTTCATCTGTGTTCCCTGGATAGCAGTATGAGGACTACTCTATCTCAGGAAATGCTTATCTCATCAGCAGGGTTTATGGAAATATGAAAAACAGTAGCTGCCAATATGCTGTGCTTGTTCTCACCAGGGGTTAGAGGCCCGTCTTGCTGTCTGCAGGACCAAGCTGCAGGTGGGAGGCGTCTCATTCTTCCATTCAGCTCTCCTTGGAGATTCTGACCCTGCTTTCTAGTCCAGTGCTATCCTTAACCCACTTGTGCCCCTAACAGGCATGGGAAATTTACAGTCCTCTGTGTTGAACTTTTTAAGGAAGCTGACAGCACGTTACTCCTGACTATTTTGAAGGTGGTTTCCCAGGCATTCCAGTACTCCTGGAAGTTTTACTCCAGTATTCTCCATATTCATGTTACCCAGGTAATAGTAAGATGGAAATAAAAGCTTGTTTTCCTTCTAAACAGTACATTGTACAAATTTCTCTCACATCCTTGCAGAAATCTTTCACTCCATAGCTTGAGCCTCAGGTGTGATATGCAGTTCTTTGTTTACAGCTGGCAAAAAGATTCAGCTGATGCAGCCTTCTGCACGCTACTGTCCAGCTTCAGAAACAGCTGAGGAAATACCAATATACTATGTTTCTATAGACATAAATTTTTAGTGACTGAATCCCTCAATTCATCCATCTTTACCACAGAACAGCCCTGGTTTGAAGTGACCCTGCAAGACCATCTAGTCCAACCTTCCATGGGAAGGGGAGCCTAGATGAGATTATCTAGCACCCTGTCCAGTTGCATCTTGAAAATCTCCAGTGATGGGGACTCTACCACATCTCTGGAGAGGTTGCTGCAGTGATTGATTGTTCTCTGCATAAAAAACTTTTCTTATGTTGAGATTTCCAAGACTTTTCAGAGATTGTAGATGGTGGCCTAGCACCAATGTAAGCCACTTCTCTTTAATACCCTAGGGTGGTTTTTCTTTACCCATGGATTTATGTGGGTTGAGCCCTTGCAAGAGGCTGCAGACCAGCCCTTCCTCCACTGCTGGTGGGTCACACATGCATTGTCTTAGCTACTTGATCCTGTGCTCTGCAGTGCAGCTGTGCAAGGCAAAGGTAAAGGCAGAGGCAAAGAAGATAATGAGAACCTCTGCCTTGTCAGCATGGCTCGTGAGTAGTTTCCCTGCCCTGTTAGGCAGTGGGTCTGTGTCTTCCCTGTGCTTCTGCTTACTGCTCATGTATCTGAAGAATGCTTTCTTGTTGTTCTTGACATCTTCGGCCAATTTCAGTTCTAGCTCAGCCTTAACCTTCCTGACCATATTTCTGCATGCCCTACCGAGGTTCTCGTAGCCCTTGATGGGTACTTAGCCACCTTTCCATAACCAGTATGCTGCTTTTTTGCCGTTTTTTTTTTTCTTTTTTTGGGGTCTTTTTTGTCAGAGTGCTCTTTTGGAGGAGGTAGCCTCTGAACCTTGCTTTCTATGGATGTTTGATGTTGTTTCTTGGTCCTCTAGTCTGTCTGAATACAAGTTAGCCTACTTCAGTAACATGGACTGCCATTACCACTGACTGCTGGGGCAAGACTACTTTCTTAGGAGATGTTAACTCTAAAGCACAAGAAAATCGGTCATGTTTCACGTCAGGTTGTTTAAATCCAGGTGTTTGTATTGTGAGGGCCAAAACCCCCCGTTTTGTCATCTTGGATACCTTTGATGACTGGAATTCTGTAGAGCAAACGTGCATGCACACAACACATTGCAGTGAGCTCTGGCTACTGGTAAGTAACCTTATTCTCCCCAAAATTTTCTTAGATTTTTTTCATAATAATAAATTTTCATCAGGAGTTTAGTGTTGATTTATAGGTAGGGTGCAGCTTCTATATGCTGCCTGGCAAGTAATTTCTCTTCTCTTTGTGAGAATCTCGTAGCTGGATCCCATGCTGCAGGTTGTTGCATCAGTATTATTGACCATACTCATCAAGATTTTTCATTGTTCATTTAAAAATAATTTCATTAGTAATTCTTAAGCTATAAATTCATGCTTTTGATAAGGAATGAGGCATAACTGGGTTTTCTCAGGAAGGGGAGCTTTAAAACAAGTAAATTAATACAGGGATGAACATTTTTTTTCCTTATTTCTGGATGTTAATGACTACAGTCATCTGAGAATAATGCAACAGCTCATGGAAAGGCTAAACAGTGAAGTTCTGGTTTGGTTGTTTTGGTTTATTTTTAGATAACTGCTGCTCATTTAAACAGAGCATATTAAGTTCCCTTCAACTCAGGCTCTTAGTGTTTCTAATAGCAATTTTTTATGATGATATGATCTCACATTACCACCTGTGTGATTTATTGTAATTTACAGTGTTGAGAATAAATGTTCTTTACTACTGGATGAAAGGCTGGCTAATCTTACTGGCTTCTTTCATACTGTTCGGTAACACAGTTGATCAGCTATATTGAAGCTTGCTCTGCCATGGATGTTATATCTCATTATTTTTGTGACCTCTTTCTTTCACCTTTATTTTTCAATGTTTTGATCTTCAGCAGTCTGACAGTTTTCATACCTAATCAGGATTTAACAGAACTGTGGCATTTACTAGCCAAAAAAAAAGAAGTCTGTTTGCCAATGAAAGGACAAGTTTAGTTTCAACAGCTTTAAAATTTTCAATGTTAATAGCAAGAAAAATAATTTTAATATAAATCACATGAAAGTAAAAACAATTTTGTACATTTTAGAGTCCTGTCATTTAAAGATGGGAGCAATTTTCCAAATACTAAGCTTACTAGTTCAAACATTTTTCATGGAAGTGTATGTTGTACATATATACGTGAGTTTAGGTTGCTTGTTTCATACTGCTAAACTTCCTGGTGCAAATAATTGTTACATTTTGCACTTTTTTCAAAAGTACAATCATTGAAATACCTTCTGCAGTTACCAACTTACCGATCCATACATTTATTCTCTTTGTGTGATCTTCAGTGTCAGTGCAAGTCTGTTAATTTTGAAGCTGGTCTGTTCATTCTGTTTAGCCCCTGCAGTTTGCTAGTACATCAGTTTCAGTATTACAGTGTCACCATAGTTGTCTTGCTGTTGTATAAAAGTCACTGTAAATGTCTTGAAACCTGCCTAAATTGGTAAATTCTATTTTGGCTGTATTTTTAAAAATAAATCGTAACTTTCTCTTACAGAAAGTAATTGCAATAACCTGTTACTTTGTTAGTGTTTTATATGGATTGACTTACACACCTATACAGGTGTATATGATTACAAAGACTGTGGATATTTCACACTTTCATTACACAGTGTAGTATTGTCAGTTATATTCAGTCTCTGAGATTTGTGATAGCTGCAACATCTTGCTGTTTGGTACTCTTTGATGGTAGTAACCCTTTGTTTCCATGCTTACTATTTTCCAGCTTACAAATTTGAAAATGTAAAAATTCATTGTAAAATTTAATTTACCATTTTTTTCTTTTTAAAACACTACATAGAAATATGTATTGTAACAAACCTTGATCATAGATCTTCATGTTATATAATGCAATAACTTATATTTTCTAGACGGTTATTTCATTCATTATAGATGAGTTCTAGGTTGGAAGTTAAGAGTATGGTTGAACAGTTTCTTTTCTTTTGAAGGAAATACAAACTTCAGATATTCAGGTTTAGTTACCTCAGTTTTAAATATTACTGGATAAACAATGAATTTATTAATGTTTAAAATTGTGACGTTATCACAAGTTTTGGTCTATTCCAGAATTTATTTCTCAGTGATAATTGGAAACCTGTGATTTTTTTTAGTCTTTGTCTTCTCTTATAAATCAACATTATGTTTACATAATTGTGCAGATAACCCAGAGCAGCATGCCAAATGAGAAATGAGCTACCATTCTTTCCATGTTTAAATTCTGAAATGTTTCTGTCATGAAGTAAATTAATTACCCACTGTCAAACTGCAGAGAAAATGTTTGTAAGGTACACTGGTAAAAGATAAAAGTTTGGATGATGCAATGAGTTTATTCATTATGAGACCTGCACACTAGTATTTAGAGTCTCTTCCCCATCACAACTTACTCCAGGCTTTCTCCTGCCTCTGTTTTAAAAACTTACCTTTCTCATTACTTAGAATCATAGTCTCACAGAGTGGTTTGGGTTGGAAGGGACCTTCAAAGATCATCTAGTCCAAGCCTCCTCCACGAGCAGGGATGTCTTTCAGTAATTCAGGTTGCTCAGTCCTGTCCAACCTGACCTTGAACACACATGGATGGGGCATCCACTTCTCTGGGTAACCTGTGTCAGTGTCCCACCACCCTCATCCTATAGAATTTATTCCTTATGCCCAAACTAAATCTACCCTCTTTGCCATTGAACAGCATTGTCTCTTGGCCTGTCACTACAGGCCCTGCTAAGAAGTCTTTCTCCATCTTTATTATAAGCCATCTTTAATTATTGAAAGGTTGCAATAAGGTTTCTCTGGACCCTTCTCCAGGCTGAACAACCCAACTCTCGGCCTTTCTTCACAGGAGTGGTGTTCCAGCCCTCTGACCATTTTTGTGGGCCCTCTGGACTCCCTCTAATTTCTACACAGCCCTGTTCCACAATCAGATTCCTAATAAATTACTCTCTCATACCAATAACTTTCAACAGTCTTTTTGTCACCTCTAAAGGGAAGAGGAATTGCTGTGTAGAAAAAAGTGCTGTTCAGGTGAAGGGCAAGAACTTGTCCAGGAACTCACCACCTTTATTTCTCCATGGCATCTCCCGTTTTCCCTCTACTCAACAAATATCCTTGCCTCTCCTCCTCATACCTCTGTCAAAAAAACCCAAAGAACTTTTGTACTTCATCGTATCAATCCATCTCTCATGAGCTCCTCTGCTTTTCTTCATATGTGTATGAAGTCTTGCATCAATACATGCCTGTGAGCAGCCCTACACAGCCACCTCGGCCTTTCCTTACCCTCTCGGCTCTCCCATGTAAAGCCCAAATGCTCAAAAGAATACAATTTTCTTCTGCATGAATCTTTATCAGAAGTCAGGGTTGTGCATTTTGCCTTCGGTATAGGAACTGAGTGTGTGCTCTGAGTCACTGTGTTGGAGGTGAAAGCACGTCATTTGGACCACTGGAGTATCTCTGTCTTCAAGTATCAGCATCTGGATGCTCCACTGTTTATGGCTGTCGATACTGGCTGAACTAATGCATTTCCTGATTGTTTTTAGTAACTGGATCTTGTAGTAATGCTTGTTCAAATATACTTTCAGGTTAACTGCGCTTGGATTAGGGGGAGGTGGGTGGGGTGCTAATAAGGACAGAAAAGTATCTGTGGCTTGTGTGGAAGGGTAGGGGAAAAGAGGGATAGCACAGGAAAAATGTTCTGAGGATGCTTTTAACTACACTTCTGTGGTGGAGTTGCCTGGGAGAGCAGAGAAACTAGATGGAGCTGGTCCACCACGGGTTCTTCTGCATTACTACAGTACATTTCACTCAGCAAAACTGTCCACTGGACATCCAGAGGAGCTGTGAACTTCCTAGTAATACCAAATTCCTAAACAAGAAAGTTGGTTGGCAAGATACTTATGAACAGCCAACACTGTGGCTTCACTCCTGCAGATTTCTGGTACCCTGCAGACCTGCAGTCTAATCCCTTCCAAGGAGCTGTTCGTGAGGTGTCTAAGCTCCTTTTATGACAACTTCAAGTCTGCTTCCTCTTAAAAGGGTTTTACTGGGGAGCAAACCGAGTAGCCACATACTCTGGCTAGTGAAGGCTAGCCGAGGAACAACCACAGAATGAGGTTTTCTTTCACCCTGTAACCAGTGGAATTTTGCCATTGGGAGATGGAAGATGAAGGTAGAGTTACTGCTGGAGATGTAACCTGAACAGCTCCCATGAAATGCCAGGTGTTTTCTAAAAGTACCAGTAAATTTGTGATTCTGGGGGGGGTTGAGTGTTTTACTGTTGTCACGTATGTACGTATTTGAATGTTTTTTAAAAAATTACAGAATATGTGTGGGGTTTAGTAACATTACACTTTAGTTCCAGGCTATGAATTTAACTTTTTACCTTTTAAAGCAATTGAACCCAAGTGACAAAAACTTGTTCATTGTGCATTTGGGAAATAATATAGATTATAGAACTGGGTAAAAAATCCATTTGTGAAAACATGAGAGGTTGCATTGTTTAGACTAAAGGGAGAGAAACTATGGTTGGAGACTGGACTTCATTATTATGGGACACTGAATTGTGAAGACTTGTGTTGTGGATTGGACTTTGCTTCTAGAACTCTGCAATTTTAGCAGGATGGGGCAGGAAGTGGTAACATTTTCAAAATCTATGTAGTTTGGTCTTATTTGTTAATCTCTCTTCTGTTGGATTTGTTTCTTATTTTAATTAAGAAAAGGAATTCAAATTAATGTTGCAAATGTATGTTCCATAGTTACGAGCCATTGCAGAATAAATTTATATGACTTTCCAAACTAAGAATAGAGGGAGTGGCAGTGGAATAGACAAACATAATGAAAATAGCTCTTCTAAAGTAAAATGTAAATACTATATTACTCTGTAGACTGGTTGATTTTTGCACTTTCTGAGAATATACGAACTTAGGTTTTTCAAGATTAACTGTACCACTGAATAAAGTTTTTTAAAGGCAAACTAAAATGTGTGGGATTCAGTGAGGCTGTTGTGAGCTATCAAAGTCGAGGGAAGTTGCATGTCATCCTTTGAGTCATTCAGGAAATGGATTTGTTTGTCTTTGAAAAACATGTTCTTGTTTGTTACACTTTGAATCTGTATTGGAAAAGAAGCAACTAACTCATGTTCAGATTTGAGAGGAGGGGGGTTAGGCCTGAAAGAGAGTTCTGTCATTAATTCTGTGCCATTTACTTGTACCACAGGAGAAAACCAAGGCAGCATTAAATGTGTTTACTAAGTGTTCTTGAGGCAGCAAGGTTCAGTGTACTAACTTTTGGGGAACAAAAGCAACTTCTAAGAGAGTCTTAAGTTTTAAAAACTGGGCATTAAAAATTTCTGATGGTTACATGACTCAATGATGTCTCCCAAAGATGCCCCAGTAAATTCTTAGGAAGATGCTATACTTGTATTTGCACTCCACTGCATCTGACTGTGGCATTTGCACCGAGTTCAGGGATAATTTTGAACACAGTCATAAGATTCTTTTTTTATGCTCAGTGACCAAACACATTGACCAGTTTACATAGATGTGATGGGACTTTATACAGTTATGAGGTAATAAAATTCTTAGTGGCAATCTCACTTGACCAAATTACTGGAGAAAAATAGTACAAAGAAAAATTAAAATGTAATTCAAAGATGCTGTAAAATGTTCCTGCTACTAAGAAATTATTTCCACAACATCTTTTGTAGGGCCAAAGTCACATTAAGAAGCTGATCTCTTCTTTCAGCTTTGTGTCACAATGTCCTGTCCTCCACAGTGGTCTCAGTTTAAACCATGGTGCCACATGGATCTGAAGTGTTCCAGATCATATTAACCCTTGGGGGGAAAAAAAAACCAAAAAACAACACAAAAGACATTTTATTTCACTCCCAGCACAGGAATGCTCATGGACTCATACTCTCGATCAATGAAAATTATCCCAGTTACATGAATCAGGAATAGGTTTAGAAATTGGTTCAAGAGCTGAACCTATCCAGTGCTTCAAATGTTGGTTGACCTAATTTAAACTACATTTCTTTTGTATTTTACACTCCATTATCAGTAGTTTGTATCAAAATAATGGTTTCTGTGTATGAAGTTACAGACAACAAAACAAGTGAATTCTGCCTGTAAATACTCCCCCGTTTTTCTGCCTGCTAATGTGCAATTATCTGAGCATGTTTTAATACATCAAATACATTTTCTAAGAGTATGATTGTGAAAATGCAAATAACCTGCCACAAGTGTACTGAAGCCTGAAACTTAACACAAAACATTTGATGCACAACATCTAATCACAACAGTGATCAGAGGACAGATCACTGAACCAGCAGGGCTTGTGTTTTATGTTTGAACACAAAATCACTTGTGTTCAAATTTAAAAATTTTGAATGGGAAACTTGGACCGCTAGACTTTACATTGAAATGGGTATATATTTCCACAATGTAAACTTGGCTGACAGACCTTTTCCCCGGTCTCATTTTCCTTTCAGGTTCAACACCGCCTACTTAATTTTTCACTTAACTCCTGCTTTATCCCTTCTCGAAACCCCAGTTCCAACAGTGTCAGCACCCAGCAGCTTGTCCTCTCTGTGCTGGCTGATAGTCCGGCTCTGCTGATCGGCCAGTGATGGCTGCAACACTGGTGTGTTTACCAGGTGCTTTTCCAAGTCCTGCCTGTTCTGACAAGGTACTGTGGATCTATTTTTGGCTGGCCTGTGTAGCCTTAGCTTTGTGAAAGTCAGTGAAGTAGTTTCTGCACCTTGCCAGACCAGCTTTGCAGTGACAGCGGTAAAGTCAGCAACAGCAATAAAGTACTCCAATGTCCACAGCAGGGCGATCAAAAGTATTTCGCAGAAGCAGGAGAAGGCAGTGGGACAAGACAGAGATGGCAGGGTGGATAGGTGGACAAGGTAAGAGAGACACATTCCTTAAGAGTCTGCCAGAGTTAGGAAAAAGCCAGGGATGGGCAAAACTGTTAAGTTCTTCTCTGACCATCACCCACAGTCTGCACGGGGTGAAATGTCACAGAATAAAATCATTTAGGTTGGAAAAGACCTCTAAGATCATCAAGTCCAACCATTAACCCAGGACTGCCACATCCACCACTAAACCACGTCCCTAAGTGCCTATGTGTTACTTGAACACCTCCAGGGATGGTAACGCAGCCACTTCCCTGGGCAGCCTGTTCCAATGCTTGACAACCCCTGTGGTGCAGAAATTGTTACTAATAGCCCATCTAAACCTCTCCAGGTGCAACACAAGACCATTTTCTCTCGCCCTGTTACTTGTTACTTGGAGGAAGAGACCAACCCCCACCTGGCTACAGCCTCCTTTCAGGTGGTGTCAAGAGCAGTAAGGTCCCCCCTGAGCCTCCTTTTCTCCAGCCTAAACAACCCCAGTTCCCTCAGCTTCTTCTCACGGGCCTCGTTCTCTGGACCCTTCCCCAGCTCCGTTGCCCGTCTCTGGACACGCTCCAGCACCTCAGTGTCCTTCTTGCAGTGAGGGGCCCAAAACTGAAGTACGGGGAGATGGTCACTGCCCTGGTCCTGCTGGCCACACTGCTTCTGATACAAGCCTTGATCTAGGCAATTCTGGACTCCTCATTCCCAGTCTTGGTAACTTTTCTCATCACAGATCTTGTCGCCTGACTGAAATAAGGGATAGACTGTAGACATTTCTACTAAAAGTTTTTTTCCCCTATCCTGAAATTCTTCGTCTCTTGCTGATCTTCAACGTGTAAGCAGTAGGCAAATGCTCTATGAATCTAGATTATGCAGACTGGCAGCCCAAATCTCAACGTCTTCATCAGAAAATACCCTTCAGCAACCTTACCAAGGGCCACAACGAGCCTCGCATGGCTGGTTGGTTCTGGACAGTTGCTCTGTTATCACAAACAAATGCAACGACATGGTGGCTGCACTTGGAGAAGCCTGGTCTGCCAGTCCTGGCAAATTATCACCCCTTGGCTGGGGAGGTGGTACCAGGGGTACCTGGGTCCTATTTAAGTGGGACGTGTAGATCCTGCTCCTGTAGAAGGTTGCAGTGGCCACAGCCAGGGACACGTGCATTTGTGAAAATGGGTTTTGGGGCAGTTCTGCACCTACAGCCTGGGAAGAGGTGGTCAGGGGCGTCTAACTGCAGCCTACAACGGTCTGCAGGAGAGGTAACATGGGCGACAGAGTTCCTCCCCGGGGTGGATCACCGAGGAAGGGATGACTGAA
>JAVJGJ010000057.1:45252532-45283465 GCA_035590215.1 Microhierax caerulescens | reverse complement strand
ACTGGCAAGCTGAAGCCTATGTGAAATGTTCGTGAGGCAGTGTGGTTAAAGCGGTGTTCGCGGCCCGCCCCCCCCCCCCCCCCCCTTAATCAAAGCCTGCACAGGGAAGTGAAATATTAGGGGTGTAAAACATAGAGGAATCAAAGAACTCGGTGCAGCTTTTTTTCATGAACGTTACTACTAGCTGCAGGTTATCTGCACTCGTAAGTTTGGCAACATAGCAAGTTGCATTGTCTTGCTTCATGATCACAAGAGGAAAAGGAGTGAAATCATAAGCTGCGTGCAGAGACAGAGGGCAGGACCGTGCTCTTCTGGCACCTACAGCCTCTTTATGATATGCAGGAGGAGAGCAGCTGGCAGTGCTGCAGGATGATCTGGGTGTTATGGGGACGGCAGGTTGAGTAAGTCCATATAGTGCTAAGAAGAAACATGCCATCCTGAGTAGAAAGAATCACTGCCTGCACTTACACAAACTGACTCATCCTTTCTGCTTATTACCAGAAAGACTTAGGTAGGGTATAGCATTTTGACTTTGGGTACTATGCTCTTAAAAAACCCAAACAACAAATGCACACATAGAGCAAGGAAGAAGACTGGGTAGTAGCAAGAAGAGTAGCAAGAACAGTCAGACATCTGAGGAAAGTTGGAAAGAATTTGGATTGCTTAAAAACGAGGGGAAATGACCATGGATATAATCTTAAACCATTTAATCTCTTGTGGAAGGGAAAGGCATAGTCTGCCTTCCACAGATAGATTGGTAGAATAAGTAGTAGTAAGTTTAAATTACAGAAGAAGTGATACAGGTTGGACATTACTATCCTTACCACTAAAAAATTCTACTCATCTTCGCTGGCATAACTTGGTTTGGGAAGATGAGCAAGCCAGTGTTACAGCAACGCCACAACAACTTAAGCAGGCCTCTGCCGGGAGTGAAGCGGATGTAGCTGATGGCGTGCTCGGGCCTAAAGCATTTCCCTTCCAGACTTTTATTTCTTGATTTTTTGATCCTCACAATTAAGGTGAAGGGAGAGGATTGAGTATTTCAGTGACCTTAATGTGTTTGGGATCAGAGGAGGAAATAGCAATTTCCCCCCCCACCCCCCAAATTTCCCATGTCAGTCTTGATCTTCAGGTTTTGTTCACATCTCATGGAAAAGTTCCCTATGTGTCTGTTTATTCCTGCCATAGGCTCCTATTTGCTATTCAGTCATCAGGAAGTACCTGAAGGTTGGAAGAGCACAAGCTTGTACTTGGAGGATTCTGGGAGGTTCAGCTTGAGCCCGCTGAGGGGGAGCATCTTGGAACTTAGTTTTCTGCTTTCAACACAGTTATGCTGTGGAGTAAGGCTTCCTTTGGAGAGTATGTAAAATCCAGCAAGTTAAGGCCTGATATCTAGACACCAGGTGTGCTACATTCAAAGCCTTCTGTAGCTGTCCTCACACTGTTCATTTACTGTTTATCTGGTTTAATGTAATTTGGCTTGTGTTTTTGGACAAATACTTTGCAAAAGCAAACTGAGAACTGGTGTATGTGTACAAACTAGTTAAAAAGAATTTGCTCTTTCAATATGTTATGTCCCGTGGGGAAAGAAGAGCTATAATTTGAGAAGTTTTTTCCTTTTGCAGGGACACTTCATGTTGCCAGCACTGTCCTATATATATGTAACGTCTGTCCTGTATTTTGATGCTTATTTCCTTATGGTGCAAGTCTGACAACTTTGGAAGGAGCTTTAGGAGTTCTAACTTCATATAATGAGATATTTCAAATTTAACTTCAGTTTAATAATCTACATCCTCTTTGTTAGTTGATCTGACAGCCGAAGGAGGAAGGAATGTAGCATCCTAGGCTTAAAAGTGCCAGCATACTAAGAAATGTAAAGACAAGTGCTGTTCTCCTGTAAAACTGCTGATTTTCAAGTCTGTTGAGGAAAAAAAAAAAGTGAACAGAAAAGGAAGGGGGTTTAAAATTTTCATCCTTTCAGTAGCTTCACAGTAAATCTGTGGGGTTTATAACTTGATTAAATGCTAGTGTGGTGTTTTCAGGTAAATGAGATGCTGTCTCATTACTGTACAGTGGTATCGTATAGTGGCTTGCATGAGAAACCAAAGTTATCTCCCATGTGTAAACCAATAAAAACATGTTTCTCCTCCCTTTTTCCTTCTCTTCTCATTCTTCTCTGCCCTTTGACCATAATGCACGTCTTCTCATTTGTTTTACTGCAATATGGTTAACTAGTTGAAAAAAGTGGGTGCTAACACATTGGTAAATATCCTGAACTTGCGTAGATGGTGCCTGAACCTTGCAGATGCACATATGGTAGTAGCTACGGAGTTTGTGTAGCCTCAGTTCTTGTTTGACAGCTTGTACATCATATAGTTGGCTTTGGTCCCTTGTAGCTTCAGTTTGAAATCTCCTTGCTTTTAAATATTTAAGATGTGGGAGAAAATTCTACATAGGCTTGAGAGCATTTGAAGATACTTTGAGGTGTCTTGCATCAGTTTTACGCAAGGAAAAGTCCAGAGGCTTTGCTAGCCTCAGTCCTCAGTAGTGACTCTGCTCTGTGATTCAGAAAGCTGTTTCAGCCTCTTCAGAGCTTCTGCTAGCCTGATTTTCTTTGCTTCATATAAGTTATCTGCTTCTCTGTAGGTTTTAAGTCATTAATTCCCTTTGAATCCTGTTTTTCCATGCATGGATTTATAGGCAGAGTTTGTATAGAAATCTGGCCATCTGCAAGACATCAAATCTCTTTATTCATGCTGTTCAATCTATTGCATGAACAGCTTTTCTTCAGCATCTGAGAGTAGAGTCTATGAGACATCAGGGCTTCAAAGGACTCTTTGAGGGAGGCTGTCAAGGGGAAAGTCTTCCCAAAATAAAGTTTTCAGATTTTATGTGGTTTTGCTTAAGTAGAGAGAACAGACTCTGCAAACTGCAGTGCTTTTGTAAGTCATATATTGGGCTTCTGAGCTGAATCTGTTGTGACCAGGCTTAAGCCCTGAAACTCTTAAAAATAATCATACTTAATAGTGGTTGGACTAAAGAAACTTCTGAAATTTTTTCAGGTATTTCAGTACCTGTGACTGTACTGACATGTCTTGTAAGCAAGCAATTCTATTGCTAATTTCCGTGGTTTAAGGATTGGGTTTGCTGATCTATTTGAATTGGAGCCTGATTTCATCTCGATATCATAGAACTTCAGAAAATCCTGAAAACAACTATGTTATTTACTCCAAAATACTATACTTACTATATACTATACAAAATACTGTATCTTAAAGGACTTTATGGATTTTGTCTTAGAAAAGCTGCAAAGCAATAGTTTAAATGACAAAATAAACCTACTCTGTTAAATGAGTAGATAACTCAATGTTGTGATAATTTTTCCAACGTTTCAAGGAGCAAGTCTATGACACAAGTACAGTTGTGATGACAGAGGTGCTGGAGTCATGCAAGTGTGAAATCTAGTTGCTTTTAACTGAGCTTTAATATAGTTCTGGTGCTCCACCTGCTTTAGCCTGTCTTTCAGGGCCTTTGTAACTGCATTTCTGTTTGAGAAGACAATTTTTTTGCCCTGTTGGTGTGCATGACCCTTGGGGGAGTGGTGAGGTGTGGTGACAGGTGCATGAATAGGGTTTTATGTTACCCACTATTACCAGAAGCATCACTAGGTGAAGGCGTGGGACTTTTAAGTTGCCTCTGTAAGTTACCGTAAGCAGTTTTGAAAAGCTGTGGCTCCTCTGGAGCATACAAGGAAGCATTTTGAGGTGCAGTACTTAAGTCGGTATTGGCAGAATGTGTATGGGTACATGGACTGTGCTCTTCCCCTTCCTCCCATGCCACAAACTGTGTTTGTGTTAGCAATGGAGAGCCAGCTCGCTGGCTATGAGCCTTATGATCCCACCTCTGTCAAGGTAGCTTTTTGCAGCGTTTCTGCCAACTTTGACACTAGCCACCATAGGACATGTGGTACCTCAGGTGGTGTGAAGCACAGCAGTACACAGAATTCTTGTAATAGGCATGAACTGGGAGAGGGGAGTTCACCTAAGGTCAGAGCTTTGTGTAATGTGGCCAGGTCATTTCAGAGGCTGGTAATACCAGGTTTAAAATCCAGCAAGGCCTGATGCTGTATGCTCAAGCCACATTGTGGTTAGTAGTGCTGTGGGGCTGCTGTCTTCCAGACAGAAATCGTTACCCAAATCTTCTTTAATAGAAGTTTAAAATTTAAATTTTTAATTTAAAAGAAGAATTTAATAGAAGTAGTGGGAAATATATACTTCAAATGGCACCAGATTTACAAAGAAGAGGTGGGGAAAGGAAGAGACACATCTCTTTGGCATTCATGTTGTATTGGGTCACTTTGAACTTTCAGACTCCTGAGTAGATGATGTTTCCCATAGGAGGCCATTCTTTACCTCTAAACAAGGTTTTTCTTATTAATTGTAAAGGATGTTATGGTTCCATCTGGTTTTGTATTCAAGCCAGTTTCCTGGCAGTCCCTAGTCCTACAATGTGTGGCTTTCATTTGGGGTTTTCATTTGTTTTTTACTTACAGAAAATGAACACATGGCTGACTTTTTTTTAAGTGAGATTTTTGTACTAAAGTTGTATCCAAAGTTGTGAGTCTTTCTGAAATAAATGCTTAGAAGCTCTTTAACTGAAAAGATAATCAACCTTCTGTAGAGCTCTCCAGGTTTAGAATATACTTGTTAGTATTTTCTCGCTACTTTCATTGTAGTTTTGTTTTGCTGTATCAATGAAGTGTGTTGGATTTGTTGCTGAAGGCTGAAGATGCAATTTTGAGGCTTTCTAATAGCTGGAATGGAAGACGTCTTATTTTTAGGTGAAGTCTTTGGCAGAAGCCTCTTTAATTCTACCTGAGTAAAAAATACGTAAGCTTGCAAAAAAAGTCATAACCTCACTTCTGTCATAACTGTATACAGTATGAAGTACATTTAAAGTGGCAAACTATTAAAATGTTACTCAGTTTTCAAAGTTGGTTTAGGCACTGAAATAGAAAAGGGATGAAATCAATTCAGTTGATCCCTGCTGTAGCATTTCAGTAAATTGTTACGGAAAATACTTTGCTTGATCATTAGTGTTGTTTGCACAGAGGAGGATTGACATTTAGTTCACGGGTAAAGGATAATCACTATAATCACTTGGTATTTACCCCACTACTGATTGGCATTAATCATTTTATTGTACAGTCAGTAAACATTTACGTGATTGTTCTAGGTGAACATGCATCATTAAGCCATATCCCAAGTGATCCATGTCACGAGTGCTTTGGAGATAGTATTGAAGTTGTTGTGCAGCAGAGTCTTCTGGTAATTAAAAACAAAACAAAAAAACCTCAATACACACACCCAAAACACCCTGGACAACAAAATGAAACCTTGTGGTTTTGTCATTTGTAGTGCCTATCTTGACCTGGCTGGCTGGTTAAGGCCATACAAACACATTACAATAAAATATTCTCTGCCCAAATACTAAGCATACAGGGCAGGAAATTCAGGCTCAGGTGTGCTTTTAATAACTTGCAAGCAGAACTGTTATTTATCAGTTATGTTTGTGTAATTACTTCAAAACTGTATTCTGTAGTCTTATTGAAAGTCATACCGGATTAAAATTAGTTTTCCCCCTTCTCAAAATAAATACTTGGTGTCCCTTAAGAGGAACCTCAGGAGACAGGAGGAAGGCTTATAAAGGATCATGTAATGTTCCTTAATAACAGTATGTCTTTTTCCCCTTAAGGCATCGCTGGCTTCACTCAATGACGGATGACCCTCCGACTACTCATCCACCAGTTGCTCGCAAATTTATCTGGGAGAACCATAAATTCAATCTAAGTGGCACTCCCGAACAGTATGTACCTTATTCTACTACTCGCAAGAAGATACAAGAGTGGATCCCACCTACAACAGCTAGCAAGTAGTAACAAAAAATGTGACTTGCCTCAGCTTTGGCTTTCAGTGTAAATTGTATTTTCACTGGCTTTGTTCAAAATAAAAGCCTCCTGTAACAGCTGTAGTTTAGTGTATTTAATGGGGGGGAAACAAGTGAGAAAACAGGAAGAGGTAGAGGACAGAATACGTGACGAGTCAATCTCATCAAGATATTGGGCTTTTTGTCATATTGTTAGTGGCTCTTGTCTTCACGTCAGCAGCTCTCAAACTCATTTTAGCATGTCACCGTTCATGTGAGGGTCACTTCTCACATTTGTACCATTCAACAGAATACAAATATAAATTTGAAATACAGGATTCTCATCTTCAACATTATCCTGTTATAGTCTTTGTGTGGCAAATAACGTACTATTTTAGGAAGCCGTTTCTTTGAGTATTTATAAGACAAGTTAGAATAATAAGGCAAATCAAGGATTGTAGTTTTTATTCTTAAACTCTTAGTAATGCATGCATACTCCTGCACGTTTACAATGTGGTGTGATGCATTATATAAAACTCCCTAATCGCCACCCCGGTGGCTGCGCTGTTGGCTCTGTGCTGTGTTCTTTTCCTTCTCATCCCCACCTGACAGGGTCACTTAACCCTCAGTTGCTTCCTTATTAAATCCAAATCCATGCTAATTTGTTATTTGAAGCTGGGGGTTTTAGCTTTAATTGCTTTAAACTAGTTCTAGTCTTTAAATTAGTAGGAAGTAATGCTTACTGAGATCTCCTAGCCTATCTAATTAAAAAATAATGTTTAATTTACTTTAAGTCAACAGAAGTACAGGGCACAACCAAAAAGCAATTTGAACCGTACCGAGCAGCGTACATTTTTGTCTTGGTAGATTATTTGACCTTAAGAGCCAAGCTTGCCCTAGTGCTGCTGAAGAGCTTCATTACTAACACAGATCTATGCATGCCCTGAAGGCACAAACCTGGGTAGAGCAATTAACTATTAGTTTTAGTCTCTACTTCTTTTTAATGCGTTTTCTACCTATTTCATTCCTCTTCCTTCTTTGTCCTGTGGATTGTTTGGATTGCAGCCTGAATGGGTCAGGAGGTATGGTTGGGAATAAGTCTCTATTTAGGGGACAGAGAGGGATACAGTAATTCTTCCTACATTTCCTATGCTGAAGAAAGATGCCTGGGAGCTGGTTTGTCTTTTCTTTTTTTGTTTTTTTTTGTTTTTTTTTTTTGTCAGCTGGGACAGAAACATCGAGGGAGCAAACAGTTTTGAACGGCTTTGTGTGCAGCAATGCTCGACAGACAGGCAGGAAAATGGGCTTGTCCTCCTGCTCTGCTGGGCTGAAGCAAGCCTAGGACTTAGTAGCTCAGTTTGGAAAGTATCAGTCCTGTTCCTGGGGAGGAGAGAATCCTGCTCATCTTGCTTTAATCAGCAGGAACCACAAATTCTTGATTTGAAATGCAGAATTTCACTGACATCCTTTGTAACATTGCTTCTCCAAGGTAGATTGTGTAAAGCACATGCAGGAAATGAAGCATATGTAGAAAAATCAGCAGTCTTCTGCAGGGTGTTTTGTAAGTGCTTCTGTGATTCAGTCTACTTTTCAGCACCTAATTTGCTTATGGAAGTTCACCTTTGCTGGTGACATCTGCCTCAGTATCCAGGCTCAGTTGCTGTCTGGTCTAAATGACATTTTAAATGCCAAGCTGGCCCAGTGTCACAGCAGATGGCATCTTCAGCCAAGTGCAACTGAAGCACTGACAGGAATATTCTCCTTTCACTAAATGTGAGTTTTAGAAGAGGCAACTTCCTGACCTGGGAACAATCTCAATAAGACGACAAGTAGCTCTTCCAGGAGCAGCAGAGTACTGAAACTCACTTTTATTTTAAAATTGTGTCTTTACCCGTGTTTTCCCACATCCCTTTGCTGTAGCTGCCTCCTGGCCATCGCTGTGCTGACGGCATGCTCGGCTCAGCTCCGTGCATCGGTGTGGAGCCCTTCCCTCAACGGGGCACTGCGTCATCCCTCACTGCTGCCTGGGGCTGCACCACTGCCTGATACAGCCGCAACTGGCCATGAGACATCAGGGTGGAGAAGAGCAGAGAAAGGAGCTTCAGGAGGCCATCTCCCCACGTGGAGATCCCAGTAGCAATAGGTCGACACGGGGGCGTGCAATGCGGCTCTGCAGCACAGGCGCTATGGTGCATTCAGTGAAACCTTTGAGTTCCTAGTTCTGGGGGGCTTATTCTGCTGGCAGCCGAGGGGGAGAGAGGGAACAGATCCTTGCTTTGCTAAGAGGTTAAACCTCTCCCTTCCTGTCGCGTTCGCAAGGGATGCACACAAGCAGGTACTTCGAGGTTGGGGGAGGAAGCAGCAGCCTTTAAATGGCACTCAGGTTCCTCACGCAAATGCCACAGTAAATGCTGGATTATGCTGGGGGAAGTCTATCTCAGTGGAGTTGATCAGAGCAATGCATGTCGGCGGGGAAGTGCCCAGCAAGGATTTCCTCCTGGAGACCTGCTGAGCGTTGAACACCACCCTCCGGTTCCCAGGCAGAGCAGGGCCCACGCATTGGAGCTAATGGTGGCTCTTGCTTCCACCCAAATTCCAGCATGGAGTCCACGAAGGGGAGGGTTTGGCTTGCCGTGCCGTTCTCAGCTGCCAGCAGGAGCACAGCCCACAGAGGATCTCCGAGCCCCTAGAGACTTCCCCTTTGCTGAAGAGTCAAAACCAGGTCTGGCCATTTCATTTACTCGTGTCTTCAAGTCACTTGAACCCAAGTAACGTCATTTCCCAGACTCATGGATTTTGCAGGCGCTCTTAGCTTTGTTCACATGTGACTAACACAAAGGGCAGAATAGGAAAAAGGTTTTTGAGGAAAAAAAACAGTGCCTTCAAAATTTATATTTGTAATAATCACCTATAAGATGGTTTGGTTTTTGAAAAAGGACTTCTAAGATGTACACTTATAACTTTCTCTATACATTTTACTTAGGAGTTTTGACTCACAATTTTTCCCCTATTAAACATCAAGAGAGTTAAAAAAAAAAATCAGAACAAGAATGTGTCCTAAGCAATATGCATACACACAAATGTGCATGGATACACTTTTAGCAAGAAAAAGAAATACCAAATTTATCATAAAGACTATATTTAGTTGGCAATTTGCCTTACAAAGTTTTCAACAAATTATGCTAAACTTTCTTAATCAAATTGTAAAGATATGTAATACAAGTTAAAAACATGTTCACATCAGTGATTCTTTTTTATTAATTAAAATCCTGAGTCATTTCATTTAGATCAGTTCATCCTGCACTACAAACCTGATAAGGCAGAAGAGATTGATTTTGATGTTGCAGCCAAGTATTTTTGTCTGTGTGCACAAGAGCAAAAATAAGAGTTACTGGCTAATTTTTAAGTGGGTGTTTGGAGGAGCAATGATTATGGGAGAGCTTCACAAATTGCTTCTAAATTCTAAATTGTTTTGAAATTTGTTCCCATTAAGGATATGCAGCAAACTATAATTTAAGGAGTCTTATCTTTTTCTTTATGTAAATTACCCACCAAAACCTACATTAATAGCTTAGTGTAATATCATCACTGTAGTAACAACAGCACTTACAAAATCCGTTTAAATAATCTGTACTACTGTTAGGATCACTTAAGCAAATTACAGCTCAAGAGACTTCTGTTTTACATTGATTTATATTCGTAGAATATTGTATATAGTTCTTTCTCTTTGCCCACAGTGTAATTTCTTTCCCACTCCTCTAATGGACTACTCAATTTTCCCCTGTGATAAACATCCTGAATATTAGTTTTAAGGCAAGTGGTTGTAGGACTATTTTATATCCTTCATAGCCCAAAGGATCCATCAAAACACAACCCGAACGTAACAGATGAAGTCTCATGTGGCTGAGCATTCAGACACGGGCCTATTAATAGTTTGTTTTTTGAGGGTAACCATCCATAAAAATTCAGCGAGGCAAAACCAAATTCAGCAATATCTGCCCCTGTCATGATTCCCGCATGTCTTGCAGCAAAACAATGGCCAGGGCAAACAAGAAAATCGTAGCGTTTTTTAATTTGAGACAGCTGTGTTAAAAAAGAGAAAGATGTATTTACCCTGGCTGTCAGGGATTGCACGGAGCGGCTTTCCTTCCCAAAGAGAAGAGCTAGGTGCGAGGGGCATACGGCATGAACCTGGGGTGCCCCTCGCTTGCCCAAAACACAGCAGCGAGGCCGTTGTTGGCACAGTTGAGACGTTTTCTGTTATTTGGCACATCTCAGTGACCTTGAACATCTCCAGTCTGACCTTCACGTCTCTCTGGGACCCAGCCTAAGGGTGCCTCGGGCCACTTGGCACAAAGCTGCCCTGAGGCAGAGACCTCTCTGCCTGTGGCAGGGGAGGTCACCTCCACATCTCAAACTGAGCTTTGTCCCTGTGGGTCCAAATCGGGTGCCGACTCCTGGCAGCACACTTGGCCTTCTGGGTACGTCAGAGCTTAATTTCTGGATGTCTGTGCCCCAGAGATCCCATTAATACTGTGAATCTATGCAGAAGAGCAAGTTTGAAAATAGAACCTGAAGGCGGTGAGGGAGCTGTGCTCTCTTTCTTCTGCCTCACAGATGGGAGGAGTGCAGGTGACACCAGGAGCTCTGCCCCGTACCTGCAAGTCATGGTGGCTTCAGAGATCTCTCCAGCTGGGGTCTGGCCAGGCAGTCGGGATATGTGTCTCTCCATTCAAGAATTGGCAATTTTCTGTGAACAGTTATTAAAATGGAGGAGAAAACCCCTGCCACTAAAATGAGCCTCACAGAGAGGGAGCATATACTTTGAGCTGCCAACTCACATTTGTATATTTAACGAGCAAGATACGAAATCACAAAGAGTAAAGCAAGATTCAGATTTCTCATATTAAAGTGTAAAAATTCAAACTTTTTACTCATTTGAAAAAAGACCAGTGTAAGGAATATCTGGCCTTACTTCTGCCTTAGAAAAAGCTTTCTCCACTAACTCAGTATCAGCTGTGGGAATTGAGGGCCATGGCAGAGCCATACAGGGCTGACACTGGCTCAGACACAGGGTTGAGACAAAAGCCATGGGCTGCAGGTCATAGCACAATCTTACACTGTCTGAAAGAGCTCAATCTGAAGTTACTAATACTTTTTAAAATAATTTTAAATTGTTTTTTAGCTATTAGATTAAAATCTACCTGGCTTTCCTTTAACACATGCTATTTAATTTGCATTCCCCTCTGGCAGGATGTGTTTTCATTTTTATAAATAAGCTTTTTCAGTTTGAGGCTCTGTGTCCTGCAGTGGTGTTGCTGTAAATACTCCACAGGAAATGTTAATTTGTGTACCATCAGTATCAAATTATTTCTAATGGACTTCAAATGATGGACTTCAAATTATTTCTGATGGGTTTTCTTCTTCAAAAAAATTCCTTACACATCCAGTAGTCTTTGGGCTTTTAAAGCTTGATTTGGCCATTAAAGTTTAGCTTTTGAAAAGCAGCAACTGAAGCCAATGTGTCCTGGTGGGATCATTTCTAACTGTGCAGTAAATAGCAACGTGTCTTCTGACACTTTGGAAAGTAGCAGAGCTGGAGAGGGCAAAAATTAATTCAGCACCCAACTGTCACTTGCTGTAACCAATTATCGGAGCTGATAACTGGCTACATTTGATGTAACTGATGAAGAATGAAGAATTAAATTAAGCATGGCTTCTTTTTTGCACTCATCAAAGTGGGTTGCAAAGCTTGCGGTAGGTAGGGAGGTAGGTGGGTACCTGGCAGTGCAGGATTGGGGACGCAGAGCTGGGGACGCAGAGTTGGGGACGCAGAGCTGGCTCCAAGCAGCTGTGTGCGTGCATCAGGTGGGGGCTCCTCAGCACTGGCCTCTGCTCAGCACCGTGGCTGGGTGCTCCGCTGTTCTGCAGTAACCCCTGGCCATTTACATCTGTAACAAACAAAACAGAGGTGCAGAGATTAATCTCAAACCTACCATCCAGATTTACCTGGTGACTGGGGAACCGTATTACCTACCCATTGGGCCTGGGTCTGTGTGTGCTGTCCCTGCTGTGCTCACACAAACCCACAGCAACAAACACCCCTGCAGTGTGCACGTCGCTGGGAGGCGGCTGCCCCTCCACCCTACAGATCTGTCCTCCTGGCAAGGTGCCAGCTACTCGCTTGGATCCAAGCAATCGTGAGAGCGTCTATTGACTCTGCGCTAATAACAGCCTTCATCCCCAGAGCTGGAAGACTTCTCCCAAACACAGTCATCTCTGCTGTTTGCTACTTAAGCACTGCTGCTTACAAAAGAAAGCACAGTAAGTAATTGCTGTGTAACCCACACCGTAACAGCCACCGTACAGCTACGGCCTTACCACAGCTACCAGGGACTGCCAGCAGTCCTATCACCCATGCTACGGCTGCGAGCCTGTTTCTGGGAGCTGAAGAAAAGCACAAACGTGTTTCCAAAAAGCAGAAACAGTGAACATTCCGTCACAGCCAAGCACATACCAGATGCTCCAAACCCAACCTGTGGGCACAATTACATACCTGCAAAAGAAAAGTGGTGGGCAGCAATTAATCTGTTCTGTAACACCTGTGAAATTACATTGAGTGAACTTCTGTTTCTTCTAAAGCCCAAGCGGGTTATCGTCTGTACTTGTAGTTCCTATTAGTCGGGATTGTAATTGCTGCTGTTACTCAGCAATAGGAAAACACAAGCCATGACTGACCGTTCAGGCCTGATTGTGGCAGCAAATCTTTTGTCCGTTTATCTAACTCCACACTGGGCAAAATGAATGCCCTCATGTCACAACACATAATTTTACAGTATAATTAACTATATGCTCTGTGATTAACAAAATAGCATCTTGATGCAGAAAGATATCAAGGAAACAAACAACTTCTGTCACCCACCATATGCTGCCTAGAGTCAAGTGTTTAAAAGTTGCCAATTGTACATTATAATGTGCACAAATCTTTCAGAGAAGACAATGTTTCACAGGCATCTAGACAGTATCTTTCCTGAGCAGCTTGCCAGTGTTAAGAAGCTGTGAGTGAATTTGTGGGACTGTCTTGTCCTTCCTGTCCTTCTTCCCCTGTGCTTCATTTATAATAATACTAAAATAAGAATAGTTTGTTATTTTAATTAATAATTCTAAGAGAGACACTAATCTCCTAAATAGGGTTAATAGACACGTACCTTTATACATACACGTTATACAGGGAATATTTGTGCTTGTCACTTGAGTTGCTTGAGCCTTTAATTGTCCTTTGGTAGCTATTTAGCTTTGCTATACATTTAGCCTATAGGGCACCTATTCTCACCTCTAGCATTTCCTGGAACTCCCACTTCTCTTCATTTATCCCCCAAAAGCCATGCCACAGTGGGTCAGGACAGCCCAAGCCCATGGGCCGCATACATGTTTTGTCTCTATGTTTTAGTGCAGCCTTTAATGGCACTGAAAAGCTTTTCACTTGCTTGTTTGTTCAGATTTTTCCTGTGAAGCCCCACGCTGTCGAGAGCACCGTGGCAATAGCTGGTGAGATCCAGGAGCAGCCGCTTCCCTGCAGCTTGGCTTCTCCACAGCAGGACACGGTGCTTTTACAGCGATGACTGTAGCAGGCAGTGGGAGGCTGATAGCGCAAACAGATTTTGTAGTTGTAATCACTTCTGAGAGGAAAGCAGGGGGAAACTGCAGATAATAGTTTTGCTTCTCTTGACGCAGTCGATGGGCTCATGTGTTTTTGCTCTGAGGCACATCTGCGCATCTTTCCAGCTTCCCTGCCGTTTCCCACACGCTACGGACCAACATCCCTCCTGTCCAGACAACTGCCCTGCTGTGCCACCTCGCTCTAGGGGCTGGCCCTGCAGGTCTGCCTGCTGCCTCCTCTGTGTCTCCCCCCATCCACAGCCAAGGGGGGTTGTGCCCCCCCCCCCTCCCAGGCTCCCTGCATCAGACCCTGCCCTCCCTTCTCATGCTGGTAGCTGTCTGCCTCTCTCCTCCCCTGTCTAATCTTGCAAGGTTGCCCTTCTGGGTGTTAATAGTGTGCTCATCACCGACGAAGATGAGTACTTAATGAAATGGCATCAACCCAATCTCCAATCTAACCAAAGTTGGTCTCACATTTTCTTCACCCAGACATCCTAACTAAGAGGAAAGATACATGCTTACTTACCAGTATGAAGGAACTGGGCAAGAGAGATGAGATTTCCATTTTGTTCAGGCAGCACTTCATTCCTGGCCATTTTTCCTTCAAGTATGAGTGGCTTTTTTGTTAGCCCACAGGGACTGGAAAGATCTCCCCTTGCTCTCCTAGTCTGACAGACATCCATGACCCGAGCAAAATAAACTGAAGAGGGTTTTTTTGTTTGTAAAGTAGCTGTTTGACCATTTAATCTCTCCCTTTAGAAATTACTAACTTGCATTTATGTTTCTCAAAGCTGAGTCAAATATCTCAGGCTTGGATAAAACACATACATCTTCTTGCAAGGCATCCTGCCTCACCCTGTGGCACTCTCTCTCCTTGGTCACGTGTTGTAACGAGCACTTGCCTGCACAGTTACAAAGCTGGGCCTAATTTCTAATTGAATTTGTCTGGCTCCAGCTTTCAGCCACTGGATTCTGGTGTTGTCTTTCTCTGCAAGCTGAGAGAAGTGATGACTACCCAGTATTTTCTGCCCGGGAAAGCACTTGTACGCTGAAATCAAGTCACCTCTCACTTTTCTTGTTGACAAGCTAAACAGATTGAACTCTCCATCTCTCCATGAAAAACACTTTGCCATTGCAATTTTTGTGGTTCTCCACCCTCCCTGATTTTTCAGAATAAGAATTACCTAGCATGCCAATCCTGTATACAACGTGTAAAAAGAAGAACAAACACAAAAAAACTTCTTTCTCTTCCTTCTGGCTTTATTCCCCTCATGCCTGCAGCAAGGAGTCAAAGATGTACTAGACTCTTTTTGTGTGTGTGTGTTTGCTGCAGGATTGTGCAGGGAGCTCTCTTCAGGCTGTCCCGAAGGCAGTAGGTGAGCAGGTCCCATCTGAGAAGCCTGGCTGTCGTTTGGCACTTTGCAGCACCCCCGGGCTTGAGCACCACTCGCCCTGGGCTCCAGACCTTCCCTCTACCCTGCCCTTCCCATCCCACCCGCGTCCTGCTGGGTGCAGCTCTGGCTCCACTCTCAGTTGCACGCCTCTAGGTTAGGAGTTGCTGAGTTAGATATTAGCCAACACCAAAAGGGATGGCAGGATGGGACACACACTTGAGATACAGGGGGAAGAGCTAAATAAAAACATACATTCACGAGAACTGCTGAATTAGCCCGTTCTTAAACGACTTAGCAAGTGCTTTACTGACATGTCATATTGATAACTTCTCATCAGGTTTTACACAGTAACAAATGAAACTCCTTGAAATCATCTAGGGGTGTTACTTCTCCACATTTACCTGTACAAACCTGTAATCTGAAATGATGAAATGAGATTTCTTTGGCAAGTCTCAGAAAAATCACAACAATTGACACTGCGCCTACAATTAATTCTTGGAGCATCATTACCCACTCTGGTCTCTACCAGCATGGTTTTTCCACACTCTTGGGCACTGCTAGAGTATATTGATTTTAGTCAAGTCACTTCAACATTTTATATACTAGCACAGCATAAGTATTCTTCCAGTCCCCTGGAATTTCCCCAGTACCTTCAAAATCAATGAAAAAGAAGGATCCTTGGCCAACTCTCCTACCACTCCAGGGGTTCACTGGCATCTGAACATGCCAGGTTAGTAACACTCATCCTACACATCTTCAGTTCCTGATGATCAAAGAACAAATTCTAATCAATACAACTTATATGAATCCTATTTTTTTCCCAGATTAAAAAAAAATAAAATTAAGCTGTTCTATATTATTAGCACTTTCACTATGCAATTCTGAAGCACCTACTCTCCTGCAATATTTGGCCTTTTGTGTACTTCTGTATTGACCTTAGCATCACAGCTGGTGTGCAAACCTCCTTCACAGGAACTGCCTGGCCTTTAGGGTCAATGGCAAAAAGATCAGTGCTTGCACACCTCGTTTCTCCACTCAGGGGAACCCGAGGACCCGCTCTCTCAGAGGCACAACAAGGCTAATGACAGCTGTGGGGAAGAACAGGGTATGCAGCAGCTTTCTTTTACCACCCCTCTCTGATGACTGTTAATCATTTCAGCTGATGATAACCTCCTCACAGGATAATTCAGGTTTTAAAATGACTGATGACTTGCACTGCTTTATCTGGTAAGTGTTTTTTATTGGGAGAGGTATAGTCAGGGCAGGGGGCTGTTAAGGAAAGATAGAAATTTGCTCTGCTTTTAGTCTCCCACTGTTCCCCGATTTCTCCATTTCTACAGACTCAAGAGCTATACTGGGGCTGTGTTCCCTGACAATCAAGGATTCTTACCATCACCCCAGTTGCCATCAGTTTAGAATTGTACAGACAAATGGGAAATTAGAATTAAAATTAAACAAAAAAATCTAAGCCAGGAATCTCATTAGATTCTGCTTCCTCTGACTTCTCCTGTGTTGTTAGGTTTCATTTAAAAAGAGAAGGGTTTTCCTTTTGCATATGTTTTGTGCTAATTCTTTCAGTGTATTTACTTCTGACTAGCATCAGGAAAACTTCAGGCAACTGCGGGACTATTTTTTCTGTGTTGCAAGGCTGTAGCAAAGCCAAAATGTAGGAAGCGGCTAATGCTAAAATTACACCTTGTTCATATATTCAGTGAAAAATAACCCTGCAGAAGGCTTTGCTGACTCACAGGGGAGCATTGCACTCGCACCACAATCCGGACCAGGGCTGAAAACCCCAGTAAGGCTGCTCCAGGCAGCCGCTGAACAAGCCATAACGTGGTGCCACCACAAAACTGACAGGGTGGCTTCACACCAGCTGTAGCTGCACTCCTAATTTAGCATTTGGTGGCTCTGAAAACGTAGTACTTTATAGTTGCTTGTCAAAATCCCCAACTGTGTTAAAATATCACATTCTATAAATCTTACCCGATGTGTTAGGCCTTACTTCTCTAGTGGCACAAGCTTTGTTTTGATTTTGTTACTCTTGATTCACCCTGTCATTCAGAAATTTCAGAAGGAAACCAATTTAAACTGCCCCTATTTCTCACCGTGATAACTGCTACACTTTAGGATTTTATATCAACACCAATACTCCCTAAATCATTGGCTTCCTAACATGTGAGCCCCATGAAGAATTTGGCACCAATGCAATGTTGCTTGTTGCTTTGAAGACACAACACCTGGCGCTAACCTTTGAACGAGGGTATGGTGCCAAGCAGAAAGCCAGAGGTACCGGTACCTGGGATATCAAAGTACTGACAAGTTTTGTAAATACTGACACCTGGCTAAAGGAGAAAAAGAGAATTAATGGTTCATCTGGAGCTGGACTGCTTGTGTGAGCATCACAGCGACTCACAGTGCCTGCCCTGCCCCAGCTAGCCGGTGGGCGCGGGGTGTGAGCAGGGTGACGGCAGGCAGGGAGCACTGAGAGCAGGGTGGCGTTTAGGGTGTGCAGAGGAAACAGGGCATATGACGGGGTCACGTAGGGAGGAAAAAGCCAGGGCTATTCTGGGGGGTGCATAAGGCCACGGGGGCTTCCCTGTTTCCAGAACTTGTGCAACTGTATTTGTATTTATCTACGCCTATCAGCTGGGCTATTGAAAACAATAAGCCAAACCACGAGGTGAAGCCTCATCATTACCAGTTCTCCATGCCGTCCAAGATGCCAGCTTTTTTTTTCTAGTCAGAAAGTAACGTCCTTCTATGGCCATTCTTCTATGGCAGTAGGCACATGGCCTTTCCCTTCCCTTCTCCTGCCACACTACAAGAGTTGAATCAGTTTAATATGTGCTGCCACAGATGATTTATTTACATTTGTTCAAAACATGAACTCAGTCGGTTGTGGAGAGTAACTGCTAAAAACAAAAATAAAAAAATCCTATGTCAAGACACATTTTATATTGAACTTACAGTTCTAGCATTTGATTTACTATTCAACAGCCAAAATACATAAGGACTACCTCAGTGATGGGAATTGATTTTCACATGATGTGTTTTATGAGGTATTAACATGATGGTACTTGGCTAATTCAACGCAGCCATCCATTTTGCTTTCCATTTTGCTCTGCACAGCCCATATACCACTCATAGCATACTGCCTCGAGTTAATAGGAAAATGCCAACTAAGTAAAAGTTGCCTTTTAAGCATCTCACTGCTGAGTGTGCTACTGCTTGCAGTCTTTTTGATCTGGTCACAGTTTACATCACTGAGCTTTAAATGGAGATTATCTTGACGAAAGCCTTTTTAAGTCTGAGAGATTCCAATTTTGGATTGAAATACCAGATGTCATCCCGGGATTTAATATATTCTTTCCTTCTAATTGATGGCAGACAAACTGTTTGATCTGACACCACACACTGAAGTTTTATTTTTTTCCATGCTGTGTGCTAAAGATCACTTTTAAAAACTGTCAGTAGAGGCCTGACAGCTTTATTCTTACTTGGTAACTAAGGGGCCTGATTTGATGTCCAAATGGCTCTGGAAAATGTTATATTTTCTTTGCCAAATTTTTACTTTATGCTTTTATTATTCCTATTGTTTAAAATGGTCCTTTCTTTGTTCTGTAGGAAGGGAATTGGCTCCAGTTGTTGGCTTGGGGAAGGTGTTGAGTGGAGGGGATATTCATGCTATATATTTTAAGTAAATTTACATCATCATAAAAGGAGCCTTCTATAGGCAAGGTAGAGGTAAACAACTTGCCAGCAGCTGAACTAGGCACTGTCTGGTGTGAATACCCACTAAGAGCTATAGAAAGTGGGAGAAGCAGAGCAATAGTTCTCCATTCATTCTGAATTCCCATGTTCCCAAGTCCTTGCTGCTATCAAAAGTAGGTCATTGTTACGATTTTGAAGTGGACCATGGTGCTTTACATACCCCAAGTTATGCCATATGTATAGTTTTGTGTAGATGCACACATCTGCTAGGACTGTTGAGAGCTGTGCCCTGTATTTGTAACGAGAGATGATCTGCTCCCATCATGTGGTGAAGCTATTGGTAGTGGGTTGGGAAGGAATACAGCAAAGTAACATTTCTAAACTGCGTTTCTTCAACACAAGTGGTGGAAAGCAATGCTAAGACAGAAAGTCATTTCAGGAAATCTAGCACTGTATGGTGTAAGTGCAAGAAACCATTTCAACAACGCAGTAAACTTTAAGCAAGTGTTTAAGGGACTCAAAGTCTTAAATGCTTTCCTGAGCCAGGACTAATATCTGATCATTTAAACAAAGTTAAGAATTCTGTAAGCTTAGCCAGAATGCAAAACTGAAGTCAGAACCCAGTTTGACAAAAGACCTGCAGCCCAGTCAGCCTTCCAGAGGGCAGGCACTCTCAAATGTCAGTGCAGTTAAGGGATGCAAAATATTTCCTGGATGCACCAGCGCTGTATCTGAGTTACCCAACTCTGGGAAAGGCTGGGTTTATTTTTACAGCAGCTGTGGGGAGAATTACTTTATCTACAGAGCAGGTAAAACCAAATGCAAAATTTTTTTGTACCTTTCAGAAAATCTACAGGCTTGAACCAGAATGGCAGTTAACTGAAATTGCTACAAATGCAGCTTGGTGTGCTGAGTTCAGCAAAGTTACATTCAGGTAATCTCATAAATAGCAGGGTAGCTTACCTGCCGTCGTGCCACTAAAACGTTGGAGTGTAATGCTGGCTGAGCTTGTTTCTTTAGCCACAGGATAATATATTTCCATTAATTCTGGTGTGTTCTACCTGACTGGAATATTTTGTTATTTTCAGTAGGTTTTTACTCCCTGACCTTACTCATGTGCTTGAAAATACATGCTTATGTGGTTCGCTTGGTCTATGTTTGCTTTACTAATAACTGGTACTAATGCCATCACTGTAAGAATTTTGATCTCATGACTAGAGGATAATGCTGAAATAGTGACACTGAATGAATATGTTTGTCACTACTCCCTTGTCTTGTCTTTTCTGGGGAAAGTTATCTTTTTTGTATCAACTCTCTCACATTCCACGAGTTTTCTTACTGTCTAGATAGTATCCATATCTAGACAGATCTATCTATCTAGATCTCTCTGTCTGTCTGTTGTTCAAAATATATCAAAATAACAACACCATAGCCGGTTATTAAGCTACAATTTTTTCGTATTTATTTCTCCTCCAAATAGGCTTGAGGCACAAGTTCAATGTTAAATGTGGTGCTTACTTAACAAAGCCAATTTCTTTCATCTTTCATTTGCTCAGTTGCAAATTTTTCCATGTAGAATTTTGAACTCCCCTGCAACAGCCTATGGAAGCAGAAAAGAAAAGGCAGTTTCAAAATATTTGCTGGCCTGAAGCACTTGATTCCTGACTACTAGGCAGTTTGCTAATTCATCTACTTCCAATATGCAAAAGGATGAGTAAGCAATAAACCATTTCAAATCAATCCATCTGGCAGTAGGTAAAATAGCTATAATGAACAGCATGTTTACAGAGCACATTTCCTACTCGGTCTAGTCATTTGCAGGATTCAGGCCGTGGATGTCACAGGTTGTCTGAGAAGCATGAGATGCAAGGAGGTGACTGCATGTGAAGGGGGAGTTTGAGGATAATTTATGATGATGGCTGTTTGCTGTATAAGCACACTTCATTAGCTAAGTCAGTCTGGCTAGCGCTCCTGGGACTTCTCTGCTTTCCCTGCGGCTTGCTGATGGCCATTTGCTCTGAGTTCATAGGTAAGTGAACACAGACATATGGTTTTGGATATATGATTTGCTTTATGATGACTAAGGAACGCATGAGGCATCTGTTACGGAGCTGCTAGAAGCTGCCATGTTCTTCAGTACAGAAGCCGGGATGAATACATCGTATTATTTCCCTCTTCTGCAGGCAGAGGAAAGACACAATCTATTATGTTTCTGTTTAACATATGGCAATTTTATTCTGACTTGAGGTGTTGTAGGATCGAACAAGAAACTAAATTCACTCCCAACATGAGAAGCTTTGTATCTGCCTCAGCCAATGCCATCAGCTGCTGTCCTGGTATTATGATTGCCTTCAATGGGAACACAGGTGTACATAAATAATAGCAGGGTTTGGCTCTGTGTGTGTAAAATTACTGGGCAAATCAGTAGAGGCAGCAAGACCAACTGAGTAGCTGTCTGAAAAGCAAGAACATGAAGTGCTCTTTAATAATCCTGAACACAACAGCTAAATTCACAGTGAGTTCAAAGTTACAGCACAATTGTGGTAGCATGCTGTTCAGCAAGGACAAGACAATTCTTTTGCTTTGTGAGTGAGGAACAACACTACATTTTTACAGTTATGATCAAATTGTAACTCAGATTTCCTCATGGAAATACATACGTAAATATTCATACAGGCAGCAACAGGAACAGTCACTTGATCATCGTCATGTACCTTCCAGATTTCTAGGAACAAAGGACACCGTAAATAAATATGTATTTTGTATCTTTTTTTCTGAATGACAGCTTCCAGGAAATAGTGACAAGGACAGTTCTGGACAGAGGATCCGCTCAGGTTGCTTAATGCAGCTTGAAAAGTGCAAACAGCAAGACAGCTGAAAATACTACAGTAAGATACAATATTGCAAATGATAAAACAAAAAACCCTAATAAATTCAAATTGCTGGTGCACCAATTGCCATTGTCATCAAAGCACCTCTGCAGGGGAGGCCAGACAACCAGTACGGATCAGCAGGAACCGAAGCTGCGTGTCCACCACATGAGCATCTCCAGAGTAAAACTGCTTTAAAGCTGTGCTCCCACTTCCTTTCCGACTCTGCTGTACCCCACACGCTCTTTCCTTCAGTGATGCTGCAGGTGTTACAGCAGCTGAGCAAGTTCAGCGTAAGAACTGAATTGATGGAAGAGTCCAAGGATAGGCACAATGGTAACAACATGCTGTGCTGGTAAATGGAAGTACACTGGAAATACTTGTCCTTAAAATCAATATTCACCATCCTGGTTTAACTCTTACACCAGATAGTTTCCTTATCGTACCCATATTTTTAAAATTATGATAGCTGCAATAGCAAGAGCTCATACTCCTAATTGAGTAACTGAGCTTATACAACCGTGATGCATAGACAAGGCCCCAGGACCCTTTTCCTTTCTAAGGTGTTATGATTCATACACTGCAGTACTGGGCATCTCCTCAGGTCAACGTGGAGTATGAGTGAGGCAGCAGCCCTGTTTGGTCCACTGCATGCTGAACACTCCAGTGTTCAAAGCCCTCCTCAAGTCAGGTCTCTTAATAATAGCCACTCGCTCAAACTTGGTGATATCCCAGTATTTTGGGCTGAAGCTGGCTCAGGGAACTCATCTGCTTCTCTGGCTGTTTATGTTATATGCAAGAACAAAGCTGTGCATCTCTCCTGTGTTGCCCATCCCAGGATTTGCACTTTCCACAGCGACAGAAGATCTTAATATCTCTGCAGAACGGACGGAGCCTAGAATCTGCCTTCTCATTTGAAGTTGGCACCATGTCTGACAACACCCTGACTTGCATGAGAAACACTGAGGTCTTATCATAACGTAGACCATTGAAATTTTCCTGCTTTAAATTTTACTATTGAATCATGTGCAGCTAATTTAAAAAAGTTTAAATAATTCTTGTATTAGACCTGAAGGTAGGCTGATCTGAAATTCAGTAATTTATGTCACTACAACTTTTCACATACCTGTAAGAACCACAAAGCACAGATCATTCTTCTACATTTGATATGAAGAAAATAATGAAGATGATGCTCACATTTTTTTGTATATGTACATATAGTACTATTATATGCCTTATATATTATTATATATTTTTAATAATTTTAATTTATATTTATAACATATTATTATTATGGGCCTTATGAGCAGACAGCTACTTTCTGTCTTCTATGGACCATCTCACAGCTTTAAACTGACAGCTCCTGGAGGAGACGGCATGTGACATGTGTACAGAATCCAAGACAGATAAGGGTATGCTTTCATTCATTATAATGACTAAGAAGGAGTGAAGACTGACAGTTCAATCACTCATTAATAAAGACTTACCGTATTCCAATTCATGAAAGTGTTAGTCAAATCCTAAAACATTTTTAAAGGGTATTATTATTGAAGTTTGATTTAGTACTTTCTCCTCAATTGACAGTGTATAAAATTCTCCATCAATAAAGAGAATCAGTCTGAAAAATACCCCGAGATCACCGATCTTTTCCCTTTTTTTTAATTTTGGGAAATACCTTTTTTTGCTTATAGGCTGACGAGAGGCAGGACTTGAATATATGGTTACTGTAGCTTAATAGGTTGCTAAACCTCAGTGGAGCCAAAGGACTAATGCATCATTCCAGACAAGAGAGGATCAAGCTAGATTATGTTACTTTTAATTTGCTGTGGACAGAGGTCTCTGACTTACATTGACTGAATTAAAACCTTAATGACAGAGACTACAGAGAGTCCACTGTGAAGGACTTGTCGGAGCAGGGTACGAGCCTCGTCTCACAGAGCAGCTCTGCCCACAGCCCCGTTCCCTGGAGGAGCTGGTGCTCGGCGATGGGCTGGTCCGTGCTTCTGTGGAGCAGCAGTACGCACCGGTCACTGAGGGAAGCCAATGTCGATCACAGCTTTTGCAGGCTACCAGGCTGTCGTTTGTGTGAGCAGCCTGGACACCCCTGTGGTGGGATGAGCAGCAGAGCTACTGTCTTGGAGAAGACGTCACCAGCTCACGGAAAAGAAAGTCACCACACAAACCCAGTCTCAACACGCATGCAGGGTAAAGGAGGAAACCACACGATCATGTTAAGTCTTGTCCTCTGTTACGAATATTCCTCTTCCAAATTCTTTGAGGACCTTTTCAAGCTTTCTCTCCCAAAGCAAGATTTAGTTAGATTTGGGCAGTTTCACACCCATTTCTTTCCTTGATTCGACTGCCAAATGGGACTGATTTGTCACTTTGTCTTATTGTCTGTTCACGTTCTACAATAAGATGGCAATCTCCCATCCCTAAGAAGCTTACCATTTTTGGTTTTTTTTGGCGGTGAACGAGTCACATTTTTCCACTGTTTGATTGTGAAAATTGTTGTTCTCTGTCTTGTGCTGACCGATTAGGTGAAGAGCAGATATAGACAATCTCATTATTTTTTTAAAAAAACACCTCTTGCTTCAGCTGATTGGGTGGAGAGAAGGTTTTGTTCCCATAGCAACATTTTGCATTCGAGCCTTCAGAAATGAGGCTGGCTAGAGGCATTTCAAACACGCTGCATGTAAAGCGCGGACTGTGCTCTACAATGTGTTTTCATTTTTGCACTTTTTTTTTTTTTTTTGCGTTTGCATTTTGAATTATCTAGTAAACACCAGAGAAACAAAAAGAAAAATCTTTGCATCCCCATATGTGAAACTTGAGCCTGCTGACACTAGGCATGCTACAGAGCATCGCTTGAACTGCTCTTGTAAAATGCACGCAGTGAAGCAACCTGACTGCATTGTTGTCATTTGTCTGAACAAAAACCACAACTTTATGTACAAACCAGTCCAAAAGCTCAGAGATTGCTTCTGTAAGAGTTCTTCTCCTGCCTTCAGTGGAGATTGTAGAAGAATGTAGACGGGTTAATTAGTATTGATAACATACAACTGTGGGTTGGCTTCAGGGAGAGTGGGTTGGTCGATAAGTGCAGCTGTGGCTGGTTCTGTTAAGGGGTTGAGAGCCAGTGAAGAGGGAGCAGCCGAGGAAGAAGGAGATGAGAGAGGAAGAAGCAGAAGGAGATGAGAGAGGAAGAAGCAAGAGAGAGTGAGCATGCCCTGAGTGAGGAGGAGCAGCAATGAGGAGAAGGCAGCAGAGGGACTGGGATGAAGAGTGTGCCAGTATGAGATGGTAAAAGACCTTGTTGCAACTTGATAGCTTTGAGAGCGCTGCGACAGAGACAACACTGAGCATGGCGTTTGGAGGGAACTGGCCAGTAGGCTGAGGAAGCATAAAACCCATGTGAAGGTTGTATCTCAGAGATGTGGGGCAGCACTAGGGGAGGAGCTGTTGAATTCTTGCAAAAGTGGCAGATGGGAAAGACTTTTTCTCCTCTGTCCTAATACAAGGAGCTGCTGAAGGAAGAAACCACTGGAGGAAGAACGGGGGACAAAAGCACTTTAGGTTCTGGGGTTTTGCACTTTTGCACACTGTAAAGGTTTATAACACAGTAGCAGGCAATTTTTGTGGCTAAAGAAGAGGGAATTAGACTACAATGACAGAGGACAAGACAAGGAACGTATTTCATTTCAGTGCTTTTGGTTCATTAGTGAAATAGTGGGAAAGAAGGACAGAGCAGAATAAATCTGTAATAGTTTTTAAGGGAGATGATATAAACTGGCCCTTCCTCTTTGGCTGCCATTGGTCTTTCACCACATATGCCCTTTCACTGAGCACAAATCTTGTTCAGGCAGACCTGGAAGATTCCCCATATGTATCCAGGGTTTCACTCTGGGAGGCACACAGTTCAGTGGCACAGTACACACATGTCAGAAGCACAGTGGTTTGGTCCAGGAAAAAATGATGGCAAGTCACCTGGCTGCAAACAAAATGCACACATAGAGTTAATGTTAAAGTATTTTGGGAATTATATGTTATGTTAATATACAGTGATACTTCAATGGCAAATTAAGTCACCTTTTCTCCGTGTTTGGCTTTAGGCACTCACAAGCAAAGTAATGACATTAAGAATAACAAAAAAGCTGGTGTTATTGTCAAATACCTTAGCAGGCAGAAGTTGAGAGAGCATTGTTGTGGCATAGCACCACAAAACTGTAAAATGCCCCAAATATAAGAAGGCAGTATATTGTTACCTAAAGCTTTTTTTTTGGGGAAGAAAATACAGGCAGATTGATTTCAGAAGTTTGGTGGAAGGAAAACACTCACACAAAAAAATATGAGTGAAAGAAGAAATATGAAGCAGGCATGCTCATGCTGAGTGCCGGTGGCTCTCCAATTAGCCAAGCTTCATCTGAGTTGACCAGCATGGCTGGAGTTCCCACCTACATACTGTGATTAAGTGGTATTATTGCACGTGAGTAAAGCTCTTTGAAGACCAGCAAACTAACATGGCTTTGCCAAAACAAGCTTGAAAATATTTGTACAATACTTGTCAATCATTATTTTTATTGGAGGGTTTTTGGGGGAGGAATGAATTTTGCATACAGGGAAACTGATCAAGGGTCTGTTCCTGGAAATTATGGATCAGTCCCACCAAATCATACATTGCTTCGTGACCAGATGACCAGACTTTCTCTGAAGATGCCTGGTGTGGCACAAGTGTGATAAATGGGCTTAAACTATAGGAGAAAAGGGGCACAAGGGGTGATATAAGAGTGAGCATGCTGAGGGGG
Organism: Microhierax caerulescens; assembly: GCA_035590215.1. Taxonomy (NCBI): domain Eukaryota; kingdom Metazoa; phylum Chordata; class Aves; order Falconiformes; family Falconidae; genus Microhierax; species Microhierax caerulescens. The sequence goes on along the minus strand of JAVJGJ010000057.1, from coordinate 45,257,098 downwards.
AACATGGAGACAGCTTATGGCTCCAGAAGTGCAGGAGAAATGGTGGGTGCCGAGAGCCACCCAGAGTCACAACTGTCAAAGATTACACACACACACACACACACAAAAAAAAAAAAAAAAGGAAAGAGTATTGTGATGAAATGAAAGAGTGGAAACACAAACAATCCTGATGCCCTGAAATGATATTATCTCAGGCAAGACAAGGCAAGTCAGCAAAGTCAATTATTTACTGCTGGTTGGCCAGAGGGCCTTGGAGTTGTATCAGAAATCCCTGCCCATCACATTTCTCCATAGGTGTGGATTTCAAACTTTTCATTTACCTTACAATGCTTATGTTTTCAAAACAAATGGATGGACTCAAACCTTTGTAGATCCAGAAGAAAGTGCAGAGGTCAATAGTGGAAGAAGGCGGCAGCAGTATTCCTGTTGTTGTGAGAAAACAAATAAAAAATGTACACTGAGGTCAGTTGTCTAATACAGCTTTTGAAAGATACAGACGTCAGGGTCTACCTCCAGGGCAAACGACTCAGCCCTGCATTCTGAGAAGGCAAAAGCTCTGGCCTTGAGGTGCAAAGCCAGATTTCCAACAGTCTGCCATGTGAGATCCCAAGGAGTTTGCCTTATGAAAAACCACGTTCAGTTGCTGACTTTAGACAGTTTGTGGCTCATCAGGAGGGGAAGATTGCTATGAAACTCATTCCAAGTTCTTGAACTCTCCTAGTGCATAAAAAGCCAAGGTACCAAGCACTGAGGTTTGGGGTACTCTAAGAACCCCATAGCTGTAAATTAAGCATTGCAACACCTGAATCTTAGGGTTCCAACTCTCTTTTAACCATACTCAGAGATCTTCCCCAGGAAAGAAGTGATTCCAGAGCACGTGTCTTTTCATGAGTGTAACTACAGAGAAAACAAACCAAGTACCCAGAGCACATTCCCATGTGCCTATGGTCCAGGATTATTGCTGATGTTCTTATTCTTCTTGATTATCCTGTTTTACTTTAGGTAAACTAGTAATTGTATCAAGCTTACACAATCAGCCCTCATGTAAGAAGGACATGTGCACTTCAGTGAGAAATGTCTGGAAGAAAGAAAAGCCGTTTAAGAGTCTGGCATGACAAGAGGTGACAGCAGGTACATTAAGAGGGATGTGCCCTGTAGTGTTTTACATTGGGCAGGGGACAAGAAGAGTTCGTGACTGTAGCAGGCAATATTCTTGGAAATGCCACTGACTTCTGTGAATAGTCATCTACAGTGGATATGAAAACATCGTATCGTACTTGTAATACAGAAATTTTGACAAACTGTGGGATTCTTCATTTTCAGGAGACAAAAGAAAGGGAAGAGGCAACTTGGGCAAGTGAACAGAAGCACAGCTGAAGCCCATATATTCAGACCTGAGAGAGAAGTAACTAACAACCAGCACCATGAGATGTAAATTAACGTGCTAATAGGAGCCCAGCAAATCTGAGCCCAACAGCTGTCACCAACCACTGGTGAACCATAACCAACATAAAACCCCACTAGTCATGCGGGTTCCACTCAGGTGACCCCCCCTCCATTTTAGCACCTTAATGCAACATTGTGCTGAGTAATACCTTACAGCGTCACACCAAAGGCAGCAGCACCTGGCTCAGTCTGCACAGCACTGTGAATGCAATGGCCGAGATTTCATGGCTGGGCACTATGGTGTGGCTCCCAGCTCTCCGTGACACGGGGTTATGAGCTCTGGATTAGCCTGCCAGCTGATATTCAGCCACTTCAGCTAAACTGCTCCTAATTCTGAATGCAAATGCGATGACGGTTTGCTCTGACTTCTTTGTCTGCTTTTTACTTACTGGAAATGAATTTGCCGTGGGTCACTATACACTCAGAGGACTGAAGTTTCACGAAAAGTTACTTGAGAACGTGCCAGGACTCAGGGAAAACTTGCAACAATGGATTGCCCTGAGATGAGCCGCATCCTTTAGAATCAGAAACGCGTGATCCTGTCCTCCCGAGACACGGAGCAACCTGCTGCTGTGTGGCGTGGGTTTGCACATGGGCTGGCCCAGGGGTGTGTGTGCAGATGCAACGCACCCGGCCGTGGTTCGCCTCAGCGACTGGACAGCAGGAGCCTGGGGCTCTTGCATTTAACATTAATACAGAAAGTACGTTATAATTAGCACTAAATACCTTTCGAGAGCAGGTTCTATTTTAACCTGGGAGCAGCTTGTAGCTCTGACGGTGTGCTACAGCTTGCAGGAACAGCGAATTGCTCCAGGAGCAGGTGTGATTTGCTCTGGGAGAGGTTTGCTTCGCTACGGGCAGCCGCAGCGCTGTGGCCGCGTACGGTGTTCAAGCCCCGGACCGGCGTGAGCCAAACGGTTCCCCAGCGCCCGGAGCCGGCCGGCGCACGAAGCCCTCCGGCCCGCGTCTCCCTGCCCCCCGGGAGGGGAGCGACCCTCAGCCCTGTCCCGGCGGCTGGGCAGCGGGCGGCTGCGGCGGGGCCGGTGGCCGCAGAGGGACGGGTTCCCCTCGCCTGTGCGGGCAGCAGGGCGCTCCTCTGAACGGGGCAGAAGCGCCGCAACAGCGAGAAAACAGCGCGGCTGTCGTCTAATGGCTGCGCGGAAAGTGTCAGGGCTCCCAGGGCTTCCTTGGCCAGCAGTCGTTAGCGAGGGATGTGTCACAGCCAAGGGGTTCTTGCCCCAGAGAAACCAACAGCTTCCATCTTCCACATTGCCCGTTGTGGAAATTGTACGGGATTTGGATTCCCTTCTTTTTCCAGGGAAAAATTCTCACTGTTGATTGTACAGTAAATAATCAAAACATTGAACCAACCAAAAGCCACAAACGGTGCTCCTAAAATAAATTATAGGTGCCTGGGATAATTGATAATTGATTAATTAAAGCAAGAATGTATACTTGTATGTGCATGCATACCTGTACTGGGACAAACAGGCCAACTGGCATCTGTTTTTCTTGACGTTGTCAGAGTAAAGTGCACAAAGCCAGCATCTTTGATGCGTTTCTCTGATTATCCTCATTCACTTTACTAAAAAACCACAGCAACCTACACTAGTTGTTATGCATAGACCAGTAGTTAAAAAAGTTATTAATTTGATATAAATAATCACCAGAGAATTAAAGAAATAATAAATGTTTCCAACATCGGGCAAGTACTAGGGTGGTTCCTACCAGGTTGGTAGGTACCTGTGAGTTCCAGAAATAATTTAGCTATCTAGAGTCTGAATCTTATAAAGCTCGGAATTCTGCATGCTTTTTAGTTTTTACATGAAGTAACTGTCTTGGCTACTCGCTGGTGTATAAATGCCTGCTCTCCAGTAAGGGTCTGCAGGCAACTGCTGGGCCGTCACTTTCATGGGAAACATCTCATGGTCATGGTATCATAAGCAAGACTCCATGAGTCTTGCTGTTAAAAAAGAAAAAAAAAAAAGTTCTTGTTTTCCTCTGTAAGAAGGCTTTTTGCTCCTAAAATAGCTCACCATCACCAAAATCAGCCTGTTACCCCATTGCACCTCCGCACGCTTTCTTGCTCGTTGTCACCCTGAGCAACAGGGATGCTCCAGCTGAGCTGGGCAGCCCCACCGCCAGTCCCTACACACGCAGGGCAGAGCGCCTTGGCTTCCACTGACAGTGCTGCTTGAAGGGGTGGCTGCTGTTCCTGCAGGCTCTAGACCTGTCGAGGTAAAAGGTAGTATTTTCCATGCTTTAATAAACTACGTTTTACTGATGACAGTGGCAGGAGAAAAAAAAAATCTATTTGAATTTTTCTCTCTGATGCCACTCGTTGATTTCTTGCATTATCTTGCGTGTGGTGGCTTTACGTGGGTATGGTCTGGAGAGCAGGGCAGCACGTGCGGCTTGGAGCAGTGGCTGGTATTTGGAAGTCTCTTCGGCTGATGAAAGCGGTACTTCAGCAGCGCCTGCTGCGAGCAGGCCCCCCCGCGCCTGCAGAGCCCCGGGTAAGGCTGGCTGCGCTGCGCTGGCCTCCCCGGGCACCTGCGCAGCCCTCCTGAAGGAGCAGCAGCTGTGCTGCAGGTCTGACCCTGCTGCTCGCTCCCCTTCTAAGAGCGTGTTCCTACGTGTGCGGCTACAAAGCAGCGTGTAGAGTATCAGACGAGTTTCGGTAGAGTTGGAATAATTTGTTTATTTTTAATGAAGCTGTTATTAGGATCCTTACAACTGACACTTTCTGCGGGGCTTTGTCCAGCAGTCGCTGTCCTTCACTGAGGGAGGACAAGGGGAGTGGGCTCGCTGCTGGCTCGGGAGCTGCTCGGGACAGACAGGCCCGCCGCTGCCCGTGTAAGCTGACGGCACCCGGCCGGGCCTGAGCCGCTCCTGCCGGGGGCAGGGCCCGTCCGGCCCGAGCCCGCCCGGTGCTCCCGGAGCACGCGTGGCCGCAGGGGCTCCCGAGGGCGAGCCCGGGGCCGGCGCTCGGTGCGCGCCCAGAAGCCGGCTGGTAACGGGGCAGCGGCGACTGCAGCTGGGGCCGGGCGGAGGCCTGGCTCCCGGGAGGGGTGTGTCGCCGTTGCAGCGGGGACGACGCGCAGCTGGGACCCGCGGGCC
>JAVJGJ010000057.1:45197085-45252432 GCA_035590215.1 Microhierax caerulescens | reverse complement strand
GGGGCCCGGGGGGGCACCCGGGGTGCAGCGAGGCTGGTCATGGAGCAGCTGCGGGATGCGTACAGCCAGGCGCAGGGGGTGTGGGGCACAGGGCATGAAGGACAAAGGACCCAGGGGACATGGGATGGAATATGAGGGAGACACAGTGAGGCATGGGGTGCTGTACCGGGGCACACGGGACGTGGGGACACGGGGGGAGGTGGGACAGCAGACAGAGATGGTGTGCGCAGGGCACAGCCTGGGCTCCTGGGGCACATGGGGCATGGCATGGGGCATGGCAGAGGGATTGTACTGGGTTACAGGGGACATGGGATGCTATACTGGGGCGCAGGAGGTGTGGGACGCGCTAACACTGGGCATGTCCCGGAGGCACCGGAGGGCTGGAGGAAAGACAGGAGGTGGGGCAGGGCACGGGGCCCGTGGGCGGGTGCGGGGCCCGGGCCCGGTGCGGGGCCGGGGGCGGGTCCGTGTCCCGGTGAGTCACGGCGCTCCCGCCCGCCGCCGCTGTGCCTCGCACGGCCCCTTCGCGCCCGAACCGCGGGCGGGGAGAGGCCGGGGCGAGCGAACAGCTCTCGGTTTGCGGGCTCGGCAGCGGCGCGGTTTGTTTTGCGGGAAGGCGAATGCAAGACTCCGATGACTGGTGAAGTCGCTCCTAATAGCTTTAGAAAAACAGCCTGAAGGTCTGAGCCGGGGGGAGAGTCCTCGTTCCCACAGCGGCGCCGGACCCCACTTCGGATCCCCAGGCAAGGGCTGCTAAAGTCAGTAGGAGTCCTTTCCCTGGCCTGAGGGGGTGTGCACAGAGACCTTCCAGTGCTTATCACAATTTCCAGTACTGCTTCCAAAAGGCAAGCTTTCCTTCTAGGTCCACCTGGGCTGCTTCCCATCATTGCTTGAAACTGGCTGTAACGGGGAAGTGCCAGTGGAGAGGAAGTGTTATAAAAAGAATGAGTCACAGAGCTGCTCAGGCTTCTCGTCCCGCTGCTGTTTCTCTCTTGCTCTCATCGTGTGATGTCTTCCCAAATTCTGTTGTAGCAGCTTCAGGTCCGCTAGCCTGAGTGCACAGTAGCTCAGACAACTGGAGTAGGCAGGCATCCCTCAAAATTTGTGATGAAAGGTGTGGGAAGTCTCTAACCTCGCTGTGTGCTGAGTGGGGTGGTTGGGGGTCTGTGGTCCTCTCCAGCGCTTCTGAGCCGCTGATTTGGGCTCTGATAGCTGCACTGGGTTTGGCAGAGCCCGAGTGACACAGAACAAGCTGATTTAAGAATTCCCTTTGTTCTGTAGAGGAACCCTCTGCATAGCCAGGCTCCTGAAGCCCGACATTGCTATTCTGTTTTTGCAAATATTCCCAGAGCAGTATTTTATACTGTTAGTGTTAACTATTATGTAGTTGTGATACAGTTTGGACAGGCTGGGTAAGAGAAAGCTGATTAATTCTATCCTTGCATTGTGAATTATGTGGAACAAATGCTTCATTTGCATTGTACCTTCTTCCAGTGCCTGTCATACTCCTTTGCTTACAAGGAGGGGGAGTGCAGAGATGAACAAGATTTGAAATTAAGGTTTATTAAAGGTCAAGATGACCTCGGGGATTGTGGATACAAGGTATTTGAGCCTTGTTTCTTTTTCATACTAATTCTGCTGCTGCCCAAGGTCTGAATCAGGGCTTGCGGGTTCGTCTATGCTGGCAGCCTGTTCTGTGCTGCACACTCACGAGCTGTCCATTGCAGACTGACCTCACTGTGAATTATGGGCCACCTGTGCTGAATTTCTCTGCTGCATGAGAACTATAGTGGTGCCAAGAGAAGTTAAACTAAGCTAACTTCAGCTTAAAGATGATAAAAATTGTAATCCCTACTTCTTAGGCAACACCTTAGAGTTAATGAAGGCTGCATGAAGAAACCGTCGTAAGAAAGGGAATCTCCTTTTAGGCAAAAGGAGCAAGAAATAAAAAGAAACATAATTGCAGCCCTCATTTTGTATCTTGAGTGCCCAGATCCTAGTCTGGGCATCCCATTGGACAACCTTCCTCCTGAGTTCATGGATCAGGTCCTTAGCATGTCTTGAAAAAACAGTAGTCATGTGGGCAGCCAACAGTTAAAACTAATTTTATGCTGTGGCTCTCTAGGCTGGTGTATGAAATGTCAGTGTTGATTACATTGTCTCCTCTTTATTCTCTGCTCTTCCAGAGGATTTTCCACCATTTATGACTTAGCAACCCCTTTGTGCTTTTGTATCTGTCAGGAAGGGAAAATAAAACAGGGAGAAATGCCCAGTTTTGTATTGTTCTGCCTGTCATGTGATTTTATGGCCAACACAAGGAAGCCTAACACTGGGGACCTCTCTGACTTTGCTGTCCCTAAATGCACTTGATGTTTCATTGATTGCTTCAAAAATAAACTAAGCTGGAGAGGACTTGGCCACAGAGATAGAAAGCTGAAATGCTTGTGCAGGGTTTAGTATGGGTCAACAGCTCAGTGTTAAATCCACGCTTTCCATTTGGATCAAGTTTTCCAGTGCCATCTGCGCTTGTAAAGGAGGAGTAAGTAGAAGAATTGTTTCAGATGTCTCAGGCACACAGTAAGAAACTAGGTTTTGTTGCCAGAAACAGATGAAATAATGTCCTTGCCCTTCTTTTGGGGGTGTACTGAATCTCAACTCTAATGTGGAAAAAATGGACCTGTGGGGATGGGTGGAATCAGTGAAATGTTAGTGTCTTGGTGGAGCTGCTGCTGAGCTGTGTGTGTGAGGTGGGCTTTGGTTTTCCTAAGCTGATCCCTTGGCTCCTCAGGTGAGATGTCTCTGTGAGGAGCCTGCCTGCTCCCCGTGCTTTAGTCACTGCAACAGGGTGAAGTCTTTCAGGGAGTGGTGACCTGAAGCCAGCGGTAGAATGCAGGTGCTGGGAGTCCTGTGGCTTCAAGAGTGACACAGTGATGCTCTGTGCAACCTCCTTTGCACTTTTGCTCACCAGTGCAGAGACACATCTTAGGCAGATGACCCGCCATGCGTTCCTCAAGTCCCTGCTGTAGTCTGTGGAGGACAGCAGAGTGGCTGGGGCTAAGTTGACACTATGCGTCAGAGCTGTACAGCATGGAAGAGAGACCACCACGGGAAGGGATGGGCAAGCCCTGCTGTTTCAGGGCTCTCTGCTGAACCTGGAGCCTAGCTTAGCAGCTCTTACCCAATGCTGCTGCTAGGGAGCAGTTTAGACCTCTCTGCCTGCCACCCCTCACCCCTCTTCTGGCCTCTCCAGCTATGTATGTCCAACTTGTTCTTCATGAAGGGAGTGCTTTCTAAAATCCTCTGAGTACTAGTGAGGCTGACGTTTCCCAATTATCCTAATGCCTTTTTTGGGATGCTTTACAGGAGTTTCATCCTTCCAGAGAGCATTCCTCCCTTTCTTGTCTCTACACACTCTTTTCAGGTTGGAGAAAGGCAATGGCTCTATATACAGTTTCCTGGCCACCACTGCTTTTCCTCCCTCTTCAAGCTGTCAGAACGGTTAAAGGTGACATAGGCATTTCCAAGTACTTTCTTGTTTGTATGAATACATGTTTTAAGAACATAATTGTGTAGTATCTAGGTGCTGCAGCTGGATGTATAGCTAACATCAGCTGGAGCTGGTCCACTTGATTTCATTCCAGGTGATCTGATTCTTTTCTTCCATATGCCCCTCACTTTTCTTGTTAGTAAGAAAGCACTAATGCATATATAAGCAGGAAGAAAATCCCTGAGGTTTTTTCCTGTTTTTACATACCTCCCTCTTCCCGGTCATTCGAATAAAGTAGATTGATGTTCTAGTTAATAGAGACAAGCTGTCTATTAGACATTGCAGGAAGGCGGTAAGAGAGTTAAGAGAGGAGAGACTACATTTCCAGGCAACGGATGGAAAGCCAATTCTCCAAACCTCAGCAATCTTGTCTCTTTGGACTTGTTTCTCTCAGCTTCTCTTGCTAAATGACCTACCTGTCTTAATTGACCATATTAGGAGCTAATTTATTCAGCCTCAACAGTCTTCTACCAGATCACTAAAGTACATGTTATATATAACTTCTCATTTTTATCTCCTTTTTTTATCATTTTGAATAGCAGCTCTGTGTATCTTGTTAATTTTCGCTAGGGAAAATAAATTCACATGTCAAATACTGCTGGAGTTATTTCTTCAGGCAAGATGTACCCACACTTGGAAATTAATGGAAATCAAAAACATCAACAAGAAATTAGCATTTAGGAACAACAAAAAGAAGAAATTAGTATGGGCAGTGTATACTGAAAATCCAGGCTGGGCTAAATAAAGTGTGCAATAAAGGTGAAATTGTGTGTTATTTCTGTTTGTATTATATATCATTTAATGTTCTTAGGTGTTTTTTGGCTCTGATGCTCAGTAATCAGTAGCTCCTCTTGTAGGTACAAATGAGGAGGGAAAGGGCACAACCTTGCTTGGTAATGCTCAGTTCAATTTGTAAGATAGTTAGGAGGGACGTATATACCTTGGCAGGTACAGAGCAGTGCTGCATCTTGCTATAAATTTTATTCACCAGATGTCTGAGAGGAATGAAAGCTTTATTTTTAACCAAGTTGTCATTGTCTGGTCTTTACAACTTGTTGGGCAAAACTGCACATACTGGAATAACTTGGGCTAATGGGAGTGGGTGGCACCATAGCTCAGCTGGGGTAAAGAGGTGCCCTTTTGGTATTTTTAGTTGTCTGGAGATTGTCTTCTACTATATAGCACTGTCAGTCAAAGACTACATTTCAGGGTTGAGGTAATAGTGAGATTTTCTTTATTCAGCTATTTTGGCTACCCTTGGGGAATATAAAATGTGTCAGCAATTAAATCCATGACAACAGATAACTTAAACATTAGATTTAGCCAAGCTAACGTACAGACAATTTAACTGGGTGAGACGCAGGCCACCCTAGCATGAGGGAGCCCTGAGTAAATCCTTGCTCCAAACACAACAGAGTGGGGCTTTGAACAGGGGCTTCTGACCGTCAGGAGAAACAGGACAGACAGGCAGTCGGAGATTTCAGCTACAGCTTGGGCAGGCTGTGACTGGGGCAGGTTTAAGTGGGTTTTGGTGGATTTTTAGTTAATTTAGGTGTCTGGAGGCGTTTAAGTGCCTAAAAGATTACATGATATTTGAATGAGGATTTTGGTGGGATATCAGCATTGGTTTTGAAGGACTAAAGATAAGAGGATTTCCTGCCTTTACCTCAAGCGCTTCTGTTTGCTAAAGCGTTTATCTTTCCCATCACTGCTTCTGCTGTATTTTTTCCGTGACTGAGCTGACTAGCAGCAGGATCCATCTCTGCCAATGGTGCCTATGATGAAAATACAGACTGAAATACAGGGCTGAAGTTTCCCAGTGCTTGAAGAGACTTGAAACAGTAGCAAGGGACTAAAGGGGACCAAGGCAATGAAGCTGAGGCTTCAGGCTTGTGGTGGTGTGTGCTGTGGCAGTTGGTAGATGATGGAAGGGCAATTCATTCTGCTCTGCAATGCAGGCTAGGGGTTTTAAAAGGTAGGCTGGTAATTCTGCAGTTTTGGGGGTCTTAAAGCTGAAAGTGTCATTGTGGTATAAATACATGTCAATGGGCTGTCTTAAATATATCTACCATCTATTTAAAATCTCTGACCTAAAATTATTTTCTTAAGATTCTGGAGTAAAATTATTTGAAGTCTTGGCAATATTTGGGCAATAAGGAGCCAAAATTTAATAGAAAGTCAGTGAGGCTTATGTATCGAAGTCCCTGGGTTCACTTTTGAAAATGGGGTTTAAATGGCTGATGTGCCTTCAACTGTCTTTCTTAGTGGTGGTATTTTTATCCGCCACCTCTGTTGATAAGTGGAGAGGAGAGCGAGGTGAAAATGGCATGGGGAGGAATAATTAGAGTGACTGGTTGTTCACTGTCTCTGTCAGCAGAAGAACTGGAGCCATCAAATGAAACCATCAGGCCCCAGGTTCAGAGCAAAACAATGTGCTCCTTGTTTAGCTGTGCAGCTCCTTGCTATTGGGCATTGTGAGGGCACGAGTTCCATGGATTCCAAAAACAAGCGGGCAAATCCAAGAAGGATACTTCAGAAGTCCCTGAGGACAAAATTAACACCGCTGGCTCAGAAAGCCCTTGGCCTGCAGATCCCCAGCAGCTGGGAAGTATTCCGGGGAGCAGCATTACATGAGTGTTCTGGTCATGAGAGTCTTCCCAAGGCATCCAGTGTTGGCCACTGTTCCAGCCAAGATACAGGCATGCATTTAATGAGACCCAGTATGCTTCTTACAGTCCAGCACCACAGAACCAAGTTGTTTTTTTTTTTCTCCCAAGGTTGATTCTGAGATATTGACCCTGTTAGAGTCATACTGTTCGTTGAGCAGGTCAGCTGAGAAATGTTTTATAAGTTTATGTCATCTCAGAGAACGTGTACGTACTTAGGATTAAAGCAGTGGGAAAACAAATGGAGCAAGATTAAAATCTCTTAAACAGGTTGGCTTGAACTAAACATTGAACTAAACTCAAAAGGGTTATCTTTTTTAAGTCAGTTCTTGTGTTTGTGACTCCCATTCAGGGCAGTGATAGGTCAGAGTGGCTGGTTGCATGTTTCCTGACAGCTTGCCTGTGCCGGGACCAACATTTCCCTGTCCTCATGTTCTGAGGTGAGGGTAAAGCAGATTCTAGCACAACAGACACAAACAAGGATAGGTAATACCTTTTCCTTTTCCTCTGTATGTTCCCCACTGCTGGAATGTTGTCCTGGTGAGAAGACAATAACATCTTTGCTTTAAAAAATATATATGAAAAAAGTCTCCAAACAGACATGGAAAAAAAAGGGGGCAGATGAGCTGACTGACCTTTTTGGCTGTGAGGAAAGGAAGGAAATTTTGCCTCTCTTAACAAAGATGATTTCCAGGTCTGCCCAGTGATAAAACTGCAACTTCCAAAGGGTTTCTCATTTCAATTGTTTGGGGTATGGCAGAGCAGTGAAATAAATGGAGTTAATAGGTTCACTTTGATATGAATTCCTGGTAAGTAAGCCACGTGTGACTATTTTTTCCTGTTAGCCCTTGCTACAGTAGTTAGCAATTAGTGCAAAAATGGATTTCTTCAGTCTGCTGTTTTACTGTGTAGCAGAGGTTAACAGAGGTACATTTAGAAATTGGCATCAATGGTTTGTGCTTTGGTCTCCATGGCCGCCTGTTTCCTCTAAGAGAAGCAGCGAGTCCTGCTCGGGTAAGGATGCAGCCGGTGTGTCCGCCCAGCGCATCAGACAGTAACACCCCTTTTCCAAATAACTGAGCTGAGACTGAGCAAATCTGGGATTTCCTGGACCAACCGGTTCATTTTATATTCGATTCTGTGTAGCCTGATAATGACTGAGGTCTCTTTAAGTTATAATATCTAACTAACTGATGTAGCATCTTGAGTACTTTGTGGTGGGACTTGCAGGCCAAACGTTTCAGACCCACAGATGATCGTGAACCGTTAAGCCCTGCAAAACTATATTAATAGTTTTTCAATTGGAAATGGTTAAGCTTTTCTGGTCTGTTCACCATTTTCTGAAGCCTCAGTGATAGTTTGCAAACAGCACCAAGCATTCAATGTATCTCCTCCTTGCTGCCTGAGGCGTGATTGCCATCTTCAGAGGGTCACTGTAGTCCTTGGTACGATGATGCCTCCCCTGAAACAGGTCGTGTGGGTCAGTGGCTTGGGCTTTGGGCTTGGTTAAACAGGTGTGCTGTTTTCACCAGGCTGTTGAACTTGACATTTATTTGATCTTTTTCTGCTACTGTCTGTCTTGAGCATGTTGGTGGTGGAGAAACCTTTTATTTCATTGAAGATTAAGTAAGACTTCCAAAAATCTTTGATAGTCTGTAGTTGTAAGGTGAAAAGTGGCTAGGGCTCACCTTTACTGCCCTACTACAGCATCTGTACATGCCCTGACAGATCTCATGTGGCTTTAGGATGTATAAAATAAGGACACTGTCTCGCTGGTCACTGATTTCCTGCTTCTGAACAATTGATCTTAAGCTATTGTATTTAATGTAGTGGAGCCTGGCCTTGAATGCCAGAAACCATCATAAAAGGATATGCTTCACTGGCCCGTATTATTTTTGTCTAATCTGGTTTTAATAGAAAATAAGGTTCTGATTTAAAAGAAAAAAACACCACAGAAAAGATATTTCTGCTGAAAATATTGATTTCCCCCCCCCCCCCCTGAAAAACTAACCTCTAGTTGAAAAAACGGCTTAAAGCTCTTTATTCTCAATGGAAAGTCAAAAATCTTTTCCAGAAGGGGAAAATATTTTTTTTTCCCCCAACAGCAATATAGTATTAATGCTTGCTAGTTTGATTCAGACATTACTCTTTTTTGTAAATGAATTAGTATTTACATCTGGTTGTTTTTCTTTCTTTTTTTAATTGTTCTTCTTGGATATTTGCTAGCATATAATTATTCATACCAGTAATTGAATTTGCCAGTTTCCCAGTAGTTCTTCATCCTTTTCAGATGCTCTAAAAACTGTTCTGTTACATGTTCTCTTTGTCTTTTTCTGCTTATTTCTGGGCAGCTGAATAAACACACTTTTTAATGCATTTCAATTATCTTGCTTTTGTCAAGATACTTTTTCAGGTAACACGATTAATTAAAACTCCATTAACCATTTCAAAAGGACATATCCCCTAGTGGCAAGCCTTTGTTACTGGCCTACTTGAGGTAATGAGTGCAAATGGATGTATGCTACATACTGACTTGCTCAGAAATAAAGAGGGATTTTTGTCCTTTTTCTTGGGTTTTTTTTTAATGTATAAAGGAAGCCTGAAGAGATACTCTTCCCATTGCATTTTACCATTTAGATTCAGTCTGTTCAGGTCTTCCTGAGAGTTAAATTGCAGGGCTATTTCATTATTTTAAAAAAATAATTGGTTTTTTTTATTCTATTCTAATTTGGGTTTTGTTGTTGAAAGCAGGGCTGTTTGTACAGACTTGGGATGCCTTCTCAGTAAACAGGTTACTTCTGACCTTTCATAAGAGAGAACTGGGACAAGTTTTCTAAGCTTTTTTGCTGTTTGCATCCACTCTCAGCAAAGATATAACCATGCCCAGCCTTGCACCTGAGAAGCTGTGTCCGGCCTCAGAGGCTTTTTTCCTTCTGCTGCCAGACTGACCTGGCATCCCCTGCTATTCCGTTCCCACTGGAGCAGCGAGTCCTTGAGGATGCTTGTTCAGGCCAAGGAAAAGCTCAGGTAGACAGAGTTGTTTTTCTGAACTGCTTTGCAACACAAAGAAAACTTTTCAGAAAGGGCTACCTTCACCGGTGCTTGCTGCTGCCAGGTCAGCTGCTGCTCTGGGAAAACTGGGTTTTTGTGGCTTGCAGAGCACTTGCATGGCAAGGCAGCTGAGCACAGAGACTACCTTGATGAGGGGAGGGAGCAGGAAAAAGGTCCTTCTGCAGAGTGGTAAGTGCTATATTGCATTAATAAAGTTCGGGAGTTTTAATTATCAGGGAAAAGTGTAGCCAGAGAGCTTTCTGGGCTGTAACCCCAAGTGCCATCATTCAGAAACTATGTAAAATGAGTTGAGGTATGTATGCAGAATAAAATGTCCCCAGCTTTGGGTGCTAACAGAAGCCATAGTTTCCTGACAGTTATTTATCATTGCTCCAAAAGCTTTTTTTAATCAAGAGTATTTTTTAACTTAGCCTTACAACAGGTGACTTCTTGTAACTGCTGTTTTCCGATCCTAAAAAGCAGGAGTGCAGCTTTAGCCAGCAACAATGTGTATCTACATACGTAACACTTCGGTAATTCACACGTTAGGAGAAAAATAACAGATTTATATCCTAATAGCCTGACGTACTCATTCTAGAGGTGGAGTGAGTAGTCAAGATTTTTGTACTTTGCACCTCTGCTGCCAGACTCTATGGAAATTGGAATAATTGGAAAAATAAGAGAATGATGAAGTTACTTTTATTCAGTGTGTTTCTTACAGAAATATGGCAATGGTGGAGAATAAAAAAATTTTGAATCCCTGGTCATGGATAGTGATCTAATGTAAATCCCCAGGCAGATTAAGTTAATGTATTCTTGGCATGGTGCCTGGAGTAGGGTGGGGGGGGGGAAGGGATGGGATAGGATGAATCAGCTCTGATGTTTTGCTAGATCTTGCCTTCTAGTTCAATATTGTCTTGTTTTCTATGCCTGAATTTATTCCTGACAGGTGGTGACAGAATGTTTTTATTAAAAAAAGGCAAATACCTACCTAGAATCACAGAAATCATATAAAATCTCCTGTGGAAAACTACTCAGTATTCAGACTTACAAGTGGCCAAATTCTCTTCACTAGTTCTTTAAAGCTTTGAAATTCCTCATTGCTGCCCCAACTCCCTTTCTTCTGGGCCCCATCACCCAGCAGGGCAAGGGCGAGTGCAGACAGGCTGTATCGCTTGCTGCCTGCCCCTGCCCAGGGGGGGAATGGCTGCCTGTGGGACGCCGGGTTGGCCACGGATCAGCTATAGCATTCTTTTGCTAGAGCCTCTGAGGTTAGGGTACAGTTTTAAAACTACTCTCAAGAGAGGGTAAGCTGGTGCTTTGGCAAGGCAGGTGTAGGAAGCACTCCCACAACAATGCCACTGTAAGAATACACGTGACTAGCACTTGCAAAGGGTGCTTGTGCCTCCTTTGTTCGTGGTGGGGCCAGGGCAGATCCTGATGCTCAGGGAGCAAACACGTGAAGTCTGAATCTGGACCGTCTGGGTGGTGCCTCACCTCAGATATCCTCGAGAGCTGGTTGCTCGAGTTTGTTGGAGCCTGTGCTGCTTGCTGTGGTTCCCCAGTGAATCTGAATGAGAACGTGGGTCACTGTCAGACTGCAGCACCGCGGAGATAGAGGAGAAATGACTGTCTGTACCTGAGCAAGGAGGGCAGTCCACCAGATAGCTACTCTTGGTGGCTTCAGGGCCAGGGACTGTGTGTGGACTGGGTCTCCATGTGTAGGGTGGGACAGGGGAGAGGAAGAGGAGCTGCCTGATGAACCAAGGGCTGTTGTCATGAGTCTCAGCAAAGCCGAGCACACTGGAGACAGTTTTTAATTGCTGGTTCTGGTGTGCTGAACAATCACCTCCAGAATAGCCTGTCTGTAACAAGTGCCCAGGTGTTCAGGCTGGGTTTACTGTTCTCTATGGTATCTAAATTTAGACAGAATATAATTTAGAAACGAAAGACACAAATCACTAAATCAGAGGGAAGAATGACATCAAATCAAATGAGGAAAAAGTAATAATTACCCCAGGCTAATAACAATCAGTTCATTTGTTCCTTGTTTCTGGAGCCCATTTTGATTTCATAAGTATGTTTTTCTTCCTTGGCACTGCAGCTGTCAGGATTTTGAAAGTATATGTGTGTTCTCAAAATTTTTGCTGTGCTTGAGATCAGCATTGTTAACTTTACTTGGCCTGGTGTTTGGTTCAGTCCCCTGAGCCTATCCAGAGATCAGCTTTGGCTGTCCCACAGGGCAGATTTTGGCAAACAGCTTTAGAGATGCTAATAGGGGTGGTGGAAGGGGGGAGATACTCACCGCAGGGCTAAGTGTGCACTAAAACCTGTTGCCTTGATGCATCTTTTTTCTTGTAGGACTTCTCATCTTCACAGTGTATATAAGCGTTAACGAATCCTCATGACACCGCTATGAAGTGATGTAGATATGTATTATAACTACGGTACATTAGAGGGCAAGAGATAAAATTTTCTTGTGTAAGGCTTACCAAAGAAACAAAGGGGAAAGCCAGTAGTTTTAGATGACTGTCTTGGCCAAGACAACTAGAATTTGTCTTTCTAAGACACTGCGTTGTAAAAGCATGCAGTTTTGTAGGCACATGCATCAGTGCTCTCCTGAATAAAGAAATATTTCTCAACTAGTGCCTGGGAAACCAGTGCAGTTTTGAAATAGCTGAATGATTCTGCAGGGAAGAGCTGTCAGGTTTTTGTATCTATTACTGAGCAGGCATACCAAGGTTTTTCATCCTAATAGAATTCAAGATTAGAGCTTGTTCAGCAATTTCAGACTTTTCTCATGCAGTTTGGGAAGGAGAAAATTCCCATACCTCTATTTGAAAAAGAGGATAGAGGAGAGGGAAAGGGACAGCACCTCCAGTATATATGAGGAGTGGTGCTTGGGTCCCTGGGCAGCGGATAGGAGGAGAGTGAGCAGCTGAAGGAGGTGGCTCAGGGCTGAGGATGCCTGACAGGACTGTTGTGGCTGTGAAACTCCAGCTAGGGAAGGAGGCACTGCTGGGACCTTCAGGGGTCCTTCTGCTAGTTCTGCTGGAGCATCCTTGGCTAGGTTCTGTAGGTCTTGAGCTTTGTCTGTTCCTGTTGCCTGTTATCGTCACCCCTTGTAGCCAAAGCCTCTTCAGTGTAATCCCACCCTTGCTGCATCCACCTCCTCCCATCCGTATTTGTTCTCTGCTCCTTGCAGCTCCTTGGCAACCTGCCGCATGAGATGTAATCTGCAGCCTCACTTAGAGAATTACTCTGCTCTGACCTCCTCTGTATTGCAGACTACTTCTGCTTCATAGGGCTTAATCCTGCAAAGAGCTAAACTCAGCTTAAACTAGGCACCCTTAGCTGAGACTGCCTTCCCTCAGGTGGATTTATAGTTAAGAGCAGCACATGTGGAAGTATGTTAACCGCTACAGGGTACAAATCAGTATGACGAGTTGAATTTTTCTAGCTGTATAAATTCTAATTCTAGCTGTATAAAAGCACTTCTTTTTTTTTTTTTTTTTGGTGGGGGTGGGATATTCTTTCATGAATAAAAAGCTAAGGCAAAAATGAAAGGCCGTTCAGTATTATTTGTCCTGTATTTTTTTCACAGGTAGTACCGTTTTCTGATCAGTGGCCCCTGAACATCAGTCAAGATTATATATATATATATATATATTACACTATATATAATAGCGTAAGTCTAGAGATGCATTGGGAGTAATGTTTTGTAAGACAAATACTTAGGTATAGTGAAGAACTAGGACACAGATGATTATGTTTCTGATCAAATTAAGTTTCTGCATACCAAAATATCCATGAAACAACCCTTCTGAGGCATTTTAAGTGGCATAGAACTCACCAGCTGTATCCCTGCTGATTCTAATGCCCATTGCAACCTGCATACTCTGAGCTCTACAGCCTGTCATGGTGACTTGGTCAGGGAAAGGCTGACCAGGTTCATGGGCTCACAATAACATTGTTTCAAAAGCTGTAAAGGCCATTTTTTCTGTGCCTTGGGTTGCTCCATGATAGCCTCTTTATTTTCTGCAGGCACTTCCCTTCTGCTCTCCTTCCAAAGGAGGAGGCCCTCCCACAAACGTTGCCTCCTGCTCTTGATTGTACTGCTGTCCTTTTGTGGTCCATCCACCAGTGCTGCATCCTTTCAGACCTCCCTGGCATGCTCTGCACCTCTGGCTTGCCTTGTCCTTGGTCCCTGTCTCCTGCTATGTGATGCTAGCGTAGCTTTTCCTGGTTCCCTCATGGCTACTCAGTTGTCCCCTTCTCCAGGTCTCAGTGCTGCTCTGCAGCCTGTGGGCAGAGGCGGGTACCAGATGTTTTCTTCACCCTCTCCTTTCACTGAATCACACTTCTTTGCCGAAAGTGTGTCCATCCGTCTGTCTGTGCCCGCCCACCTGCCCCCCCCCCCCCCATTTGCATGGCGTTGCCCTGTGATGAGGGCTTCGTGTACAGGTCTCTCTCAGGTGTCTTATACTGCTAGGATGCTTTTCGGATAATGAGGTATGAAAGAGTGACACAATGTACTGAAAGAGCTGGATCAGATTGATGTATCGCCTCCAAACCTGTCTTCTTGAAAACAGAGCAGAAGCTGATGTCCCAAATTTCGCTAATGCTGTATTTTGAGAATGTTTCTGTTAGCTGGTGGGTCATCGTGCTGCCCAGGAAATAGGCTTCTGTGATGCTTTGGCAGTTGTAAACCTCCCTATGCTCTCCATGGGCTTTTCCCAAGAAGGTGGGCTGATTGATTGGTAAAGTGATTTCCCCCTAGACTTTGTGCATCTTGTGGGTTTTGTTTCCCCTTTTAAGAATGCCAGGGAGATACTACTAAAGGGTGATGAGTGAGTCCGATGCCTCGGTACTGTTGTGTACTTCTGCATTTGAGGTAAACACATGGGAATTAATTCATGCTGAAGGAGTTCTGCATAGTCCATCACCAGTATATTAAAAAGGGGTATGTGAACTCATATGCTGAGCTTGCTCTGTTTAAGTATCCTGCATTGCTACAACAGACTAAGAATTAGTATCTGCATGTCACATTTTTGTAGTACTAGCTTAAACTAATTGAGCTGTGTATGATTTGCCTTCTGGACTCTCACTCCTACTAAAAACAACTGATGATCAGTGCCAGTGTAAGTTAGACGTGAGTAAAATGCTGTTCAGCGAAACAGCTTGAATAATGTAACAAATGGTGCCATTTTGCATGCCTATTCAGAGCACAGAAAATCAATCTGCTTCCAAAGCTGGAGCCCTACCACTTGATTTGTGGGTTTCTAGCAGTTTCAGACTTAAAGCCCAGTTTGCCTTATAGTTAGCATAATCACGCTGCCCAATTGCAGCATGTAAACTGCACAGATTTTGTTCAGGAATTACACTGTAGAAATACAGATGGGTCTGTTTAAGGAGGTATAAAGTCTGTTTTTCAGGAAACATGTAAACCTCAATTATCCATGCGCCACAAGGGACAAAGGATAATCAAGCTTTCAGAAAATGGCAGGAATATTCAATATGATAAGCATTAAGAATCATGACCTCATCTGGGATAACACAAGGCTTGGATAATTGAAGTGCTTCTGTACTGGATTCAAAGAGTTTAATAGTATTTAATGTTTGGGCTTCACTTCGGTAACTGCTATTAGTATCCAGATCAAAAAGATCTGTAAGGGCCAAGTAGCTCCAAGTGCTTCTCACTGACACTGGTAGTCCTCAGTTACCTATTACTCAGGACAAAAAAGAAGAATTTGAAAGCCTGCTTCTTAAAGAGAGCCAATGTGCTACTTTTACACAGCGTATTTGCTGACTCAAAAAAAAAAAAATATTAGTGGGCTTAATTTTCTCTGAAAGTTGTATTTTAAAGAGAAATTATTTTTTAAAATTTTGTTCAGGTTTGGAGCTCAGAATGTTTTAGAATATTTTTCTTGCTCATTTAGAGTAAATCCCACTTCATTTGAATTAATTACTGCTCCTCTGGTGATATTTGAAATAAAGACAAACTTGGATGCTCAAAAGAGGAAAAAAAAAGACTAAAACTCATCATATGAGTCTTACTGTTAGAATCTTATTAACTCTGCATGTTGATGTTCACATTCCTCCATCCTCCTGCCTCCCACTGTTTCTGCCTATTGGTTTTCAGATGCATTCAGGGTTTTTCAGACAACTCCAGTAAAAGTAAGCTTCACCTTACCTTGCCAGAGTGGTAGAGATCATCCCCAAATCGTCTTGAGTCACTGTGCTCTGAAGAGATCTGTTTATGTTCTTGGTGTGAATTAGCATATTACCCTGTTTGAAGTACCGGTAAGTTTATAGTAAATAAGGACATACTCATGTTACGGGTGGACCATTTTGGTGGTTCTCCAGCTGTTTTACTTGACTGCTTTGCATTCTGCCAGACTGTGTACGAGTGTGTCTTCTGCTCCACAGGCAGAATGAATAGATGAATCCAAACAGACAGATGCATGAATGAATGGATGTTGTTTGTCCGTTGAGATGCAGCCTGGGTCAATTCACTGGCAATTGCACGTCCTGAAGTCAGCCTGTAGCTGACACCGCTTCGTTATTCCACCGTGCAGTGCACTTGGAAAGGGGTCTGTGGCCCATCCATTCTTCCACTGGCTTTTTGAACACTTTAATCCACTGGCTGAAAGGATGCCAGTGCAAGGTCACTACTGGGTTGTAATACTAGATCAAAAGTACCTGTGAGAAAGAAAATATCTAAGACCAGGCTCAGCTAGTTCTGCTATCTGACCCTAACGTGTTCTTCTGCACAGCATGTGGTAGCTGAGCAAGCCGTACTTTGCGGTAGAGGCTGCAAAAATAACAGTGGTTTAGGACCTACTGAGCTCTACAGGTCATAGTAAAGGGCTGCCTGAAGGCTGAGGAGTTCTTTGCAGTGCAGGAGGCAGAAGATCAAGGGGCACCTGAACTCATGGCCTTGCTATTTTCAGATCAGTTGGAGCCCTTACATGATGACCCTGCAGAAGGTCCTTCAGTGAGCATTTATCTTCTGACCCATTTCTTTTCCTTGTGCTATGAATAAGTGGCACTGTACACTGATCCACAGCCAGCATCGCATTCTCTGTGAGTGCATAGGATATTTGGAAATTCAGTCAGGTCCCTGTCTTTACATTCGAGATTTGTTAGGTATCGGTCTTGCACTGTTATCTCCCAGACTGTCATGACCTCCTGCCTTCTTATAGCTGGCTTTAGGTCCCTTTTGCCATTCTGTTAAAGTGGTGCCAGCTGTACCGTGTTGTTTCACAACAGCAAATCAGTGAGTCACAGGGAATCTCTGTAGTTCATTTTACCATAAGCACTATTGGTTTCCTGTGACTCCACTTGCAAAGCCTGCTTTCCCAAACTCTCTGCCAGTCTTGTTCTGCACATTACATATGAAACAGAAAATTACTTCTTAGAAGTGTCTTTGTTGGCTGTTAACGTGGCACAGAAAAAGAGCAGAGACTTTATGGTATTACATGTTAGAGGACAGTTGTACAAAGTGGAGGTGTGTTACACACAAAGTCATACATTTTGAAATCGGCGGTGCAGTGCTTGAGGAAAAGTATCTGAGACATTTCATTTTTCAGCACAAAACTTAGAAATTT
Source organism: Microhierax caerulescens (assembly GCA_035590215.1). Lineage (NCBI taxonomy): Eukaryota > Metazoa > Chordata > Aves > Falconiformes > Falconidae > Microhierax > Microhierax caerulescens. The sequence continues at coordinate 45,235,558 of JAVJGJ010000057.1, read as the reverse complement.
AAGAGTAAATATGTGAAAGTGCCTATGGCAGCGATGTTAATCCTCACTATGTCACTGAGGTTTCTGTTGGATGACTTCATTCGCTTGATTTCTGTGGGAGCTCTGTGTGTTCTTGCAGAGCACAGAAAAGCCACGGAACATACCGGGAGGTGACGTTTCAAAGCAGTGCCACCTTATGGTTCATTTCAGCACAGAATATGCGGCTCCCCACTCATGCAAAACACCGTGTGTATCTGGCTGGGCGCTCTAACTTTCTTAAATGGTCGCCTTCTGTGTTTCTGATCACGGGGATCAGTGATGGCCTGTACCTATCACTATCAGGACTAATTGCTGAGAAGCCAATGCAATTATTGGCCTGCTTCTCAAAGAAAAGCCATTCCCTCTGTACAATTAACTCATTGCTCACGTGGGCAAAAAAATCCTGCCCCAAGTCCTTCCCTCCCAAGACTGCTTGCAGAGGTGCATGTGCAACTACTGTCCAGGGCTCCCATTTCTGCTGAGGTGTTGTGCTCCAGCCCCATGTCACCGTCTATAATCTTGATAGCTGCAGCCCATATTCATCATACCTACCCCTGCACGCTGTCGTTCATGCCGTGGTAAATAATCACTGACTGGCCAAGAGCAGGAGGAAAGGCTTTGAAGTTATGCAGCACTGTTGCTCACCTAGATCCCTGATCCCTAAGCAGAATGGGTTTCATGGGCCTGGATGTGACCCTGCACCAGGGAAGATGATCTTAGAAAAGTCCTTGCAGAGGAAATTGGTTTTGGTCTCTTCCTGCTCTTGTTCCAGTTTCTGGCAGGATTAGCTGGTGCTTGCATGCCAAAAGATTGTCAGAGCTGCTTGGTTGTGTGACTGCACTGAAGTTCCTGAGAAGTCAATTACATATTGATGTATGCTCATGTGTTAATTACAGCTACTGGTGCAGCTTGGAGACCTCTTTTGTCCGCAGTAGCCGTAACAGTTTGCAAATAATTCTGGTTAGACTGTGAAAGAAGGGTCATTGAATTACAGGAGAAAAATCCTGGGGAGACTTTAATCAAATACTAGGTTTAAAAGTAGCATTTTCTTCCAACAACTGCAATGCATACATCCCAGAAGTGAAATTAAGGAAAATGGGATTCCTCACTACCCTGTCGAATGCAGAGGAAATCCATTTCTTGGGGAAATTGCTATGTGAACTGGGATGAGAAGTGGCACAGGGGTGGATGTGGCAGGAGCAGCTGAAACTAGTTTTCAGCTGTTACCGCACTGCTGCTCTGCAGTTTACACAACCGTCATCCCTGCTGTTCTCAGCGTTGAGCTGCCACCAGCTGCAATGGGATTAAAATAAAGTAGGAGCCGTTAGCCAGGCTTGGACTCCTTCTGTTGGACTAGTTTATTCATACTTAGCCCTTTCTTCTTCCTTTTAGGCACATAGACGCTACACAGCAGCTTTACTGAGCTTGTGCAGAGATGTTGACCTCAGCATAGCCGCTCAATTCCCTCAGATTCCCGCAGCACTCCCATGTATTGTGGAAGACAGTAAAGCTTAGTAGTGAAAACCTCATCATTAGAATTAGCTTAAATATAGCTGCTGCTATGAATTTAGCTTGTTCACAAAGGTATATATGTTAAGTCCTGTGGCTACAGGGAATACTGTAGAAACTCAGTTTCCTGTGGTCTTGAGCCTTTTCATTCATAGACTTTTAAAAATCAAATTATACTACCATTTCCTGTTCTCACCATGTAGCTTATAAAATCCCTATCCTTTCTCATACAGCCTTTCTTCTGCCAAATATTTTGACAGCTACATGCAGGCTGCCTCATTTGACTGATCTGGCCAATAAAATCAAAACCTTGGCATTCCCTCACTCCGGTTCTACAAAAGACACAGAGAGCTCATCATATTTGAGATCTCCAGTTTGAGATCTCCAGTATCTGCCTGATTAGTCTGAAATAAACATTAGAAATTTATTACAGACATATACACAGACTGATTCTGGAAATCTGATTTCCATAGGGAACCAGGCTAACTAAACCAAGTCAAAAGTATGGAAATAAAAAATAATGTAAGATGAAAAAAATGAAAATTATCAGACTCACAGACTTGGGTCAGGTTCTTGGGAATAGACAGTTACAGCTTTTCTGACAGCAGTTTCAGTGCCAGCAGCATGCTGAACACCAGCTGAGGGCGAGCATATCTTGGAACAATTTTGCAATGTATTTTGAATTGTGTATTTCCAAATCACTTTGAAAAAACTGTGCTGTACTGCCTCAGGGCATCCATAGCAACTTTAATACGTGGTACTGGTTTGGCAGGCCTGTCTATGATTTACTCTTTTGCTTGATAATATTTCTGTATAGTCAATATTTCCCTTTCATTGTAATAAAGGTGTGTTGGTTTTTTTTTTGTTTTTTTTTTATTGAACAGGGAATGTATGTGTTATAAAAAAAGATTTATCCTAAATGATAGAACTCACTGACAGGGAACTTACTATGTTTCTCTGTGCCCTCGATATAATCATTCCACAGCATCATCTGTACATGGAGTGTATTCTTATTCCGATACATGATGAGTTTATTGATGTCCCACAAGCTATCGGGTATCAGAATTATATATATATGGGGAATTAAGTAACTGCCATGTTGGAGCAGTTTCTGGTAAATAATTTCAGTCCAGATTCAGGTGACTTTAGACACATACAGTAGGTCATACAAAAATTCTGAAATAACTAAACACTCCTGCGACCATGCGTAGCCTGCTGTGACAACCTGGTACGCCGATTGCAAGGGCCAGATGTCAGAGCTCCTTGCTCCCAGATTGTGAGGGCTAGATGCCAGACCTCCCTGCTCAACAGGCTTCTCTTGACATAAACGGGAACCTTACTGAGCCATATAGGACCCTGTGACTCACAGGTGTATAGTTCTGATCATGTTCAGCAACATGTATATGTTTGCTTTTATGCACTCTCACTCTGCATTAGGTGAATGGAATGGTTTCACTCCTCTCATTCTTTGTAAGAAAGGGGTTTAAGTTTTAGGGAAAAAGTTGACTTTCAAAAAATGAATATTCTCATTAAAAGTGTGGTATTAATGGAATAATTGTTAATAGATTTGTCTTAAAATCTCCTTTGACTTGTTAGCATTTTAAGTGTGTAAATGTATTTTGTTATATGTATTTTTGAGACAGGAGTTACTGGTTTGACTTTCTTTTTTATAAACACATTTTATGGAGACAGAAGGTTACTTTTATAAAATATTTATTACCTTCAATATTACATTGCTGAATTTGAGAGACAAAGAAAGAAGCTTTTCAAAGATTCAGCCAGGTTCTTTAATGCCAGGTTTTCCTATATGAAATAAAACATCTAGGAAGGATTCAGGAATATATGAGTAGAAAAAGTGGGTTTTGGTTTGCTTCTGAAGATGCAGTTTCTGAGGCTGTACGACCTCCCAAGTTCAGGAGGACTCATAGTTGTAGCGAAACTCATGTTGTCAGCAAGGCATTGCTGGTGAGTGCTCTTCCACAGAGAGTCTTCTGGTGGTTTTCTTCTATCTTCCCCACCTCTCCCTACTTTTCTTACCTCAGAAAGAGTAGTCTTTTGTCACTGTTGTTTGTTTTAATGTTCCCTGGCGTCTAACTATGGTTTCAGGCACGAAGTGGCAACGTGCTAGTTTTCCAACCCTCTCACTGGTATTTGTGGCCAGATTTAAAGCTGGACTGATACTTACTTGCCTCTAACAGTAGCCGCAGGTTTACAGCATCTCTGATTGTCAACCTTGAAGGTCTGCTTACACTTGTGTACAAAATCTGACCACTGTGTATGTAGCTGAATGTCGGTTTATTTCTCTGCATTAGAAAATCTCTCAGCTTTGTGGAAGATGAGACTGAAAAGCATGCCATGTCTTACTAGTGTTTTTCACATTTGTCAGAGCATTGTGATTTGTGACAGCTAAACTGTGATCTGCTTCTAATTGCACCACCAGTAAATACTCATGGTTTATTTTTATGCTGTTTACTTTTTAATGCATTTGAAGCCTTTGCATTTTTTCACACTTTTAACAGAGGATTGATTTTTGGAAAATTTTATCTGTATCAAAAGAATCAGGCTGCTTTTCTCACCATCTTTACCTCAAAGATTTGTACAAAGTGACCAAGCATGCAACGCAGAGAATGATGCGCTATACATGCTTCTCATGTGAGGGCATTTTGTTTCAGAGTTACAGCTTGTGGTGTATCCCCAGAGAATTATTGTGGATGCTACAAGTTGTACGTAGAAAGTAGTGCTGCTAAAGGGCATGGGGTAATTAATGTTACGTAGGACTTCATGCTTGCATGGATCTTGCTGCAGGGTCAGTGTGTGATGTCAGTGTGCATCTGGGTGGGATGCTCAGCCTGGGAGGTGGGAGTGGCAGGCTTAAGGTCTAAAATGCAATATAATGCTTTGTCTTCCAGTTTGTTTTTCTGAGCTCTGTAGTAAATGCTTCTGCTTGAATGCTCTCCACCTGGTTTCCCCTTTCTTCGAGGCCCTGCCATGCTCAGCTGGAGTGCGTTAGGATGGAGAGCTTTGGGTAGTTGAGCTTTCAGCCTCCTGCTCTGTTGCATCCTTCCAACACAGCACTGCAAGCAAAAAAGGGATTATTTATGAGAGAGATCATACTAGGAGCTAGGCTTCCTGCAAGAGACAGGTTAACCCCATCTCATTTCAGAAACTGAGCCTGTCTTGTCCTATATCCTAAATTTCTTGTATACAAAATGACACTAAGCTGCCACAAGGTCTGCATCTGCTGATGCGATCAGTCCCATTTGTTCTTTTACACTCAGTGTTCTGAGGTTTAGGTTTTGTACAGATGTTGCACTCTAAATCCAAAGCTTACAGAAAGCTGTAAGGTACTTAGTGACTTCAGTGGGCTCTGGTGCCATCCCTAGGTCCTAGCTTCAACAATGCCTTTCAAAGGATCAAATTATTAGCTAGAGTTTTGAAACAGGTAAATCAGCAGGATCTCCATCCAAGGTACAACATATGAGTCCTTCTGCTACACCTGTTCTGACAGTTATTGCCACCCCTCAGATTAAGAGATGTAATTTTATATGGAAACTAATCTGTGAGGTGAGACTGTAATGTAACTTTCTAGTTTCTACAGATATATAGAGATGTATTATGCATTAAATGCAGAGATGTAATTGCAATAAGACCTTGGTTACCCAAAGAGCCACAGAAGTCAAATGGAGTAATTTTTTTCTGCCATTTCTAATGTAGTTTTGGAATAACCACTTCTGAGGGACAACAGCTCATGGTGTTCTTACGTGCAGGTTCCTCGTGGACCTGCAGGCTCACTGCATCTGCTTTTCTGTGAACACTACAGCTAGCAGACATACAGGTCTGCGTAAGGTTTAACATGCTTAGAGGGAAAAATAAAGTTCAGATCTGTGTGTAGACTGCCAGAAGAGACCACTGCCTTCAGTTGGCCAGGACAGTGTTTTCTGAGGCTATGGAGGCTTTGAAATGGAGCTGGAGTACTGGGAAACTCATGGAGAGGGGCAGTTATGCTTCTAGCAGACACAGTCAGTTCAGGCAGGTGCTGCATTTTGTCTTCCAGAAAAGTTCACTTTCTCAGGCTCTTGCCATGTATCTAGCATGTCTGGGCTCACCATGTTGCTTATGGGCACTTACTGAGCTCATTTTCAGGGATGGATGGTAATATTCAGAGAGATGTGAATAAAAACGCCACAAACTTGTTAATTCGTACTTTTTAAGATTTTGTAAAAAATACAAAATGACATTTATTTGACACAACAAGGATGCACACACTGAGAAACCTGTGTGTTGTGTTTATAAAGGGAGACTAGAAAATAACTTAATTCACTGTAACCATCTCCTTTTCAGAAGAGCTAAAGCGCAAGTGAGCTGTAACTGTATAGCTTCGGCCTTGAAATTGGTAAGGTAGTAAATATTTGGTTTATTCTTGCTCAAAGACTTATCCGGTGGCACAGAATAAACCAGAGGTTCTTATGGGGAAATGCAGTGTCATCCTCTAGATTTAGCAGTGGGGTTTTATTGTATTCTTATGGCAGTTTTAGTTACTGTCTGTTCAGATCCACATCGAGAGCTCCAATACCAAGGCTGTGTGACTAAGAAATGCAGATTCACCTCCTTACCAGCAGCAAGAGGCAGCGAGGTTTGAGGCCTTTCTGTGTTTTTCCCAGTGTTTAGTGAAAATTTGGGCCATTTTATTCTGATGCTCAGATCTCACTTGCTGGAGACCCTACCTCGGATCTGCTGCTGCTGAGCCTGCATCACAGCCAGCCACGGGGAAAGCTGAAGCTGTGTGGGTGGTTGTGTCGATGCCCACCAGCCCCGGGCGCAGAGGGCCACGCTCACAGCATGAATGTCACATGCCTCCAGCACCTACCACGCCGCGCAGCTTGGTCCCTCGGTGTGGGGCTCCCCTGCCAAGGTGCACATGCTGAAATAATTTCCAATGGGCTCCTCCACTGTCGTGTGCCAGCACCCCCATGGCTGGGAAGGAGGCATTCAGGGGAATGCTGGCTGCCCAGGGCAGCGAGAGGACACCAGTGTGAACAGCTTTCAGGAGGCATTTGTTAAACCTTAGCTTGCATGTAGTCTCACCAGCTGCAAGCCTCTGTGAAAAGAAACATATTCCCCAGGCCTTGTCTTTAGACCCTGAAGGGGGGCCAGTGCTCTGGTGTCATGACAGTGTCCGGTCTGCAGGGCAGCCTGGTAAGGACAGCACAAGGGTTTGCACTAGGTCTTTTCTAAATGTTACTGCTTTGTGACTTCCAGGGGGAGTCATTGCAGCTTTCTGTGCATCATTTGCTCCCCCTCCCTTGCAAAAAAAGAATGCCATCTAATGGACTCTGCAATGTATTTTGATATCCTTAAATGTAAAACAGTCTCAGAAATGGGAGAGTATCTGTTTATGGTTAGCTATGACTAAAACGAATCATTTGAGTTTCACTTTGATGATGCAAAATTACAGGACCAAAAGTATGAGAGAATAAATCTCCCAAGATCACCCAGTTCAAAGCTTTATTTGATGTTGAACAGTATACGCCTTGTGAAAGATCTGTTGATTAGGGTTGTTTCGGAACCAGACTCTCCAAGTTGCAGATCTAACCTCACCTTAAGACCATAAGATTAAATAATGCTTTACACCTGCTCCTGCAGTTCAAAAGAAGATGCCTCACAGTTACTGTTTGATCTGATTTCAAGGTCTTCCACAATGCAAACAGAGACTGTTTTTCTCCTACCTCTGCTGAGGAGTCACACAAGGTTTTTCAGCTGCTGTTGCTTCATTTGAACAAAATAACAACAAAACCTTCAGGTCCAGCATTCCTTTCTGGAAAAATGTTCAAAGTCTACTAAGCTATCAAATAAATCAGCACCTAGCAACAGATTGCTCAGAATATGTGTGGATGTGATGTGATTCAGAAATAAACAACTCGGCAATATGTACATTGCTAAATGTTTTTTTCCTGCACTACAGGACAGCAGTGCCAGCTCAGGATCCGAGCCTTTTGATTTTTTGTTTGTTTGAGTCACAGGTGGGCATCTATTTTCATTTCAACCTATTCTTTCCTATAGCTAGCGAGGTTTCTGCACGATCTGGGAAGAGGAGGATCCTGCTGAATTGAGCTCCTGTTGTGTGGTGGTAGCAGCAAGCCACAAGGAGAACTGGCTGGTGCAGTGCCCAGTTGGGTGCTGCTGGTTAACCACTGGCTGGCTCGAGGGGACGGGTTGATTGATGACCTTGTTTGCCATTGATAATCAAAGATTTTAAGATCTTGAGAAGGTGAAGAGCTAGAAGAGGGCTAGAAAGGTGCGGAAGATTCCTTCCTTTCCCTCCATTTTTCATTTTGTCTGAAGGATCTCGCTACGGGCAGCAGCTGTGACCAGTCTGTTCAGGGAGAAGTGATTGCTCGGTTTGGCTCAGGAGGTTGATGTGACAGCTGGGAGGGCCACGAGCTGAGGTGAGCCTTACACCAACCTTCCCCCGTGACCCCTAAGGCACTCAGGGTTTCACAGTCCCTCTTCCTCTGCAGTGGGAGAAGGAACAGCCACCGTCCTCGAAGGAGGGCTGGGAGGCTGCGCTCATTAGAGTTGGGAAAGCCCTATGAAATGCAAGTCAAAATACCATTTGCTGTCTTACACCTCAGAATAATTCACAGCAAATATTTCATTTTGAGGAGGACAGCAGCTGATTTAAAAATACATCTTGTAGTGATATGCTTAGCATGGTTTTAAAAGGACTCACTTGTTCCTGTTGCAATATTTCTAAGAGTGGTTTGATGAAGAAGAAGAAGGAAGCTCTCTGAAAGTGGCAATAAAAAGTGCCATCAATGACACAAAACACATTGAAAACCAGACAGGCCACACTATTCTTTGGTAGCATCTCATACTCTGATAAACTTAAGAGTGGCTGCAACTATGGCAAGTAAAAATCAAACCATAAATGTGATATTTGCATGTCTTAAACACAATGTTTCTTTCCCAAGTGGTGGCTGAGAGTAGCTGAAGCATGTTATTAAAGAGCTGAAGCTCTTTACTATATATGACCTAAATAGCCCTTTTTTAATAGTAAAGTGATTAGCTTCTATTTGTGTTGTTTATCTTATGTCTGTTTATTAGGTTTGTTATATCAAATGATCTAGGAGTAAAGACTCAAACCCCTGAAGATACGGCCCAGTATTCAATACAGAAGACCAGGAAGAAAATAAAATTGCAGTGTGTACCTCAGCATGTTTTTTATCGTAGGTGAAATATTATGTGTATTTACAAGCGCAGGAACTAGTTTTACAAGATATGCAACATTATCAGTCCACAACACAAGGCCAAATACAAACATAAGTTCAGGGAAAGAGAAGGGAAGGGGGACTGTGTGGGGGATCAGCATCCTTCCTCCTAAGACCAGGAGCGCACATCAGCTCAAGCAGTATTGTGGAGGGTCAGTGCTGCCTGGGGTTATCTGATGCCACTTTAACTTAGATAATTCCTTCAGAGAAAAAAAAAACAAAACAAAACAACACTAAGTGTATCAAATCTTTAAAAATATAAAGTGGAACAGATTTTTTCCTAAGAGAAAAAGCAGATTTGGTGGCAGTAACATATCCCATATGTATGAGACATTAGTCAGATTTTTTTTTTGTTGTTCTGAAAAGCCAAGGTATCTTTGCTTTTCTATAAAAATCACCATTTTTTAACTTTAAGTAAAATTAGAAGTTTAAAACAAACTGAATGATTTTGTGGAAGTTGAGAGCACTTTGAATTCTTTATTTTGCTAGGAATTTAGAAAATGTTTGGTTTTACTTTGTAACAGAACCAAATAATCTTCTGGGGGAAAAAAAGAACAATATGAATCAGTTTTTCACTTACCATTTGTCATCAAATGCTATAGGAGTGGTAATTCTTTTTATTAACTCCCTCCAACAGCAAAAGCTAGCACAGGCACATGCTTCTCTTGTCAGAGGCCCAGCAGACAAATTTTAGGGGATTCTGTGACAGGTGAAGTCTCTCAGAGTCCTTCAGGATCAAGCACCCAGAGCTGGATTTTTTGAGAATCGTCCCTGGATTTCTGAAGAGTCTTAGGTTGACATCCTTAATCAGAGGCCATCTAAGAAAACCAAGATGTGCTGTGTCCATGAGTTGTGTGTGTTAGTTCCATCACTGTGTGTTTATTTTCAGCTCTTCACGTTGTGTTCGTGGTTTCTTTTCCTTTTGGTGAGCACTTAGCCCAGAAGCTGACTTGCAAGTGACATCTGAATCAATTAAACCTAATTTTAAATGAGCATCCAAAATGGCATTTCATCATCAAAGGTGAAGCTTAGTAGGGTTTTGAATGCCTGCTTTGGTCTCCCATGGGTGCTTCAAATGCAGGTCTGAGAGTTTAGAGCAGGGTCTTCTCCTTCATGCAGAACTCAAGGAAATAATTTCCCTTTAGAAAACTGTCATATCAAAATGTTCCCAGTTACTACAGTCTTGCGTTATTACCGCTATGTGTGCGTAGATGTGAGAGTTCACAATTAGCTTTTGCTTTACTGTATACTTTGATACAGCCAAACACGCTGCATTAGGAATGCTGTAATAGGAGAGGGGAAGGAAAGAGCATTGCCGTATCTGGTGTGCAACACGCGCAGGTAAGGCTTCAGCTATGTTTCCCTTGTAGTTTATGTATCTCTTAGGTGTTGACAGCCACAAATTTTTGGTCTTCAATTCTAATTAAGATGAAGGAAAGAAAGGACGGGATGGACACCGCTGTCATCTCTCACAGCAATAGACTGTATGGCATAAGAGAATATTTGCTTCTTGCTGACAGCCAGAAAATAAAAGATATTAAATTGTATTGTCTATTTAAACAAATTCTCTAAGTTCTGTATTTTAAAAGAATTAAGCTAAAAAAATTAGTTCACCTGTAGCTTTTTCTTTTTCTAAACCTTTTTCAAATGCCTTACTTATGAATTGTATTTTTCTGGTTTCCAGAAAATAGAGCTTTCAAATCATTAGTGCTAAGACATATTTCCTGAGGTCTTACTGTCTTGTCTTTTCTTCCATTTTCTTATAAAACATCTGAAATCCTATCCTGAGGCACAGAAACAAGGTTGTTTGATTTCAATTTCATGTTCTTTAACTAATTAACTTACCCTCCTGCTGTGGCTGTCTTATTGTAATTGGTCCCTAGTTCTTGGTATAAGCTCTACAGGCACCTCAGGAAATAGTAAGAAAAGTGCAATCTGTAACTTGGAGAGTCCCACTCCCACTGTGAAAGACTGGTACAGGGCCATGCCAGTTAGAGGAATATTTCTGTGTCGGTGGAGATAAAGCTGTGTGACAGTACACTTTCAAACCACTTTTATCTTGGGTTATGTAGGTAAAAATACAGCTCTTAAAAGAGGCTATTTTAAGCCGAACCCATTAAACTTGTGTGTGCATGCAAGCTCTAAGAAGTGTGCGGCGGATGTCCTGAACAAGCAGATATGTCATGAGGCCACAGTTCACCCAAATAACCAAATTTCTCATTCCTTTGTGTCCTATAGGTTTCTTTTCACATCTGTATGAAGTGAGTGACAGTTTCATGCTGAATTTACCCAGAGCAACACACAGTCCACGAAGCCTCCAGTCCTGCAACCTTGGACCTTTAGCTTCTAAAATGTTTGCACTTCTTTTTCAATGTGTGCATTCTGACTTTAGTTTGGTCTGGTTTTTTGTTTTTTATATTACCAACGCGATGAAATGCAGAGCTGCGGGCTAGATTCTTATCCTGTTTATACTTTTTCTTCCAGTGTAACTTGGCTGAATTTGCTGGAGCCAGTCTTGATTTACATTGAAGGTTAGTTTGCAGATCCTTGCTTCCTTCCTCTTTCAGCTTCTCAGTGACTCTGGTTCCCTCTATTTTGTAAGAAATGGTTGTTGTTGCTAACACATTCATGATTGGGATGTAATTTTTCCAATCCAGACTGTATTCCCCAACAGGGTTTCCAGGCTGGCTTAAGATAGTGTCTTTGGTGAGGGATAATAAAGAGGAAGCTGAGCTTGCTTTGCTGCAGGGACACCATACCCTCACCATCCCACCGCTTCTACTTGCACCACCACTGTTCTCAGGCAGTAAACACTCTGTTGGTTAGAAGGACCAGGATGTCCCAGGCAGGAGGGATCTGATGCAGAAGCTTTAAGACCAGTGGACTTTCTCTTCTATTTTGTTTGAACTGCCAGTGCTACCTGTTAGGAGTGAGGACAAGGCTTGTTTTCTCATCCTTTCCCTCCCTAATCCTTTATTTCAGAATGGGACAAAGCTTACTTTAGACCCTGGCAACATTTATGGTGAAATGTTCTGCCAGCTACAGATTTTGAGAAAGTTAGAGAGTCCTTAGGTTGACTTAAAACTACTGACAATCTAGATGTATTATCCTGCTTGTTATGGAATGTAGTTCCTGTTCTTAGACAAGCATATATTGGTGTAGACAAACCAGAACCCATCAAATGATATGCACTTTTACGTACATGCGTGTAGTCTCAGGGCTGAAAGGGGGAAAGTATTTTTTTTCAATGCATCCATATAGAATCTGTGTGTCCTGCAGGACTATCAGGCTGTACTGTTAAATAGCCAGCACCCTCATGGCCCTTCATCTCCACTGCAACGACAATCACAGCAACATTTGTCTGGGTGCCAAATAACCTTGCTGTGAATTAAATGGAAGGAGTAAAGGGTGCTCACTGTTATCTCTCTAATCTACTACAAGGTAGTAGAGTACTACAAGGTAGTAGATAGCTGCAGCCACCAATGTAGCACGACAGTCCTCAAGGACTGTTTTGGCCTCATCGTGGGCACAGATTACTGGGGTGAGATATTCCCTAGACCCCCAAGAAAAGAGGACACTGGTCACAGCCCAAGAAGGGCTTCGTTGTGCTTCTTGCACATCTTCCTTGCTGCCAACTTGTCTTCCCTGGCTCCTGAAAACTCCTTCATTTCCTTTCAGTCTGGTGCCTGGGGCATCTACTCCGTTGTCTTTCACACAGACTTGTACTTCACAATGTTGACTGCAAGCAAGAAGCTTAGAGCTGGCTCTGTATTACAATGTAGTACATATCATGACAGATGAAGGTCTAGAAAGCTACCTTTCAAGGTGTCAGGTAAGAACCAGAGAGGTGAGAAGTACAGAAATATTTGCACCTTACCTGAAGACATGTCTTCACCTGTGTGTTTCAGAGGAGCAAGTCTTTGTCTTTGATTGAACATGCTTGGCTGAACATAGGCCCAGAGATGTAGCTCTTGAGAAGACTGGGAGAAATAATAATTTGGAAACAAGATAAAAAGGGGGAATATACAGACATGATTTTAAGAAGTGTAAAATGGAAGGCAAATATCTATCAGCTTTCTTTTCTTATTCATTTGGAACAGCTTTTTGTTTTTTGGTTTTGCCAGCTGATATATGAACTTTCTGCTTTTTATTGCATATACTGGGTCCTGATTTGCAGCTGTGTGGGAAAGTAGCAATGACCCTTAGTTAAAGCAACATTCTCACCTGAGGTGCTTTTGCCTTCAAACTTTTTCTCAGTGTCAAGGTATCTACCTTGAACTGGAATTACATTCTTGTGTTACATTCCAGCCTGATGCTGTTTGGCTGTTCTTTTGCAATCAAAACAAGAACATATTTCATCTGTTTTTTTTGATTCATGAGGGTTATTCTCCCCCTCCCCCCCGGTTCAGGACAACACATGAACAGACACAGACTTCCTGAAAGTACTTCTGGAATGAAACAAGCTTAAACTGGTGACCCAGACCCACAGCTTTTTCTGATATTTGTAGCAATCTTTCCCCTTAACATGAGGTCCTATGGCTTCAGAGGTAATGATTGCAGAATTGGTTTCAGGATTGAATTCATTGCATGTTCATCACAGGATTATTAACAGCTGCTTCTGCTGTTTGTAAATCCCGTCACAGAACTTCAGGATTTGGCCATAAAGGTGAAAATTTCCTCTACTAGAGTTACCTGAGGGAGATATCACTGGTTGGGAGAAAGGTAAGACTGAAGCAATAGGGTGGATGCATGTTAATCTGAATTTTTCAGCAGTTTTATGCTACTGAAGGACTGTGAAGCAGAAATAAAGCTGTCCGTGTGGCAAAAATGTTGCCTGATCTTTCCTAAGAGAGATGCTTGGTTGGTGGATAGTGATTTGCTATGAAGTGTTTCTCCTGAATTTTGGTTTCAGGTTAGAATAAACTTGTATCTGGCCCATAGACTAGAAAAGAAGTTGGTTGTGGTAGATGATAAGAACGTGCAGTCCTTGGCTGAAATGAGTATCTGTGATACAGCTGGGAAGATGAAGAAATCAATCATTATATGGCAAGTCCTGGGACATGTGTTTGGTAGTTCCAGAATATATTTCACTGCTTTGAACTGCTTGTGTAACAGCAGGAAATAAACTCCTGCTCCGAGCTTTAAAGTGTTTACTCTGTGAAAATCCTCTGAGTTCAATCTTCAGATATTTATGATCCTGTGAGAATCAAACCTTAGCAGAAGGTTTATGAAGCATGAACATATGCGTAAGCAAATGCACACACTTGGATGTGCATGTCTGTATGTTCTGCATTGAAGTCCTGATTTCCTACGTGAAGGAGAAAAAATAATTGATTCAGAATTACACAACTGAATTTAGGTACTTGAAGTAATTAGGGTGATATATGTGGCTTGTGGAGAAGCCATGAGGGTGACTTTTTGTGTGAAATCATAGCTTCTCCTAAACTTCTAACTCATTAAAAGATGAAGTATGTAAACTGCCCCCCTTGTTTCAATGGTCTCCTGGGGCTATGGACTGAAGTCCCTTGTGAAACTGGACTGAAACTGCTCCACAGTATGACAATGGTTCAAAAAGGACTTCCCAAATAGTGTTTGGAGTCTATTGGCATACCAGATACTTTGAGATCGTACGCAGCTGTGAAAGAGGGGGAACACTTTGCTCTGAAGTGGCCAGGAGAGAATGGGATATGAGGGGGCTAATAATGTACGGTTCTATTTTCAGTAGTGTTTATGTACTTTTTGTACAGGGAAAATAACTTAATCCTTTGTGGCAGTCTTTCCTTTTGGAAATGCATAGGTCTAGTATTATGCATGTTTTACATCTGCATTTCTTCTTTTCTACTTGTGTGTGTGGTGTTAAACCATAATAACATCGTGGCGGGGGGGGGGAGTTCACAGTTTTAAAAGACTTTCTTTTACCAGTTTTTATGAGCAATTTTCAGGTTTTTTTTGTGAGATGCTGTGTAAAAGATGCTGTGTGTACAGTGCATGGAGTGGTAGCAGAAGATGAACTGGCCTGGGGAAAAAAGAGGACTTGGGAGACCTAGAAATACTAACACCATTTTGAGCTAAATTACTAACATATGCTTTGTAGTAGACAGAAGTTGTACTGGAGTAATTTCCTGGCATTCAAACATATATCTGAGTACACTTGCTATTATAATTCCAGCTTTATGTTCCAAGTGAATAGAATCCAATAAATATTACATTTTGTTCTTACTTTCCATATACAGACTTGAGATTCAATTTACATAAACCATACTGTGGAGTGTCTTTCTGCTTCCTCTCTTTTTATCGTTCTGTGTATTTTCTTGTACATAGCGACACTTCAAAGACTTGCTATCTTTCTGAGGCTTCCTGAATGAGGAGACATATTCCCCAGATCTGTTCTCCCAGTGTTAATTGTCTTACTTTGTAAATAAATCCAGCAAGCCTAAACCGGAATATTATATTTTGTGTTAAAGATTATGATAGTCAAGTGAACTGCAAATATACAGAGCTTGTTTGTTCTGTGATTGGTAGTATTTGTCCTGCCATAGTGTTCTAGGTTATCTGTCTTTGGTCAACAAATCAAAATTTGATAAAAGTATGTTTAGCCCATGTGCTTCTGAATGCTTTGATCTAGCAATGTATGTAGTGCTTGGCAGGCTGGAAGCCTCAAGTTAGAGAATGTCTTGATTTATAAACGGTACAGATAGATAAAATTGTTTGAAAGTTGGTACTGCTGCATTTTTCTCACTTTCCTCCTACCTCTGATTGTTTGTGATCTGTACTCTCCTACTGTATCTACTAAACCTTGGCAATGTAAGTATTATTAACAGGTTTAACAAAAACCAAGTGAGAGATGAGTTTTAACGTGAATTTTAATTTCTACATTCGCATCATAATTTTGCAGCTGTAGCATGGAGTAGTAAAATATTGCTTTGTTAGCTACAGCTTTGTTAGCTATATAAAAAAGAGAACTTTTGATCATTTTGTGGTTTAAAAGTAGGCATAATAAAATCATTTCTAAGCAAGGAAACAGATTGGAAGTTCTTTCACTATAATACTTAATTTGCAATGTTAATTTGTAGAAACCTGAGGGATGATGGGGGTTGATCCTGTCATGGGTGCTTAATTTGATGCTTCTGGTACATGCTTCCTAATGACTTTCAAATTACGGAGGAAATTAGTTTTGTTCATCTGCCATTGCCTGAGAATCTTGCTTGCATGTATCAAATGCTGCAATCGGTTGAGAGGGCTGATGGAAAATGACAGCACATAATCTCATTCAAGTGAATCTGTGTACTCCCAGCTGGTTATTACTGGGTTTCTCTTGATACCTGTAGATTTTGCGCTTTTATTTTTTGGTTTTGTGGTCTTTCAAATGGTCTTTTCCAAACCCGCATCACCTGTGCGGATGCAGACTTGTCTCTGATTCATTTATTGCTGTTGGAGAGTCACGAGTGGCTCCCAAAGGTGGAGAAAAGATCCAAAAGGGAGGGTGACTCTGCTCATGTAGCTACAACGCATGCCACAGGAGAGGACATGCTTTGATTAATGGGGAGGAGAACTGGGAAGAAAAGCGAAAAAAAGCCTTGTGGTCTCCCCCTCTCTCCTGTGCCCCGTGGAGCAAATATTCAACCTGTATCCATTAAAACTTCATATGGTTGTATGTTATCCTGTAAAAGATTGTTGGGAAGAGATTTGTTTTGATCTTGTCTGATTTATAAGACTTACGGGTGTTCCTTTTTTATTTCTTGATGCATCCCTCATTTGTCTTTAGAATGATCCTTCAAATAGAAAATCAGTAATAAATTAGCTTTGTGTAGTTGATTGGAAGTTTGCTGCTGACAACTACGTATTACATATGCTGTTTTGTGATGGAAGGTTGGAACCTTTTCTCTTGGCCCCCATGGCAAAGCGAAGGAGAGGGGCCTTATGTTTGTCCTGCAGCCCAAGCCTGCTGTCAGCAGGGGCTGGGATGGGGACGCCTTTGTAAGCACGGTCCATTCTCAAGGCTAAAGTGGTTCTGCTTTCCTTATCAGGCCACTGTATCTGAAGCAAACAAAAAAGGGCTTGTGAGCCTGAAGATATTTTGCACGACATGTATTCAAGCAGAAATGGCTGTGGCCTCTGGGTTACCTTTGCTTATGTAAGGGAGGGGGTGGCAGGGGAGGGCACAGCACGCTGCCTGCTTTGGCACCTGGCACACACAGAGGCTGAGGTGGCAGTGGGTGCCTGGGCTTCAGGGGGTGCGAGTAGCTGGAGGTCCCTCTTGGACTGGTGGTGGGGCTTCTGCTTGCCATGTCCCTGACTTCAGTCTGGGAGCACAGCCAGCCCCACCGCTGGGCTCTGACAGGAGAGCGGGCACACACCACTGTGGAGATTTTACCCATGGCAAAAGAGCTTAACGTTTTACTGAAAACAGTAAATAGAAAACACTTTCTGAGTGTTTCTGTTAGCTTCCTGCAGGCACTGATGCTGAAATGATGAAGGTTGGTGCTATCTAGCCGGAGAGAAGTTTATCTTCTCCAGACATTTTCATAACATTCCCTCAGCCTGAGGAGCAGAGATTCCAGAGTCAAAACTCTTTTATTTGTCTCCTCTCAAGGTGTAGCATTTCCCTGGCATTTAGTGAGCTGAAAATACAGATATCTGCAGCATCACACAGTAGGAAAACATTGAGGCTATTTGAATCTCTGAAGTTTTTTACTTGAGTTTTAGTGAAGTACAACAAACAAGCATGGGCCCCTGTGAACACCCATGCTCATTCTAAGACATCTGTTGCCTTTGATTTTTGTATGCTTGGTTGATATTCATTAACACAAAAAGAAAAAGACATGCTTTTATATTTCTTTTGGAGCTTTTTGGTGCTAATTTCCCATGTCTGTGTTTGGAATCTCTAGGGCTATCCACTGCAGGGAGTTCTTCAATTAGCAGCAACATTCTCCCACCACTGCATTTTTTGCTCTGTCTTCAAGTATGCCACTTTAGCTTCTCCTTTTCTCTATCTGATTTTTTTTTTTTTTTTTTTTCTCCCTGTCACTTTAGAGTAGAAACTGTAATGCCGCTGAACCACTGCTGTGGCTCCCTGTCCTTTCTGTATCAATCAAATCATCAGGGACAGAGAGACGACCTTGAAGGTCACAGCCCTACTTTTGCTCTGGCTATACATTTGAAATAAAAGTTGTAGGCAAGAAGGAAATTAGCTGCACTTTTAGTGGGGTGATCTGAACCCAGGGCCTCAGTTCTAGTTCTGATGCTGGCTGTCCCATTTATAACTTGCAGATGTATTTCCCTGTGAGAACAGTGATGTGGCTGTTACAGAAACTGGCATTTCTGTAGAACAAAATTTCCCATGTTGTACCATGGAAAACATCATCTGACCAGTCTGTAATACAGGATGAGTAATGGGAATGGGAGTCACATGAAAGATGTAATATGGTCAGGGATCCTGAGCAGTAGAAGAATCCTGAACTAAATGCAACAGCTCCAGTTACTGTTCTCATTACATTTAATTATCTGTGTTCTTCTTTGGCCACCCTACGGTTGTCCGTGCTTTCTGAGAAGTGCAGTGCCCAGGCTGGGTGCAATAGTCTTGTTTCAGCTGTAGATGTTAATGCTTTAGCTAATGTTTATAGATTCCAAGGTGAAGTTTGTTTTAGGGATATCATTTGTTTGGCTGTTTGTTTTTGCAACAGCACAACATGGACGTATATTTGTGACCCTGTTCAATGTCCACATCCATCCATTCCCCACGTTGTATTTGTGCAGCCGATAATTAAATCTTCATTTGCTCATACAGTATTATCATATTATTTTAAGTCCATTCCAACAGATTTCTCAAATCCTTTTAACTTCCAATTCTGCCCTATGTGCTTGCAGCCCTTCCAGCTGCTGTCTGTACTGTGTATAGAAAATGCATGTTTTCTATTTCACTGTCTTAGTTAAGAGGTAAGCGGGTATCACACGGCACAACCTTCCTGTTTGGCAGCAAACCACTGAGAAGCACTTTCTGGTTTCATATTGTGAAAGAGCATAAAAAAGCTGTATATTAACAGAAGATACAGAGAATCATCTACTTCTGTCTTGCAGAAAGGCTTTTTATTCTGTTGTAGGAGGAAGAGTGACATGATCTGTCTGATAAATCCACATTACCTCTTTCGTAACACCCTGCAACCTTCTGGGTGCTTGCAAGAGAGAGCTCATTTCCTTTCCTGTTTCCATGTTTCCTGTGAACTGAAGTTCAGTGGGGCCAGGAAGTTAGTTATCAGTCAGCATGATTGTTGCTCCCAGAGAGACAGCAAATTTTCTGCTGAATGGAGGTTCTCAAACACTGTCTTTTATGTGGAGGTAACTATAATCTATTTTCTGTTTTCACTGCGTTTTTACAGAAACTGGGTTTTCTATCTGTACTTTTGATGCAAAATTTCTGGCATGCTTACTTTTGATAATCACTGCTGACTAGTGTCCTTTTAGTGAATTACTATGGCAGTGTAAACTCTGTTAGTCCATTTTCCAAAATAGTGAGAGTCAGACAGTAGAGTCCTATCTCTGATGCAAAAACATTGATCTGTCTCTAGCTGTTACTATTGGGAGATCTAGATAGATCAGCCCAAATTTACTCCAGAAAATCTGAAGCTTTTAAATGACAGCTCATTTATCTTTCTGCAGAATATAGAGAGTGCTTGGATAGCAATTAGGTGTCACAGTTAAAGAAAACAAGTTAGGTGGATCAGCTTGGGCAGGAGGGAGCAAGTAAACTCGCTTTGAAGTCAATGATTTACTGCAGTAATTGATGCAGTCACTTAACCTCCTGAAAAAAACATGAGGACCTCCCTAAAAGTGGAATGGCCTGAGAGGGACTTTTTGTAATTAGTTTTGGCCATAGTTGTGACTATCCAAAATGCTGACACTAAAAAGACAGGCTGATCAGCCAACTAAGTTAGGTCTTGATCCAAATTGTGCTAAAAATAATGGATGGACTATGACCTCATGAGAGCTGAATTGAACTCTAATATATAAAAATTCACTAAACATAAGACACTTTAGAATATTTTTCTTGCTGTTTAAAAGTTATATTTAGCAAAAAATTTTAAAGCCTCTTTCTTGAAGTAGTATCTGCCAATGGTGAACTGCAAATGACTGGTCTGGATTACAGCAGAACAGGAGTTAGCGAAACTTTTGTTGTCTTTCCTCCAAATTTTCAGTTTAAGATTTCTTCCATATTTTAACCCTACCAGATATTACCTCCTGTGACTTTTACCTTTGTTATTTTTCGTATTAACATCTTGGACAGTTTCAGCTTGCTATTTTTAGGGGAGCGATGAATCACAGAATCGGATAGACTGGGTAGGACCTCTGGACGCTTCTCTTCCCATCTCCTGCTCAAAGCAAGGTCCAGCTAGAGCAGGTGGCTTGGCTATGTTGCTGTTGAGCTTTGAGTATCTCTAAGGAAGGAGACTCCATGACCTTTCTGGGCAGCCTGTCCCATGGTCTGGACAAAACAGAGCTATGTTGAGCAGATGACATCTAAAACAGAGCTGTGAAAGGCATTGCCGTGATCTCAGTGGATGGACAAATATCCTGGGTTTTCTCTAGATAAAAAAAATCATAGAGTCATCTAGATTGGAGAAGACCTCTAAGATCAACTTGTCCAACCATTAATCAAGACTGCCACGTCCACCACTAAACCATGTCCCTAAGTGCCACATCTATGCATTATTTGAACACCTCCAGGGATGGTGATGCAGCCATCTCCCTGGGCAGCCTGTCCCAATGCTTGACAACAGTGAAGAAATTGTTACCCATATCCCATCTAAACCTGCCCAGGTGCAACTTGAGACCATTTTCTCTCACCCTGTTACTTGTTACTTGGAGGAAGAGACTGACCCCCACCTGGCTACAGCCTCCTTTCAGGTGGTGTCAAGAGCAGTAAGGTCCCCCCTGAGCCTCCTTTGCTCCAGCCTAAACAGCCCCAGTTCCCTCAGCTGCCCATTGCAGGCCTTGCTCTCTAGACCCTTCCCCAGCTCCGTTGCCCGCCTCTGGACACGCTCCAGCACCTCAGTGTCCTTCTTGCAGTGAGGGGCCCAAAACTGAACACTGGATTTGAGGTGCAGCCTCACCAGTGCCCAGTACGGGGAGACGGTCACTGCCCTGGTCCTGCTGGCCACACTGCTTCTGATACAAGCCAGGATGCTGTTGGCCTTCTTGGCCACCTGGGCACACCACCAGCTCATGTCCAGCCGGCTGTCAGCCAGCACCCCCAGGTCCCTTTCCACCAGGCAGCTTTCCAGCTCCTCTGCCCCAGGCCTGTAGTGCTGTGTGGGGTTGCTGTGACCCAAAAGCAGGACCAACTGTAGCTGTAGAGAGGCCCAGAAAGACTGTATGTGCAATAGATACTCCATCCTAATTCTTTTTTATAGGCTCCATTAGGGTTTAATTAGTGTGTGTGTAATCTGTAGTCTCGCTGGAGTTTTTCAAGCAGGGAGAAAACTCAGTCTCATCTTGAGCACTGTATCTCCCATTAAGTTTTCCTGGTTGGATTTCTTTGGCTGGTACAGAACTTGCTATTTAGGACTGATCCTTTGGATTAGTGGAGATGATCTCCAGGAGGCTGTGGTGGATGTGGAGCTGTCTGAGCTGGCAGCTGAGTCCTTTACCTTGACCCACCTGCAGTGACACTTTCTCTGGCTGCGTTTGACATTGCTTTGGTAGAAAGCCTGTCTGCAGGCAGGCAGGAGGGAGGATGGAGCCTCCATCTGACAGCCTTCCAGCAAACACGCGGGACCAAAGTCGGCCACAGTGCTGGCCTCCATCCCTGCTGAACTGCAAAAAATCAGTTTGAGGGGACCGGAGGACCCTGGAGGAATTCTAGGCCTAGGCCTAGAATTCAAGGTGACTCTTGCATGCCAGCTCAGGCACTTCCAACAGACTCCAGGGCTTGCCCTTCACAAGGCTTAGCCTCCTCATTTCTTGAGGCTGGACCCCACTTGGCTGAAGTGGGGCTGCAGGCAGCTGCTGCCTCCTCCCCCTGTTAGGTCTGGCAGTAATGCTGCAGTTGGCACTTGGAGGGGTGGAGGCTGCTTTTTTTCCTCTTACAGCCTCCTGGAGATATGTCAGTAAACCATGTGCATCATGTTATTGGAAATATTAAATGCAACAATTTTCTTATTGAGGGGAAAAATTGAATCTTGTGAGCAGTGTTTGAAGATAAAATGTAATGTTAGCTAAACAAGTTGCTTATATTACTAGCAGCATGCACTCACAGGGACACTTGCTACACTCTGCTGGTTTTAGAGTGACTTCTTTTTGAGCTAGTCACACTCAGTTCTCACCTTTTAAATACCATTTCTAGTTTCTCAAGTGCTGGGAAAAACTGGGCAAATAAGAATGTTGAGACCTGTAAACCAGAAGACAAAAACTTTAAAAGTATGCTATCTGACATCTCCTGGTTGTTTCCTTAAAACAAGGTCTTCAATCTCAGGGATTCTTAGTATTTTAAAATACTGAAATTCTGCTTTGACTGACCTTGCTCTGCAGCCTTATACTGTCCAGAGTTGCTGAAACCAACCTTGGTTTAAGTCTCAAAACTCAAGCGTTAATACCACTAATGGACTTCTGGCATGCTAAAATGGCAAGAGTATTAAAATAGTTTTTTATTCTGTGTCCCTGTTTTGACAGATAGGATTTTTTGGTTGTCATTAGGCTACTTTTTTATAGCAGAAGTTTAAGCACTACAGTATGAGCAGTGGAAGTAATTCCTGGCTGCTTGACTAAAGACCAAATGTTAATTTTTTGTTAGTGTTTAAATTAAATGAAAGCACCATTTTGTTCATATCTTCAGTATCCAAAAGAAACTGATTATACAAGTGCATTGAAGATGACAAGCTTTATCTCTCCTTTTATTGTGCAAGTTGACCATGCCAGTGTTGGTCTGCAGTCTTCATGACTTGTTTATGAATGTTGTACATTGCTTTGCAATCACTTAATAAAATTAAACTTCCTGAACTGAAGTAGTTCAATTATTGTTAGAATAACAGCCCAGATATCCATAGCATAGAGATAATAATATTTTATCAAAATACATCCTCAGTAGAAGGCATGTTTTGCAAAACATGCCTTTTTGGAAATAGTGTTTGATCTTGCTATTGTCTCTGGATTTGATGTATGTGAAATAAGTTCATGATTCAACACTGTTTAAGCCAGCAATTATGCATGATATAATGATGGCTGCGATCCTGGAGCTGATGGGCAATGTGGTACGTGACAAGATGTACATTGTCCCAGTCATCTGCAGCTGGTGGTACACAGTGAAAAGGAGATCAACAAGTTGCTGGGCAGCATCACCATCACAGAGGCAGCGTTCTGCCTAACATCCAGGCCATGATGCTGCCCAGGAAGGCAGCTGGCAACAGTGCAGGTCCCACCAGGGCCGGCAAGAAGGGCAGGAGTCACAGGACTGCTAAGGCAACTGGCTGGCCAACCCCCACCAGCACCACACAAAGGCCCTTTTCAGGGCCAAAAAGATCAAGGCCAGGTTGGATGGGGCTTTGAGCAACCTGGTCTAGTGGAAGGTGTCCCTGCTTATAGCAGAGGGTTGGAACTAGGGCATATGATCCACATAATGCATCTTTAAGGTCCGTTCCAACCCAAACCATTCTATGATATAGGGTCCTTAGATTACAGAGCTCAACTCTAAATCAAAGCAATGCTTTAAGGAGCTAAGAAGTTCTATCATGAATATACATGCATCGATAACCCACCACACATGCTAAAATACAACAATTCTCAATCAGAAAAAAATTATCAGCAACCTTTTCCTCCTAGAAGAGATCCTTACAATAGATTCTGCATGTTCTTCCTGCATTAGAACTCAATTAATTAACTTTTTTTTTTAAAAAAAAAAAAGCCTAGAAAGACCTCAGTCTTAGAAACTCCATTTTTTTACTCTCTTCTCTCTTGTTCCCCTCCATATGTAGAGGAATAGCACTGCAGATTTGTTGTGGGGATTTTTTTGTTTGTTTTTACAATCCTTGGAGCCTAGCTCAAGAAGTTACCTTTGTGTTGACTTTTTTAACCTTGAAAACTGTGTGCAAAACTTGAGATCAGCTAGGGAGTTTGTTTACCCAGCTCATCCTGTTGTGGTTTGATAGCTGTGGAGCCCTTCTAGCTTCTGTGAGTGGAGACTGCAGCGCCTCCAGGGACTTTACACAGTTCTCATGACCACGGTGTTTATGAGAAATGGTATTTGGTTACACAGCAGCATGGGACTGAGGTAGGAACAGAATATCAGCCCCTGGAGTCTCATTTTAGTTTTGCATCTCTTACTTCCACTCTAGAATCCAGGGCAATGCCCATGGCTGGAACTTTTCTTGTCCCTGGAATCTTCTGCCTGTCCAGGTCCAAAATGTGTTTTCAGTCAGGCTTCAAGCCCAGGGGGACTGGAACTGAGGAAATACTCCGGATTTAATACTAATCAGCTCATGATTAGTGACAGGAGGAAGACAGTTGATCTAATGATTCCGGTCTGCTAGATATAAGGGAAAATTATTGCATTTTAGAAGTAAAAAGTGGGGTTTAAGTTTGGTCAGGTCTTTTTTTAAGTTACATTTGTTAAGGATGCCTACTGGCAACAGATGGACATGCAGTCATAATCTCTATGTAAGTAAACCAAAGAAGACCTTTATGTCAAAGACCACCATCAATGGTCCACATTTTAGTATTAACTGGCAGTTAAGTGTTTAAGTGAGAGAGTGTTCTGCAAAGTTAATACGCTTTGCACTAAAGCAGGTAGTGTGATGGTCCCTAGCTGGAGAGTAAATGCTTTACTTTACTCATTATATCACTGTAGAATTAAAATCTGATTAAGATACCTGACAGAAAACAGCACAGAGAGCATATTTACAGGGAACACAGATAAAATTATTTCTAAAAAGGGAAATTTGAGTGGGAAACAGACAGAAAGTGCTAGTGAGCTAAATGCTACTGGTATGTTTTAGTTGTCCCTTAATTTTTCCTCAGTAGGTGTTATGGTTTGGTGCTGGTTTATGGCCAGAATTCCAAGCAGTGCCACAGAAAGCGGATCAGGTCATTCATAAATCTGCTAGTTTTACAGCACGCAGAGAAAGGCACAAAAAATTGCTACATATGATCAATATAATCAACTTTGTTTATCTGTAATAAATAGTAAAGCTGGAATACTGCAGCACGATGAAAGGACTAAATGAATGTGCTTAAGGAACGCCTGTGTGTAGACAGTGGAAACAGGAAAACGCTGAGGTTTTCTTTGGCTGGTGTTTTGCAGATCATACTGGCTGATGAGTACAACAGTCTTGGTGGCCTTAATATCTATTAATTCAAATCATGTCAGTCATTAGCTGTTATTTTTCCTCTTCTTTTTTTTCAAAGAGGTACTCACATATTTGATCAGTTCTTAATGAGATGGCTCCATCTGATTTCTTTACGTAATTGCAGTTCGTGCACATCTGTGAGTAGCAGTTTTGAGTTTTGCTTTTCATTTTTTCTTGTTCCATTAATCATTCACAGAAGAAAACATGGAGACATCTGAGGGGAAGATCTAAGTAGCCTGCCAGGCTGCCTTAAGATCAGACATCTAGCAGACTGGCCTAGAAAGAACAATACCATCTGGATATGGAAAGAACCCTTAAGATGTTTTTGCGTCATACGGGGCTATTTATGTGGTAAATGTGCAGCAATGAGGCCTGCCAGAAATCTGCACACTGGTTCATGTGCTTTCCAGCAGCTGTGGGTGTTAAAACCCCCTGGACTGCAGATGTACTTTCATTATCTTCCCGTGAATTTCAGCTCTCACTGAAGTTTAATTCCTAGAAGGTAGGACTAATTGAAAAAAAAATCTCATTTGATTTAATATTTCTGGGTCCCCAGTATGAATCTCTCCCAAAAGCTTTTTCAGTGCCAGCAGCTGAAACATACTGCTTAATGCAATTGAAGTGAGTGTTAGCATTCGGGGTCTATTTTTCAACCATCTACAAAATTCAGCTATTTTAACTAAAACTGTTCTTAAAGCCTAAAGCATAAAAAAAAAAAAAAATCTGTTTGTGACCGTTACTCAGACTTGTCCCTAGCAGATGCTAAACCCTCTTATTCTTGTTACAAACGAGCCTGTGAGATAGTTTCGTTTCACTATTACCTAGCAGAAGCTCAGCTGACCCCTTTGGTTAGCCCGGCAAAGGCAGGCAGGTGTCATGTTGAGCTGGGTTACTTATTCAGTGTAGATAGCCATCACTTACAGTGGGGGTGCCTGGGTCTGGGCTGTGGGATGCAACTGGAGCAATGGGTCAGCTCTTAGCCAGAACTGAGCTGCCTTATCAATTCCGCTGCTGTGATCAGTGCTTGTTACTCATTTTAAATTCTTAACTGGTATTTTATCCCCTGTACAGCTAGTGGGACTGGTTTTTCAGAAACACTCTCTCCAGGTCTGGAGGAAACAATTTGATCTTACTCTTCTGACTTGAGGAAAGATGATATTGCATCCTGCCATTCAGCTACACCCTTTCACTACTCTTCAACAACTGTCTTGGATTTGGGGAAATGTAAGGGTGCCCTTGGTGTTCTGTTAAGCAGAACCCTCTCCAGGAGCTACCCCAACCTAAATCAAAATGTGATGAAAGTGAAGTTGAAAGAAAAACATTTTAAAAGCCAGCCTGTGCTGTAATCACCCTGTGAACCTTTCCTTCCTCATTTGGGTTTGTTATCCCACCCGAGGCAGCTTAAAATCAGACCAAATGCAGATGTTATCAAATACAACTCTGTATTCCACAGGCAGAGCTCTGTGCTGCCTCCTGACTGCTCCATTTTTAGCTTCCAAGTAATGTAGTGCTCTCATGATTTATTACACAAAATGTTCTGGCAGCAGAAAGGATCAAGAGTAGGTGGGGCCATTATAGCTGTTATCTAATTCCTTCTGAATGTTAGAGAGTATCTAAAAAAAGAAAAAAAGCCTTTTTTAATGTGTGTTCCAAGGTTTCCATTTTGAATTGAAAAAGGAGTGTTCTAACATCTAGTTGACCCTCCCTGTACAGGGCAAGATCCAAACACTGAAAAGCAAGAGCAAAAACTCCCAGTAAACTCAGGAGGGGCAGGGTTTTAAATCCCTTTAGCGTGACCACAAAAGAGACTTTTTCCCTGCTCTATGGAGAACTGCCTGGACATCTCCCTTCCCAGCCCATTTACCTCCTTTTGTGGGAGCAGGACATGGTGCTGGAGGGGAACAGGCATCCTCTCCTGTGTCTCCTTCTAGTTTCCTCTGAAACTACCTGGATCATGGTGCAAGGAAGGAGCAGGTAGATGGGGACAAACTTGTAACTAGTAATAAACCTCTTTGCAGGCTCCAGTGAATAAAGGACAGCTAAACATGGGAGCATGGGAAGAATTGTCAGCATTCAGAAACCTCAGGTTCAAGTGCAGTATGATTTTTTCCCCAGTAGAGAGGCACCATGTGTTGGATGATGCCATGGGCCGCTTGTCAGTCATATGAAAAGGGAATGGCCACAGCACTAAGCCACCTCTGTAGGTTGTGTAGTGGGACTGAGGAGAAGGAACAGCGTCGCCATCTGAAATATCCTCAGCAACAATATAGGGTGGTGGCCCCTCTCCGGCTCCGTGACCCCTTGTGTTGGGTTCGCCTGCTCAAGGAGACCGTATATCACACCGATGAGCTGTGCACAGTACATGAGTGCCCAGCGTGGTGGAGGGATGTCTCAGCACGGTGTAACCCAGGCCTGACTGAAGATGGGTGTGAGGTAGGAGCCAGCATGTGCCTGTGTCCTCAAGGTACAGCTAATGCAACCTGTGATGCTGAAACAGTTGCAATTGGGTGTAGCAGGGCTATGCTTAGTGTGCCTCTTGAATGCAGCTGATGCAGACAGCAGGAATGAACTGGCCATGAATAGAAGATCTAGAATGTTTTGCAAAAAATAGCATTATAAAAAAGAAAAAAAGATGACTTGGTGGTTGTTGTACTTCAAAGAAGCTTGCTCTGTAGTGCAGAAGCAATGGACATTGCTATACTCTTTTGTGTGATCAAGAAGTGCATTAGTCAAATTATTTGGTTTATTCTTTTACTTTTATTTATAGTAGCTTAAGAACAAGACGTGGCTGGTCTCTGCTTGGGAGAGCTTAGGGCACCTACAATCTGTAAGTGCTCATCTGTTGAAGTTTAAGCTTGATTGTGTGTGACTGCGTAGGGAGGAGGAGCAAAGGGTTTATCTTTCCCTCATTGGCCTTAGTAATCTTGCAAGGAAAAATTAAACCATTTTACATGTTTTTATAGAATTTTTAATGATGCTGTAAAGAAAAAGTACATAACTGAAAAAAGAGCAAACCTAGGTCCTCCTTGAAGCTTCTGGTTCTTGTGTATTCCAGTGGGGTCTCCAGCCTTTTCATTAATATTCAGCTATCAAAATTCAGCCTGAAAACATTGCCTACACGTCTTTGCTCAGAAGGAGCAGTCTCTAGAAAAACCATAGGCACTGCATGCCCTCCTGCACCTTCTGCCTGTCCAGGACAGCTGGGGTAAGTAGGCTGATCACAGCAGACATGCCGTCTGGGCTCAGTGCTGGGCAGGATGTGCTCCTGCAATGCAGGAGACTTTGCATTCATGCAAGAGGAGGAGTCTTGTTTTGAGGAAGGCTCTCAGGCTATCTTTAACAGACAGACAACTGCTGGGTTGCACTTCTAGAAACAGAAACAACCCTCTAGCCTGCCTTCAGTGCTGTTTAGGTCCTTGCTGCCCAGCTCACACTTCCGTTTCTCTCCAGGGGCTAACTCCTGCAGAAGCTACGCCAAAGCAGAAACCATCTACCTCTCCAAATTAATGATACCTACTTAACCCTTCTTACCTTGCTGGGAGAACATTGGCCTTCTGGACTGCTTAGGGAACACTGCTGGCTTCCTGAGTGCAACTCACATGCATTCATTATTGCTGTAATCTCATTTCCAGCCAGGACTAGGTGGTCTGCTGTGGATATGGTCAGAGAGTAAAGATGTTCTCCAAATGCTCAAACACTTTTTAATTTGACTTACAACAGCCTTATTCTTTGCCGCCACAATAGTGAGATGTATTGTATATGTGCTAAACAAGTAGTAGTTAGCCTGCAGAGGTGACCGTTCACATAGGATGGATTATGTTTGTATCCTGACTATCCAGAGTCTGGCCATAATAACTACCAGTGAATAATTAAATGACATGAGCTGTTTGTGATAATATCAGTATTTACTGGAGTTGTTTTATTTTTGATGTTTGTGCAAGTTCAGAAAATAGGTCAGTCAGCATTTCTGTAGTCCTTGTTTGGCAGCGCTTACCAGTAAATGCAGTTTGTAGTCATATGATTTAGTGTTAGGTAGTGTGCGAGGAGCAGGGAGTTGGACTTGATGATCCTTATGGGTCCCTTCCAACTTGAGATATTATATGTTTATATATACCTCACAATTTTCCTTCAATTTAGAAAAACAGACTTGCATTTACAATGTTAAAAATTATTTGTCATGTTCCTCATTCATCTCTTGTTTTGCAAGGGCTAGTTTTGAGCATTTACTGCTCATTAGCTCAATTTACAACTCATTAGTTGACTCAGTTTATGAATTTATTATCATATATTTTTGAAAAATTGTCCAGGAGACCAGTTTCACTGGTACTGACTTGAGTGCCCACATACAGAATGCAGTGGTAAAAATGAACAATGGATTTATCAAAGGTCCTAACCTGTTTTTCATATAGTACTAATTTTTAAAGTGGATTAAAATCACTGAGACTTGTCACCTTCCTTCCTTTAAATGTAATATGGTTTTCCTTTCTGATATAATAGCCAAGATACTCCACACCATATCTGTCGTCTTATTGTATTGACCATAAGAAGACAACATGAAATTTCTTCAGAATAAGAACATATTTCTGGATTTAATGACTCTTTAGATTCTGAATAGCAGTTGCCAATGCAATAACCTGGGATTTCAGGGTTGAGGGTGTTCTTGTAAGGGACAGAAGACGCTAACTGAAAGTGGAACAAGTTATTTCAGATGATTATGCCGAGACTGTGTGGTCAACCATAGTAAATGCATTTTGTGGGTAGGGCAAGGTTGCTTTTTATAAGCAAACCTGAAAAATTTGTGAGCAACACATGCGTATAAAGGACAAAAAGCAGCTGACATGTAAGAACTGGGAACGAACAACAGAATCGGAAAACTAACAGACAAGCAAAATCAATTTAAAAAAATGTATTGTACTTTGCAAGGCAGCAAAATGCCGGGAGTTAGGCAGCCCAGTGGAAATTCCTGCTCTGTTGCAGTGTAGTTTGGGACTGACTGCCTGGGTCAGGGTAGGGGTACTCCTTGCCTAACTTCAGGCAGCTTAATTTTAGAAAGGGACAGTTCAGGTCATTCATCTAATTGCCAATGGCAATCAAAGGGGTTTTAAATATACAAAGGACACAACGTAATTGTGTAAATAAGGCATTTTACACTGTTTAAAAGAAGACAGTTTACAGCCTCTAAGTTGTGTAGATAAACATGCGTAAGAGAATTCAAATGATGAGGTAAAGGGGACATGTATGACTGGATTTCTCCTGGTATTGTGAGAACACTTTCTTATTATCTGTATCTAAGTGTCAGCCTGCAGCCTGTCAGTGAAAACCTCAAGCACCTCAGGGGTACTGTGAAAGAAGGCCTCTGGCTAATGCTTTAACAATGGTGAGACTGTGCCCTCTCTTCTCTGCTCCGTGGTGAGAGCTCCAGTGAACATGTCCTCCTAGTTAGATGTTGCTGTAATTCATGTGTGTAAATGTGCTAGCAAAATAGTAGACGTTACTTCTGACAATCTGGGGCGGTATGGACACAGTGTAGTGTCCTTACAGCTTGGCATCTGGCAGGATCTGTCCCTGCAGTACAGTGCAATGCTGTCTTCGGAAGCCATGCACACCTCTGTTTGGGCCTTTGTACCTGTGGTGCTCCTAAGATAGCTCCTGGAACAAACTCATTTTTGTTGGTTCATCTATCCCCTTTGATAAACTGAACGTGTTTAATGACTGATGTGTGTGTTGAGCATACTATGGTGGTATTTTGCATTATTCCAATGGTTTCATTTCTTTGAATGCAGCTCTCTTATGGGGCCGTACAGGACAGTGTCCTAGCAGGACAATGATCCCGCCGGAAGACTGCAGAAAGCTCAGGTCCCACAAAATGATACATCATTGCACCTTTGTTTTAAAGACAGCCACTCAGGGATTAAATGAATGCTCTTAGATATCTTAAGCCAGCTGCTGTTCAGCAGGGTAAAAAACACTCTAATTCTGTGTATCGGGTGGCAGTAACCAGGAAAGTCAGTTGTTCCAGGAGATGGCTGTGTGGGATAGGTCAGTGGTTTTCTGCATGTGTGCCTTTGGGCTGGCACACAGTGAGACTTAGGCTTTCCTTCCATGTTAGACTCTGTGTCTGAAGGTTTCATCCACTGATGGTATGCATTGCCCTGCCTGGGTAAGGATCCCAGGATTTCTCGGGATAAAAGTAAAGGCAGTGCACAGCACCTGTAGTAGGGAGTCCTCATCCAGTGGTGTGGATGATGTGTGCTACCATCTCCTATATCTGCCTTGCAAGAAGGAATACTGCAAGATCTCGGTTCTTTCTTATATCATCTGTTAGTTTTCTTAGTAGGAGGAGATTTAAGAAACAGGATCTCAAATCCACAAAAAGAGATAATTAATCATAATAACTGACAGTGCAGCGTGTGTGTTTAAAACATACAGGTAAAAGGAGGCTGTTAAATCCTCGGAGAGAAACTAGCTTGACTTGTGCTTGGATTTTTTAACTTATTAAAAGTAATGCATTATAATAGCATCATCACTGCAAATACCAATGAGCAGCTGCTCTTGGCTTCCTCTGATCTAAGATGGTTCCTCTTGAGAAGACAGATTGTGGCATTTACATGAAGTTCAGCTCAGTTTTTGTCAGTTGCTCCACCTGAAAAGCAGCAGCTCCCCTCTAGCTTTGGAGCCTTGTTCCTAAAACTGCATCCATTGATACCACCTGTGAGAACTAGAGGTGCATTGGGTTTTCTCTAGCCTTCTACTACACAATGTTGAGATTCATGTAACGATTTAAATCATGAGTAGCAGCATACCAGGAGTTTCACCTTCCCCTCCCATTTATGCATCTCAGGGAATCTGTGTTGAAGAGTGAATTACATTTAAGATAGTAAGAGGTTGAGACACAAAGTGTGAGATGCCTTCCCAAGAGGGATAGGACTTTATTCTTGCATCTCCAGCCTATCCTAGCAGGGTAAAAAAGACTCAAATGGATGTAGGCCAGGCTCAGCGCAAATCATAACCGGGCCTGGGATTTATTTAATCTATAGACTCCTGAGATCAGTGTTTGCTCACGAGGCTCAGAAGAAGTCATCCCTTCACTGCAGGGATTCCTGGGTGACTTCCATGTCCCACACGGTGCAGGAGATCAGAGCTGTGTGTTGTGGTCTTTGCTGGCCTAAAATGTCGCTGCTGCTGTGAACTGGGAAACAGCAAGTAGTGGAGCAGTTGTTTGTCAGAAAAGCTGATCGACTGCATCAGCACTGTGGTTAATGCAAGCTCTTATTTTGCCCCCCTGTCATGTTAATTAGGTGCTATTTGGAGTTCAACAGGGGATGCCGTGTTAACCGACCTGTGTTTTGCTGTTACTTCTTTAAACAGTTAACACCAAACCCCACAACACAAGTATCTCCATTAATAATGGCTTTCACTACTGAAGTATTTTTAGTCTTGTAAGAAAATACGTGAGAAAAAGGAAGGACTCCACTAACAGACAAACGTAAAGGCTTAAGCAGGGCTTTCACTGCAGTAGTTTTTCTTGCTGCCTTTGGTGCTGGCTACCTGGAGAATGTGTAGGGATAAGCCTCCATGTGACTGTGTCCTATCTGGTGCTGTCTGTCTTTGAGATAAAGAATTGGATGAGATGATCTGGGACTACTGTCAAAGTTTGCTTTATTTTCCCTGTTAGAACAGGAAATAGGTAGATAAGGGAGATGACCGAAATGATGACGTTTCTACCTCTGACATCTGCTTGTATGTGTAGCCCTATTCCATAAAATTAAAAACATAACACAAAGTGTCAGAAGCTCAGGCCTTGTAGGTTTACCCTAGTCCTGAGCTGTAAAAAACACTGCTTTCCTCTTGCTTTCTGGTTACAGGCTTCAGTCAGTATTGCTTGTAGTCGAGACGACTTAGCTAACTGATTTCAGCACTTACTACAGAGGAGGCAGAAAAAGGGAAGTTTGTAAGAGAAGAAACACAGATGAAAGAATGTCATCCACCTTTTAGAGGGGTAGGATTTAGCTGATAATGCTAATAATAGAGATTTTGCATTCCATTCCACTGGCAAAACTTTCTCTCTGCAGTTTTTATTAGTGGGAAGAATGGATACAAAAAGTATGGTCACTTCTGATTTTTCGAGACCATCCATTCTTATGGTCCTTTGACCCTTTTGTGTCTTCTAGAGAAACAATTCCAGAAAGCAGTGTTAGCTGTGTGCACTTAAAATTTACTAGTCTGAACACTTTCATAGCATCTGTCATACTTCATTCTAAATCTCCTATTTCTCCTATATTCTTGGTTTCAGGGGTTTTGAGTTTTTGGGGTATTTTGTCCCCATGGGTAGCACATGAAGGTATCCAAAACATCGAAGGAATTTGATTGGTTCTTTAACATACCAAGTTATATAAAGTGATTTATTTCCTTTTTTTCCCCTCAGTTTTATGACTGAGACTTCTATAGGTGTGACTCTGTGTAGAGGCCTGAATTGGATTTCATTCTTTGGAAAACAGACCTCTGCCCCAGACCCTTACTTTCATGCAGACCTGAGCTTCAAGTTATGCACATTTACTCAAGATGTAAAATAATAACATACGTGCTCTGAGGAAAAAAATCACAGGTTTTTAAAATTGGGATACTTCAGTATGATTGCATTATTGCTGGGACAGTATTTAAAATGTTTTGGTTACTTTCTTTTTTACATATTTTCTAGATCAGGTTCTGTTCCATGTTCCTTTTGCCTTTACAAACTAATCTATTTTAGATATCTTGAAGTAAAGTTACTGAATGTGGGGTGTTTTTTTGCTATGGGGGAAAATAAGGATACTTGTCTTTATGCAGCTGACACAATAATTGGTATTTCCAAGCCTGTATATAAATACATCAAAAAAACTTTAAGGCAAAAAAAGCAACACTTTCTAGCACCTGGCTTGTAGGAATACACTGGGATTTATGGCAAAATGTATAAATGGTTGCAACAGGTCTAATGGCAAAACCTTTAGTTAGTTTTTTATTGTTTAAGCAAATTAAAAAACATATAGCACTTTCCCCAAATTTAAAGACCTCATTTAAAGACCAGTTGAATTTTGCCTTTCTATAGACTTCAACAGACTTTGGATCACAGTGATATTTTGAAAGGTAAGTGTTTATTTTCAGGGAACACATGCTAAGAGATAGGGAAAGACAGTTGGATCGTATTCTTCATCACTGTGAATTCCCTGTGAACTTTCTTATGGTATTTCTGTGAGTCTTTTCACATCTAATTGTGAATTGCTTCAGCAATGAAGGCTCCATCAGCTGCCGAAGGAAAGTATCCCACATTTCAGTAGAGCTCAGCACTCACGCTCCCTCTCTCAGCTGAAACTGTAAACTGGAAAGTCTTGGTTACGTCGTGTGCTGACATATTGTATAGCGTCTCACTTGGAAAACCTGAGCTGACCTTTGAGGATGTGGGGCTGTTGGTTGTCCATGGAGTTTGTTTCTAAGTATTATCCTCTCTCTTCTCTCAGGCTAGCAGTAGTTAGGGGCTGCCCTGGGCCTTTAAAAAGGTGGTTACCTTATATATAGGAGAGAGGGTGAGTTCTGCCTTGGTTTTCCAGCAACATCTGCCAGAAGCGAAAGCCTGTGCACCAGCTGTGATGCTCTCCTCCTGTATTCCCACCTTCTGGGCAGGGTGAACTTGCAGCACTGATGGGGGAAGGAGGGATGGCACTCCCAAACTAAATGACCTGCATTCCTTCTGATAGGAGGAATAACTGATGCTGTTGCCACTGCTAATTTTAGTATAATTTTTGCTTGCGTGTTTTAAAGAGCATCAGTAGGATCAGGCATAAAGCCATAGCTCTGCAAACAAACCCACTTGGATTATGTATTCTGTTCAATGTTTGTATTGTGCCAGGCACAGTGAGGTCTTGCTCTAGACTGGAAGTGCCACGGTGTTATAAATAATAAATATTAACATCTTACAGTAATTGTTTCATTACTTCAA
The DNA here is from genome assembly GCA_035590215.1 of Microhierax caerulescens. Lineage (NCBI taxonomy): Eukaryota > Metazoa > Chordata > Aves > Falconiformes > Falconidae > Microhierax > Microhierax caerulescens. Next base: position 45,200,456 of record JAVJGJ010000057.1, on the reverse strand, counting down.
GAGTCAGACCCTTTACTGGGGTATTTGCTAATTGAAAGAAGTGTTGTTCAGCTCTGCATTTCCATTAAGGAGACTGTACCAGGCTTGTCTGCGCCTTTGTATTGAGACAGAGACTTGAGGTCATTAATCATGATAATAATAATAAAAAAAAAAAAGAGACAAATAAGTTGAAATTCAATACTTAATGGCTTGTTTTAGGATTCTCTCTGCTGCTCCAGGCAAGTGAAATAGATAGAGGGATTTCCCATGCTGGTCCTAGCCTGTGTCTCTAGGTGACAGGAGAGGCAGGAGGCAAAGGGAGGGTGGCACGGTGATCGTCACAGCTTGGTTTTGACTTGCCAGCCCTTGCAGCCACACAGCTGCCCTCCCAGCAGCCTGCCAGGGCATACCTGGGCTGTACTCTGGGTCCTCTCTGCCGTGGTCACCTGAGACCACCTCCCTTTTGCCAGGGGGCACACTCCAGAGCACCAAGAGGCAGGTTAGTTTTAGAGTTAAAACAGAGGTGTTATACTAGTCTGAAAATGGAAATTCCCTTCCTGGTTCTGCCACATACTTCTGGCGATGCCTGGGACCAGTTGCTTCTCTCCCACTTTCCAAAGAATCATGGAAATACTCGTTTCCAACAATTTCCCACCCCCTTGCCCTGTTCCTCCCACAAATTTCAGGGAATTCAGAATATTTCTGCACCTATAAAAAATGTTTGTTTCACCTCTGCAAAATGACACTTAATCCACACCAACGTCCTGTCATGGAGGTGAAGGACCTGTCAAGCCTGCAGTGATGCGCTTCTCAAGAGTCTCCATCATGCACACAAGGGGCAGTGATTCTGACTAGATTGCTGGGCTTGTGTGTGGATCTGACTATTAATTTCTTGTTGCACAGATGATTTTGAACAGTTTAGAAATTGTTTACCTGCTTTATGAATAAATCCCTTTCTGACAGAGGAATGCCACTTTTCTCCATGATGTTTGATTTTTTTTTTTTTTTTTTTTTTTTTTTTCTCCAAACTGTATTGAGTTTTTTATCTTCAATCCTGGTCACTGTTTCTTATTGCTTTTCATTAATTAATTAAAGTGAGTGAATGCTGATTTGATGAGTTAGTCTCTGCTATTACTGTAACCTGACTCCCCTCCAATAAACTAGATAGCATGGGATATATTTTTTTTTTTCAACTACAAGTTGTGAAGTGGAGCAAGAGGAAATTGTGCTATATGGTGTTTATATTCCATAAATCACATTTCTTACTCCTCCAGCTGTGGGTACCCTTGTGTGCCTGGGAGGTGATTTCTGCAGGCAGTTCTGGATGCTATGTGCAGGCAGGGTATGGCCCAAGCCCTGCTCCCAGCTGAGGGAAGATCACTCTCTCTTCCAATGCTGGTTCTGGCATACAAGAAAAAAATCATGGCATTCATTTTCCTCCTGTCATTTCAGCAACACCACCATTACATTTATAGCTTTAATTTCAGCCTAGAAGAAAGGCAGAGGAAGGCATGGGGAGATGGTCTGTGTTAGGATGTGAGCAGAAATCCAGAGGCAATTGAATTGTGTTCTCCTGAGTCATCCCTACTTGTCAGCTGAGCCTAAGGAACTGCTCGTGTGCCTGGAGCAGCCTGCCAGAGCAGTGGCAGCCAGAAAGCAATTAGTGCTATAATATTATTGCTATAATTTATACTGAGACCCACATGAACCCTGAGGATGAGGGAGCTGGAAGGCAACTGAACCTTCTTGTACATTTCCTATCTTCTGTTGGTGCTAGGCAGAGTTCATGTCTGGGACTGGTAGTGACTGGCTTTCCTGTGCTCGGGTGCCATCAGTGAGACTTCTCAAACCTCACTGAAAAAAAAAAATAATCATGCTGACATAAACAAAAGACAATTGTTAAGATCAAGGAGATCCAAAATTTATTTTGGAGCAAACCCCATTTTACTATAATCTACAGAACTCTCCCTTGAGCTCCAGTTGAGCCAAACTTTCACAGGTCAAGCTTATCTTATTTTGGGGAGTTTGAAGACTTGAAGCAGTCTAGGCAACACTTAGTTGTCTGTGTGTGAATGTGTAAAGCAGTGTAATGAAGTAAAGGTCACAGTTTGCAAATCTCTGTAATGAAACTTTTATTAATTTTGTTACTGATCTTGGAAGGCAGAGAATAGTTCCATATCATGTAGCCCTCAGCATCAAGTGGTCCTCTTGCTCTGCAAGAGTTTTTGACATATTTTTCAAATATATTTTGATTTCAAAATGAAGTAAACTGAACCTTGCAAGTAACTTCTACTTATGAGAATTACCACGCTAAATTCATTCAAATAAAGTTACATAAGTGCAAGAATGTTTGCAGGACATTGCTCAAAAGGCGAATGGCTCTGGCCCCATTTACAAGGTGCAAATATCCTACTTTGTGACTAAAAATGTCTTTAATTAAAGTGTGTCTTTCACTGGCAGTTTCTGATTTTGTTTTCAGTATATGCCTTTGTGCTCAACGGGACAAGATTTTTCCACGCGCAGCATTCAAATGTGCTGGTTTAAATTCATATAGTCGAAAAAAAATCTTATTAAATATAATACAGAAAGGACCACTAGGCATATTTTAGTGGGCACAAGAAAGTAGGTAAAATTAGCATTTATTCATTATTTATCTGCTTTTTAATATTTATGACTGGCTGTAATTGTACTCCTTTTCTTTTTCTTTTCTTTTTTTTTTTTTTTTTTCTTTTTCTTTTTTGAGAGTGCCAGTGTCATTAGATTCCATAGAAGTGGTATTTTGGGGCAAATAGCAGAACTGCTGGACTTAAGTGTTTTAAAACTGAGATGACAAAAATTGTTTTCTTCATTCATCTTATGATTCATGAGTCTTCAGATGTACTGTGATCTCATTTCACATTTTCTCTAGGACAGCTAAAAACTTTGAACTTTGGCACTGTTTTCTACTGACAGGTGATATGTTCACCTGATGATGCTGGTACAGACACTGGGTTCTTTTAGCATTATTGTGGGTGTGCTGGTGTGCTTAGTCTGGAAGGGAGAGGACAAGAACATTTTTTTTTTTTTTTTTTTTTTTTGTGTTAGCTCTAGACCACCAGATTTGTCCCTAAAAGGTAGATGGGTAGAAGTTGTAGTTCTGGGAAAAGCTTAAGTGGGAAAAGTCTTGGAAGAGCTTAAGTCAGAGCTCACAAGCACCAAGGCTTCCTAACTATTAGGCACAAGGGTTCAGGAAGCCAGACTTTACTCCTGTGTCTCAGAAAGCTTGTTGTCTCCTTAGAAAATTTCTGTAGAAGAGCTGAGCAATCCACCTAGAAACCATATCAATTAAAGATGCGCTTTGAATGTATTAAGTGCTGTAAAAGTGTGAAGTTCTGTGCAAAACGAAACCAAAA
>JAVJGJ010000057.1:45168070-45187513 GCA_035590215.1 Microhierax caerulescens | reverse complement strand
CAAACCAGGAGTTACTGACGAGTAAGGAGACACACACCACGAGCGCGGTTCCCTTGGAAAGGTTGTGTGGGATTGCAGCCGCTGCTTGCCCATATCCTCAGTGTATTGCCTAGCTCCGTGTGCATGGGGAGTTGAGGAAACTACCTACTTCTCAGCTGTACTGAAACCCTGTCAAAAATTGACTAATTGGCCAGTGTGCAGCTGTACTGTGGTGACAGCTGGTCTTCACATCCTTATTATGAGTTATGTGCCATAAGAACTCTTTACTCTTGGTGTAGGAAGGGTCATAGTCTGACCTAACCTTTGCCTGTGACAGTGGCACAGTGTTTATCTGCCCTTGAAGAAAAGAGAAGAAAGAAATATCTGGATTTCCTCTCCGTTAGTGAGCATAGGGATTTATTTGTTTTTCATAGAGAACTATGCAACATTAGGAAAACAGTGTTTACAAGACAGAGCTCCTGGTGGCTTTCAGAGCTGGTTTTCAACCCCTTGTCAAAGTGACTGCAGTCTGGGCTACTGAGGCACAAGAATAAGTCCTAAAATTAGCAACAGTAGTTCGCAGTTGCACATTCTGACCCCCTCTAGATTTTGTAGCTGCCTCCAATAAGGAATTAGAAACAAAGGGGTGCTGCTAAGCTTGTACAATACTTACAGAATGGCTAAACAGAGGAATGATTGGAAAAAATATCAAGAAAGAAACCACTCTTGCATTTCACAGAAATCAAGTAGAAAGTTATCTTTCTGAATTTCCATGTTTGCGTCATATTTGAAATTGGTATTTCCTAATATGATTTAAATAAGTTGTGAATGCACTTCTCTGATCTTAAAAACCTGATTAGTTTATCCCAAGGAAGACCTGTGCATCATCTGAGTGCCACACATTTTTAAAAGTCGTTAAACTAAGGATGAGGAATGGCATATGTTAGAAACTCAGCATTGTAATTATGTGCAAGAACTCCACTACAGCCTTTGGTGATAAATGACAGTCTAGATACAGTCCTTGAGGATCCAGAGAGCATTACCTTATGACTGACTTAGCCTGACTCACTGCTGAATCTTTTCTCTGTAGTCTAATGCTGCGTGGCGTGCTCCCCCCTCCCCCCGTGGGAAATGTGAAGGCAGTGGCAAAAGGAGTTATGTGTGAGATAAAAACATTTCCTTTCAGTATTTGTATTATAGTCTCACTTCCTTTTTTTGGATGTGTACAAGTGGAAAATGTCAGCTTTGCATGCAGAACTCAAATACAATCTTTTCAATCAGCTAAGCTAAAACTTGGTGGTATGTATTAAAAAGAAAAACCCCAACAGCCAAATATGGTAATTAAGCGTTTTGGTTATGATGTAGGTATGCTTTTTGGTCCACCCAGGCATGTGGAGTCCCCAGGCTATGTTCTGGAATTGGGGGAAGTTTAGAAATGAGCATTTAGAACAAGGTGTATTGACTATACAGAAAGTTTTATTTTCCCACCCTTGATAACACTTCTGCTTCATGTCAGCTGTCTCGCTTATGCACTATGTACATGCTGTTCCTATGACCTCCCGCTGGCGCTTTGCCTGCTAACAGCCAGCTGCTGCATGGTGCTTTGGGAAGTGGGTTGTCTAGAGGCATGTCAAGAAGAGGAGGCACAATCCACACTCAGCATGCAAAGAGGGCTTGAGAGGAAGAGGTCATTGTCTTCTGCTTCTGTTCTGCCAGATATGTCTGACCAGATGTGCAGAAATTGCCCTCTTAAAGCTACTAGGGAGATGGAGCAATGAGAGCTTTAATATTACCAATGAACTGAGAAGATCTAGACCTGTGCTGAGGTTCACAGTAGATACCATATTTAGTATATGCCCAGAGTAATTTTTGTGGTGAATTGTCTGTACTTCTTACTGAACCCAGTACGAGTCCTTGGAGAAGATAATTTGATTTCAGAAGACTAAAGAAATTCAGCAGGAAAGTGGGAGAATTGAGCAAAACAGCAGGAGATCTATCAGGCTGAAGGAAGCCAGCTTTGCTCAAAAAATGAGGTACCTTTAGGTAAAGCCAGGAAGCTCATACCAAACCTGCTTACAGGTAAGTGTGTATTTTTGATGTTATAACCCGCATGGATTGTTTTGGAAGTGGCTGGCAAGGCTATCTCTGTTCTCATACCTTAGTCCAACTTAGTCACTGGTTACCAAGGCTGGTAAGAAGAATAGGACCTAACTTTTGCTGAAGTATTCAGGGCCCCAGAAATGTTCTTTACTGGGTTATTTTTAGGTGTGTCAAACTGACTTGGATGAACTAGCGTTCTGCACTTGTTACAAGTTAGGTCTTTGACTTTTCAGAGCTTTATTAGCAAAAGTTTTCTTCTTTAAGTTTTATTCAAAATTAGGTATAGCTATTGACATTTATGAAAGTGTTCTTTTTCTTGAAAAAAAAAAAGATAATAATTAGCCATTTCTCCTCATGTATTTGATTTGTTCATGTAGACTGCAAGCCAACTCTCCTTGAGGCTGGTTATTTTGTTAGAATGGCAAATGCTCATGTACGGTCCTTATCAAATGAAGACTCTGGGAAAAACTGGGATACTGTGTTCAGGTGAAGACACTGTTCCTCTCTGTCCCCACACCTAATTTAAAGAATCCCGGTAATTGGTAAGCTGGTGAGAAGAGACATTTCAGCAATGCAGATTCTACTTATGACTAGAGTAACTGAGGTCTAAGTGTGCCGTGGTGATCTAAGCTAGACGGGTGCTTTAGGTGTCTCTCAGAGCTTTCTTTCACAGGTGACACTAGGCAGCTAAGGTGGCAAGTACTCTTGTACAGGCAGCCCCCGGGCGTACGGCACAAATACAGCTGGAGATGGAGTGGGCCTGTGGGTTTGAGATCCCTCAGGAAATGACCTAGAAGAGGCCGAACGCAAGTTGGAAGCCATTTGGCTACTTCTGAAAGGTGGACCAGACAGGACCGGTTGAGGTAATCTTTCAGCTCCCTACAGATATGCATCTATATTTACCCTTTCTGGGGCAGCTGAGGTAAAGGAAACCTCTTTTTTGAATGTAGGAGTTTTAACATATGAGTGAGTAGAGTGCTCTGTTTGCAAAAGACTGCTGTGGAGACTTGTGGCAAGCCTCCAGCCTTCCGCAGCTCAGCTAAAATGTATCGGTCTATTTATTTCTGCCTTTCCTCATCCCTGGGAGGGACATTTTGCCAGACAAGAGCCCAAGACTGAAAGACTTGCAGCTGAATTTTGTCATTGACTCATCACATGCCTATTGGTAAGCCATCTGCAAATAAAATAATTGTGATTTGGGGTGTCTCATCTAAAGACCTCAATTTCTATTGCCAGAAAATGAGACTAATTCATATAACACAAGGATATCGTGTAGAATAACTCAATTTATTTATTGAAGAGCTCTTTGCAGGTGTAGAGTGCTTGTTAATGGCTAATTAGCATTATTTAACTGTATTTCCAGCCATTAAAACTCCACTGTCCCAAATGAAGCTTTTATCCTAATCTGTACATAGAGTATTTTTTCCAGCCAGAACTATGTGTAATTTGCCATTTGCTCTCAACTGATCCACTTACTAGCTGTTGACAGCAAATTGAGCTCAATCTCATCTCAGTAGCTCAGATGTTCCTAGACTTCAGCCTGAAAACCTGTGTGCACAGTTAACACGTTAAATCCCTATTCTGTTTAACGGAGCAATTGTCCCATTTGAAGCAGTTGAGGGGTGAGAGCCCTATGCAGTAAAGAGGGGTGCGGGTTAAAAAAATCAGTTTGTGCTGCACTCAGCAGGAAGATTTTTAGGCTGGTAGAAAAGGGAGATGACAGACTGACTGCTCAGACGGTAGCTCACCTGTTGCAGATACTACAAAGCCACAGAGAGCCTTTCTCCAAAGAAGGTACCAGCTTTGTCAGTTCAGCTATACCCCAAAACAGCATGTGCCTCATCTTTGGCTATACCAAGATGCAATAAACTAGGATAACACAGGATTTTCTTTCTTCTTTGTTTCCCTGGCCAGAGACAAGTTCCTTATTCATTCACTCAGAACAAGTGTCAGGGCAGGCTGTGGAAGGTAGCACAAAATTGCCAATTGTTATCTGTAATTTCACTGTGATGTTTCTTACTGTGTTTCACAAAAGTGATTTTCTTTCTGAGGCAATTTCCAATTTCCTGCCTTATTGCTTCTTAACGCACCTTGCTTCTACCTTCAAATGCACAATTTTAGAAGACATTTCCAAAAAGTCTTTTTCAGTTCCCAAATTTTAAAATATTCAATATACTCCAGTGTGAATGTCATTAGTTTTTAGAATCTATAGACCTACCATATTTAAATTTCATTTTCTAGAAATACTCAATTACTTATAGTGACATGTGATTGATGACATTTCTGCAGCCTGGTGGAATCCAGTTACTTGGTTCATCAAAAGTTCACGTTTTGAGGGGTCACAGTGGGAACACATTATCTCAGAAGTAAGTTTTCAGCAGTTTTCCATTTCCTCCTCCTTGCATGTACTTAGTCATTTCAGCATTGGTTATGCTGTGCTGAAATCCTGTCTCTGCAAGCTCAATTCCTACTCCAGGTGGGTGGCATATTCTCATTTATACCCTTTCAGATGCTGTGGCTGAACTTGCCTTCTAAGCAAGAGAGCAGGGGCTTGACCCAGAACTCTTTGAAATCAGCCTTTCTATTTACTCTTGTTGGACTTTGTACTGAGTTAACAGCATACTCCAGTCAACTGCAGAAGCAGCACATCCCTTTCCCCAGCTTTCCCTGTCCAAAGCCCAGCAAAGAGCAGGTTGTCATAATTTCTTTCATCGTTCTGCCAGTTTTTTGGTTTTTTTTCAGTTCAGTGTAAGTGTCTACTGTCCGATATTTCTGCCATGGGAGGTATGTTTTAGAATAAACAAGGTTTGTTTTGATTTCTCCAAGATAAATGAGCTTTCTGTAAAAAAAAAAAAAACAAAAAAAAAACCAAAACAAAAAACCAAAACAAAAAACTTTGCTTGAAAAAGCTAATTGCACTTAGTCTAAAGCACACCAGTTAGCATGTCTCATTTCAGAGCTGGAGGCATGTACCTGAGCCCCTTGCTCTGCTCTCATGTCAAAGGCTGTTTCTAGTGAGCACCGCTGGAAATGGGTACCTGCTTTGTCAGAGCCATCAAAGCAAGGGTACAAGACACATCCAAGTAACCTCTTGTGCTCCAAGCTACAGAAAGAAGCACACTTGCTGTGCCATCTGAATTGGAGATGGGCCAGGAAAATAAAAAGGAATCAATTGGATGTGCCTAAAGCTAAATTTTTAACTTACTTAGTTACAGTTATTATTAGTGTGAAGTAGGAATGGTGCACGTGTCAGTGAGGAGGAAAGAGAATGGAAAGAAAACTTCACAATGAGTGGAAACCAGAGAGTTAAATACTTCTATATTCAGATCTGATGCTAGTCAAACTTTGTAGTAGTTCTGAATGATGCTGAATGGAAAGCTAGAACACCCTGAACCTAAATATCCTTGTATTGTACTTAGCTTGCTAGATGTACAAGTAAATCCAACAAAAGAACTTCTGTGTCCCCAGGTACCTGTGGACATAACTGTGCAAATCATCTCACCCCTTCCTACCTACCTTACCCACCTTGAACTCCTGGTTAGTAGGAATCGGGAAGGGACACTGTGTCTGATTTGCAGTAAAATTTGGCCATGCACTTATGATGTAATTATATGCCGTGCCAGACAATAGCTGTATTATGTCACCCTGATTAAAAAATGGACTGCTGCATCAATAAGCTACTGCCTATCGTGATGTCAGTCTGCACAGTGCTGTTGATTTGGCAGACTTAAGCAAAAGGATTACCCCTTTCCTTTTGGTCACTTTATTAAATCCAGATTGATCTTTCATCCAAATTGTCAACAAATCTGCCAGCAGCTTAGCAATTAATGAGAATAATGACCTGCTGTAAAACAAAACCCAGTGAATTAAAAGTACAGGTTATGTCTGCATTGGCCAACAAGACATGGATAACTTTTTTCAGCTGTTCTTAATTCTCATCTTTAAAAAAAAAGACATAGATAGATACTAGGAAGAGTCTGTAATTGCAATTGAACTCAGGTTCCTATTTGAGTGCTCAAAGATGTTGGCTCATAAATAGGGACAGCTTATGCTATCTGCTGTGGTGATTCTGGCCTCACACTTTTCACTCTGTTCTTCAAAGATTTCTGCCCCTGCTGTTAGGGTTGCTTGGCTAATCATAAAGCAGTCACAGATCTTCTTAAATCATAGCCGGATGCACTAGGAAAGATCAAAATTGATGCCAATTTACATTAATATGACAGAGTGATACAGCATCTACTTCACCAGAAGCTGAGCTGGTCCTGTAAGGAGGGAGGGAGGCATCTAAAATGGGTGAATTATTAGGACAGAAAATTCTTCTAAGCTTTCTTAAGCTCATCTATATCTACTAACGAGTTAGAACTTTAATTCCCAAAGAATTAAAGAGATCAGCTCCGAGAGTTTTTTGTACTTGTGTATTTTTAAGAATCCAGCTGTTAAATTCTGAAGCTATTTTGATGATAGGACTGAAGATCTCGAATCACTTAGACTCTGCAGTGTTGTACCTAAAATATTGTAATTCCATTTGAAATTCATACAACTCAGATGCTATCTGTAAATCATATTCTCAGTCAAAAAAAAGTGCGTTCTCTGAGTGAATGTACTGTTTCTTGTACACATTTATAATTAAAAGGGTTTTATTTTAAAGGTTAAATGCTTTGTATTTTTGGACCAACGTGGAAGTGAAACTGTGTTATATTTTAGCATAAATCTTAACAGTACTACTACTTTCCTTTCATGTTGACACAGACCACATTGGTAAGATTTTATCTGCATAGAAGAAACATGCCTATTATAGTACCTGGGAAGATGTTACGCTTTGAAAGTGTAACTTAAGTCAAAGGCAAAAACTCTTGCTAAGTTTAGTGAAATCAGAGTTTTCCCAGTGCATTTAAGAATATATTAATTCTTTGTAAAAAATCTTGTTCTTTCCCTTAGAATAAAACACCAGAATCTGCTAAGAATGAGAGCAACGAGTCACTGTACCAGTATAAGCCTCTAAACACCATTGGAGACACTATTCCTTGAACAATGTGGGTTTATTTGCTTGCATTATTCAGCATGGTATGTGAAGATACCTTGGTTGTTTCTTATATATGTATTAATATCAAAGCCAAAATTAATCTTTGTTGATCCTGCATGGGAGAACTTTAGAGCTCCCCGTCACTTAACACAAGTCCCAGCTTCTTGCTTGGCCTCCAAGAGGGCATGTCGAGGTCTTTTTCTCTTCTTTTTGCCTGACTCCCCGTGCTGTCTTCTCAGAGCTACTGAACCGGTGACATTGTTGGCATGGCCATCGGCTCCCAGGCCTGATCTCCACATCCCTCACTCCTGTCAGTGGTGTGGCCCCTCTCGTGTAGTGTGGAGAATGCAAGCTGTGTCCCTTCTAACACACAGCGCATTTCTTGGTTAGTGACTTCATACCAGTTCAGAAAGATGTCATTTTCTCAATTTTCTCAAGCGTCATTTCTCAAATGAGTCTCATTTTCTAGGGGTAACATGGCCAGTAGCTGCTTTGGCCACGGTGCTGCCCCTGCTTTAGCTGGGCACTATGTCAGCTGTGAGATTTGCCGTGGTTTGTGAGCATCTTCTGATTTCAGATGGGTGCTTTTCATACTGCTTGTATCTGTTCAAATGCTGTATGTTTTGTGCTCTGACGCATTTCCTGAAATTTCTGATTAAATAGATATTATCAGGCTGAAATGTAGTTAATTACAAAACCAGAAGTAATTGCTTCAAGGATGATGCTTGCATATTTTATTTCTTTCCCCCTGTTCCCTCCCTCCAATCTACTGTTGAAAAACAACCTGTTCTTTGTTCTGCTGTGGAAAGACCCCATACAACGAGACAGCTAGAGCTGAATTGTGCAGAAAATGTTGTTGAATACAAGTATGAGAAACTGAAGAAAAGGAAATGTTTTTTTCACTCTTTGAAATCTAGTAAAAGGGCCTGAGTCTGGTAAGGATGAAACTTGGCCGTTTACCTTAGAAGTAGAACATTGAAAGACAGGTACTTCTAGCAAGAAATTTCTGTATTCTTTCTTTATATAGTGTGAATCTGCTTTTCCTGAATAGATAGGATTTTGGAGAAGTCCAAGGTAGTAATACACACCTGTTTTGTAACTTATTGCACGGAGTTTCATATCTGATTGAGTTTGTCTGGTATGTTTTATTTCTTGGCTCATAATTTTTTATACACATAAACATGGCAAAAGGCATGCCAAAAGAAATATCTGCATTTCGATTGAAATTATCCATTAATATGAAAGACCAAACTATATCAAGATCATTTGTATTCTGTATACACGCATATGCTAAATAATCTTGTTTTCAGAGAGGATATATTATGGCTTTCTGACTCTGAAGTAATTACAAGCCTTAGCTATAGCTGCAGTGTTAGTCACTGTGATTTAGCTCTGCTGGTAATGTTGTGAATATATAGATTATTAATATGGTGTGGGGCAGCAATGGTGAAGATGAATCTATGGCTGTACCAAGTATTCACCTTTCCCGACAACACTCATCTCTCTGCCAGTACTTGCACCCATTCACCTGTGTAAAACTGGAAAACGCTATTAAAATCGGATCTCTGTTTTCAGTAGAAAACTTTTTTTTTCCTAAATTAAGGCCATTATATTATTCATTTTTCCAAGGTCTTGTGTACCAGTTCCCATGCCCATCCTCACATGCCCTGGTGCCTCGGTACTCTCAATACTTTTCAATACTGCGCTTGGTAAGTCCAAAATGTGTTAAAAGCAATTTATTTTATTATTCCAACTATACTATTTTGCTAATATTTTTGTTTCTTCAGCTTTTTGCAAAAATGTCTAGTGCTCACAGCTTCTTTCATTTTCCAGTGATATTTGTAGATACTGAGCATATCTGGAAATTACAGCATAAGTAACTAAAATAGGAATTCAAATAAGCTTAAGTACTTCATTTGGAAACCTTTGCGACTGACTTACTCGTAGGCGGTGATCGGTCTGAGCAACAAGTATTGTAGTCACCACTAAAACATCCGATTAAATTTCCTTCTTAAAAACAATTTTCAAATGAAGTTTAAAAAGTTGCAAGTTTAGAGAGGTTGCTCAGAAGGCACTCTGCTCTGCCCAAGTGTGCGTTACCTTAAAAGACAAAGGCTGTTGGCTCCCCCTCTTAGACAAGGCAGCAAAGACAGACAACCACTTCCTTGTTGTGCACTTTGTCTTCTCAGCTGGAGCTTGGGGTTACCAAACCCTCCAATTCCTCATTCAGCAGAGACCAGAGCTAGCTTCAGCTGTGAGCCTGAGCACTGGCTTGCTCCACTGCCTGGGGGTGTACCGTCGAACACGTTCTCGGCAGGTTTTTGCTGTCTGCAGAAGCTATCTAAGTGCTAAGATAGTGTCTGATCATATAGAGCAAGTCTTTTTTTTTGTCTAACTACAATTTATATTTGTAGCCTTTCTGCCACTGATTTTTTTTGACGTCTTTCCACATTCAAGTGAGTAGTAGTTCACTGAATCTGACAGTAGATGTTCAGTTGTAGCTTGTACCCAGAGAGCTGCTGATGTTACATCTGCAATGAATTACATGTAATGATTGAGTTTAGCAAAGTTTAGTGTCAGGACAGTATGCTTCACTACACTATTTTGTGTAATGAAGAGAATAATACCTGTAGGTGGCAATAGTACTGAAGCTGTAGCCACACACTATTTTGTTTTTTTAAAGTAGTAGGTTACCATCAAGTTAATTTTCAAGTTAGCTTTCTGCAGTTCCAATTGAGTAAACGGCTTTACTGATGCTGAAGGCCAGGGCAGTGTGGTCCCTAATGTCTGACTGGAAATCTAAGTGCCACATTCTCCACGCTACCAGCACTGCCTGGCTCAGGCAAATTAACAGATGGCTTTAGAACTTCTGTTTCAATGTTTGTCTGTCTCTCTTTGTTTATTTTCAGCCAGTGAGTGCTGACATGGATTTTTAATGACAGCATTGAGAGAAGTGTGACGCTTTAATCATTATTTTAATACACAATACAAGAAGCTTCAATAGTATAGTCACAAATTACAGAATTATCTCAGTGAACTGGAAAGATAAAAGGTTGTGTGTACCCAAAAAAACCCCAAAAAACCTAACACTGTCCATGGATGAAGCCTAAGTTCTGGCCCATGGTTGCTCCTTCAAGATGAACTCACGGTGCCAATGGGTAGCAGCAATATCTGGAGAGCGTAACGGTACCTGTGCAGCTTTGAGGGCAGCTGAGGGAGGAGGTGTGCTGTGAGCTGTCAGGGTTAGCAGCTGAGGGGCTGGCGTGCTCTGGGTTTCAGCTACACTCAGGACAGACCTTGGGCATCTTAAACATGGGCAGCTGTAGCACCGGATTGCAACAGGATACTCTGGGAAGTATGGCTGGCTCCAGGACTGCTGGACTCAGAGCAGCATGTCAGTGGTTTACACCACATTCAGTGGGCTGACCAATACTTTCACAATGTGCTTCTTGAGCAGAAACACAGCTGGAGTGTCCTAAGTTGCTAATTCAGTTGGTCATTGCACTGTGATGCACTGCATTTATCACAGCAGTGGTTGAAGATCAACCAGGATTACAGAAGTATTGCAAACAACTGCCCAGGTACAAAGTAATAAACAGTTCATAATTTACAGTCTATATCAGCATTTCTTCTGCAGCATTATTACTTGGTAAGTTATTTAAATGTCTACTGAAAATTAAGTAAGATCTCACTTTGACACAAATAGTTTGCATTAGATGAGGCAATGCTAACTGAACAGAAAAAAATTCTTAAGTTCTATTTATGGACTGCTATCTGTGATGGCATTTTTATTAATGTCCACACAATTGGGAGGTGACACATCCACTCAAAATTTTAATTGCCACTAGAATAAATATTATTTTCTGGGGGAGTGACAGTAGTTCAAAATAAAGAAAATTTTTTGCAGAAATTTAATCATTACCTTCAGCTATGAATGCCCATTGCTCAGAGAAAATTATTGCTGTAATTGTGCTGCAATTTAACTGGCATTTTAATTACGAGTCTTCTGCTGATCAGTGTAAAACCAGGGACCTCTTAATGTGCACCTGAATCCACTGACTAAAATGAACAAGTTGGAGAAATAAACTCCATGTATAATGTCAGAGAGCTGTTTGAAATAATTAAATAGTTGCAAGTGCCAAAGTAACGTGAAATCAAAGCAAAAGAAAGCAAGTCTGTTGTGACTGTGGGAGCAACAGATGAGGTGGTGACTCCGTGACCTACTTTGCTGTGCCAGTTTACTGGCTTTTATCATGCCGGTAGTCCAAACCCAAAATCCATGTCTGTTGATATTGCTACCCAGGTGCTTGTAAAGGAAAGTCTGTGATGGCAATTTCAAGCATGGCTGTGATTTCTCTTTCTGTGTTTCACTACCTGACTGGACTTGCTGTCCTAGAAGGTTAGCATGTTGTTCTCCTTAACATATTTTATCCCTCTTTCTTTCAATGCTTTTTGCTCTGCAGCTACAAATAGTCCAGGCCTTTAAGAAAACTTTTGTGGTAGTGAAATTCAGCTGTCAAATATCAAATAAAATATAGCTGAGACTAAGCTTGCAGCTGGTGTGTGTAGGTCTTGTATTTAGTTATTGATCCTAAATTATTTGAACTATCTTGTACCATATGCTTGCTTTCTAGACAGTCTTAAGAGTTCAGCCTTGTGGAGGAGCAACATTACAGCCTCCAAAGGTTAAGAAAAACAAGCAGCCAACACACATAAGAGGAATTTTCTAAGAGTGGTAATGGGTGGGAACAGTTTAAAAACCTTTCTGTGAACCAAAGATGAGACACAGGTTTCTGTTGTCAGGGCTGGGAACTTAAGGAATAATGGCCTCAGCTAACCTTAATTACCTCGTTGTATAATGATCATAAAAAAGGGAGAGGCTTAGAAATAATGCTTTTACTGTCCTTGTGTAAATGCTAGGCAAGGCATAACTGGGTTACATAGAAGTTGAAGCTGACTTTTTTGTGTGTGTATGTGCATGCTTCAAGTCAGTGTTGTGTATTTGGGGTGGGTTGGGTTTATGTGATATTTTAAAAAGATCACAAAAGAATTTAAGATCTTGACTTGATTACACAGGTTGTTTAAGTACTGAGGAACCTGGGGGCCACCCGACCCATGATAATCATGCTAGGCAACATAGATAAAGGGTTTATAGATCGGCAGTAACATTCTAGAATACATTGCACCTTCTCAGTTTTATAACACGGGCAGACCCTACGCATAAGCTACAGGGTTCATAGGGGAAATCAAAAAATCTGTCAGCGAGTTACAGGCTTCTGTGTTTGTTGTGCTGCCATTTTCCAACTCATCATTGTTCTGTCTTGCAGCAGCCCTCAGAGAGATGGTCTTTGGTGGGCACAGGGCTGGGGAAAAGCACACCCAGAGGTATTGCCCCCAGCTTGCTCCATGATGAATGTCTGTCTTTTGCCTTGCACCAGGCTACCAAAGGGAAGCATCAGATGATGTTACATCTGACTGGAGGGATGGCACAGCTCTGGGCCTCTTACAGTGGCAGAGCTAACTAGCCTCTGACCCAGCCATCTAGCTCCCATCTCCCCACCTGACACCCCCAAGTACGGTGGTACATGGCTAACAGACCCTATAACCTGCCCTAGACCGCTGTTGGCTGGTGTGGGACTTGTGCAGCTGGGGACTCGGCAGGTCAGTGAGAAGTCACACTTGACACTGCTGCATGTTCCCGTGCTGCGTGTGCCAGCCAGGTGGTGCTGCCATGTCTCACTGGCTCCTCTCAGCAGGTCGTGTTTTCACCAGGGAACTTGAAGCAAGGATGATGGTGTATTAAAAAGCCGACATGCTTGTTGCTCTGCAAAAATGTAATCATATCTCCGCTGCTTGAGTTTTCCCTGTCTTCTCTCTTGTACTTTCCAAACTGCTGCTTCCCTCCCCTGCATTATTCCATGTCCTACTGCTTCCTCCTCCCCATATGTCCAGATGATGGTGCAACACATGGGTTAAAAATAAGTTTCTTGAATGAGAAGCATGTTTCCAGCTGCAGCAGACAAGGGAAACAAAACTCAATAGAAATGGTTTTCTGGTTCACAGGTTTATTAGTATCTTCAGCTTTAAAGAGATTTGAGATTTTTTTTTTTTTTGAGGTACATGACCCATTGCAGACTACACAGACATTTCAAGTTACATAAAAATGTTAAGGAATAACACAGCATTCATGCATCCTCCTGCTCCCGGGGATTTGAAATGTTGCTGCAGATTTGCTTTCCTGTTGCTATGTGTTTTGTTTTCATTCTTGGGAAGCATAGATAAAGGCAAAGGTAGCAGCTGTTTTGGGATGCTGCCCATGAAGCAGGGAAGTTTTGTCAAAAATGTTTTGGGTATCTTCATCCATGCTTGTTCCATCCTGCAAAAGGGCAGATGCTGAGTACCACATGCTGCCCTATTTTGTCTGTTAGCTTCTTATACAGGATTTATCTCTGCTTCTTGTGTAAAGGCCTCCAAGTAAATCTTAGCTGCTGAGCCTGTTCCACTGTCCCCATCCTTGTGTCCATTTTGTAAAAAAGCACTGGAGGAGGATTACAGAATTGTATGTGCCCCAGTAACTTCACATGGCTGTCCCTGGGGTCCCGTACAAGCAGCATAATGTGAAAATATTTGAAAAACATGGCAACAGAAAGATGAAGCTACTGATGATGCACCTCTTTTTCCCCCCTAGATGAATTAATGCAAAACAGTCCTTGATGGGCATTTATCCAGGGTAATTGGCGTTAGTAAATAAGGCCACAGACAGATTCTAACAGAAAAAAAAAAAACCAAAACCAAACCAACACCCAGCTTAAGAATTTATCATATCACCTCATCAGAGACAACAATACCTCCTGGCAGAGGTTTCACCCACCCCATAAGTGGACAGAGCAGGACGCACACCTGCATGTTAACTCCTCGAGGACATGGAAGGTGACATCCAGCCCCCTTCTCTGCTCTATTTGGAGGAAGGATCAGACGTGTAACTCAACGGCAAGTGAAGCAATGTTGGACTGAAAGACTGAAAGTGCTTGCTGTCCTTTTCTCTTTCGCCAGAGCTGCAGCTAAACTGTGTGCACTGCACACTGGTTTTATTTTATTTTTTTTTTAGGCTTCCAATGATCAATATACATTGAGAGATAAATGTTGACAAATACAGGCAGACTGTTTACGTTGAGTTTTCTCACCTCAGAGGAAATTTAAAACATGGTACCACTGCATTACAGCATGCCAACAGATGCGGTGGACTGTTTCAGGCAAGCTTTCTTGTGCCTTGCAGTATCAACTGCACAGCAGATTGCTGAGTTTTGTTGCCATGTTTAGTATCAGATTTAACTTTCTCAGTATCCACATGCTTTTAACTTCCCCTGAAAACTGGCTGCTGCCACAAAATAACCCCATCTCTGTTGTTACTATAACATTTAATTGGCATAGCCTAGTAGAAACTAACCATCCGTGCTGACAAGAATTTCCCGCAGCACACAGCTGAGGCATCAGCCTTCAGCAGGAGGAGAGACCCAATTAACATCTGTCTTCTTTATGGCTTATTTCAAACTCATCCAAGGCATCCATACACTGTCTTCCATCTTCCAGAGAGGCTGACAGAAATTAGATTAGTTGGAAACTGTCTGAGGGGTGAAATTCATCCTGTGCTGACAGAGCAAAACCTCGTGATGATACTCCTGACCGTGGTATGGAGCTCAACGCAGGCAGAACTCAAGAAGTTCTGTTCTGGGAAGTGTCATCTCTGATTTGCTTAACTGTATCAGATATATTTGTTTGTGTTGCACTAAAGCACAACTGCTATAAACAATTTTGTATATATACGTAAATAAAATAAAAAATACCATTCAGAATGATATTTGAAAGATACCTGTATGTATCAAGTCTTTCAAGCAAACCACAAAATCAAAGGATGCAGAAAGATCAAGGTTGAATATTAATTAAAGGGTGCAGTAGGAGGCCTTTCAGACTCCCTGTTTAGCAATGCTAGTGCTGTGGCCATACCTGAAAGTTAACTTGAGGTTGGTTTTTTTTTTTGTTGTTGTTTTGTTAGTACCTCAGCTTGATAGTCTCCAGATCTCTTTTAAGGAAAAATATTAAAAACGAAGTGAAAAGACCAAGTAGATTATCCAGGGAAATTTAAGTTTTAATAAAAGATGCTTGTAACTATAGTCCTGAGTGATGGATAATTCAGTAAAATATCAGTGTGCCTTTGAAATAACCTCATGGAAAAGCTGTTGGCTGTACATTAAGTCAATAACTTGTATGTGTGCATTTCTAAAATCTTGGAAGTAGTTTCCACGTTCTCTCTCAGATGCCACATGATCTGACAGGATCAGCATATTCTTCAAAGCACTTACATAAATACATCAGTGTCTTATACTTCGCAAAACTATGTGGAATTTAAGGTCCAAAGAGTTAGTCCTGAGTATCCATTGCAGCAGGTGTCTCAGCTACGTGGTAAATTCTGCCACAGCTGCTCCAGAGACTGGTGCTGGCTGGTACTGACAGTATGATCTACAAGGTCTAACTAAATGGTGATATTTCATGTGTAGGAATCCCCATTTGTCTAAGCAGCAGCACTATATGCTGATCAAATCCTTGATGATCAAAATCAGTTTAATTACTATGATTAGATTTTAATCAGGAAGGTGACATACATACAGAGACCTGGAGACATATTTCTGAAATTTCTTGTGGGAACAAACTCTCATCATGTATATGGCTTTTTAGATAGCTATTCTTCCCTCATCCAGTTAAATCCTAGTAAATGGAATTAGGAAAAGGCAGCTAGAATAAATTATATATTTCTTCCCTCTTCCTGAGACACTGTCCTGGTGCAAGTGCTCCTGCTAGCTTGCAGCCCACCTATTAATATGGAAACACTGCAGGTGCTTGATATTAAAACTGCAACTTTTCATACAGCTTCTCATGTTTCTGATTCAAGAAATGATATTGCATATTCTTTCTTATGTATGTATATATATGTATCTATAAATATGTGTACTTATGTATATAAATTCTAGTTTAAAATAGCTAGACACACACAATTAAGTCTGACTGAGGGCTCCATATCCTATCCAACATTCAAAGATAACCAAGTGCCACAGAATTTGCGGTGAAAAGTATTTCAAATTTACTAGTGGCTGAAACCAAGATTTTATTGTGCATCTGCAGCAGGGCTGTAGTAAACTACAGACACTGATGCTGCGCCTTATTTGAGTGGTTCCGCAGAACGTGAGAACTTGCTCATTCTAGTTATAGGACTGATTTTTTTCCTACTTTAATGGCTGCCCACAATTAATTGAACTAAAATCTATTGGTAGTAACAGAAGTGATTTTGGAGGGTCCTTAAATTTTTGGTAGTGTTTCACAGAAGTCAAAAGGTTCATTGCAATTTCATGACATCTTAAAAATCTGTTGTAAGAATTACTAAAAATCAGCTCAGAACCACCCCCCTTGCTCAGTCAACCTGTAACATGCAGAAAAAGTCCACTTACTTCTTTTTGGGGTAAAAATGCACCAGGTCTGTCACATCCTTTCTAAAAGAAACTGTATACTTTCTTCCTACTGCCCTGTATTGCTATTTACTGTCCATCCA
Source organism: Microhierax caerulescens (assembly GCA_035590215.1). NCBI lineage: Eukaryota > Metazoa > Chordata > Aves > Falconiformes > Falconidae > Microhierax > Microhierax caerulescens. The sequence goes on along the minus strand of JAVJGJ010000057.1, from coordinate 45,170,810 downwards.
ACAGTGCCTGGCTGACAACTGCTCAGGCTTTTGGCAGACTGAAGTCAAGACGGTACGGTGTGGCTGTTCCCCCTACACGCCATGCAGTGCCACATGGAAACTGCTCGCTCTGCCTATACAACGCTGTAAGCACTGGGGAGGCATTAATTAGTAATGTGTGTTTATCCATATGCATGTCTGTTGAATACCTAATGAACAAAGAGAAGGTAGCTTGAACAGTGTATATTTATCTTCAAATTTTTCTGTCTAGTGTTTTTCTTATTTCTGAGATCACAGGCCGTTATGAAGACATGTTGAAAATAGTAGGGATTCATTTGCTGGAACAGTCATTCACAGCTGCTGAGGAATACTGGAAATCTAGGGGAGGGGAAAATGCTCGTGTGCCGGTGTTTGCCAATGCATGTTTTTATGTGCATAGATCTAGAAATTGCAAAAGGAAACAAGAGGGTTGTGTCAAGAACTTCTAGGGATCAAGTGAAAAAGAGGTCTGTTGCAATGCAAACAAGTTGCAGGGAGTTTAGCTCTGTGCATGTGAAGAGGAAGTAAAGAATTGTCCACAAATAGAAAACACAGCCTGTGGGGGGAGAACCTGCCAACTGGGAGCTGTTCATCTCTTCTCGTTCAAAATTGCTGTATGATTTTGATAGACGGGATGAAGACACCTTGCTGAGAGCAGTTACTACATCTGTTTGTTTTTATTTTCATCTGAAGCAGAGGATTCACTTTAAGCTGTTTAAATGCTTAGGGACTTTGTTTAACTTTTAAATGTTTATTGTGCTGCCTGTGCCCATTCACTACAGAGGAATGCAGAAATTCCCTGCTGATTTAGTTGAGCTTATCTACTTCTTTTCTGCATCAGTGAAGCTGAGTTGTGTACAGATGTGCCCTTCTTACTATTGGATGCCTTAGAAAAATAAATACATTATGGTTTTGGGGGCTGACCAGAGGAAATCCAGATAACTAAAGGAATTTTCATTATCAGTAGCAAGGGGAAAGTTTATACAGATTAAGTGAAGCATCCCCTGGAGATGACACATTCTTAGAGAAGACAAGAGCATATTCCTGCTGGGTCACTTGTTTTAGTTATACAGAAAGATTTTTTTCGCTTTTCTAGCAAACCAGATGACTGTTTGTATACCTCAGATGCTTTAACTCCACAGATGTTCTAATGCTACATTTGCGTTCTCCTTGGTCCTTCAGGCAGTGCTGTTAGTCTCATCTTTCCCTCATCATAATTTCAGCAGATGGTATTATGATACTCAGATATAGCTGCTGATTTCAGCTTTACCACAAGATTCATTCTGAAGATTCCTGCTGGGTTTTTGCTTGGATGATGCTGTATGTTATTTTTCCAAGGCCTGACTGAATCATGCTATTATTGAAGATCTATTAGAAAATGAGAAAATGGTTCATTTTAACGGCTTAATAGTTCATTTTGGGGTGTCCATACTTCTACAAATTTCCATAGATGTTACATGCCTTAATATTTGACTGTATCCTCATTCCATATCTTTTACAAGGATAATGAACCTTTATAAAGATCTACATCATATTGATGTTAAGAGCCTTTGAATAGAAACTTACCCAACATGCTATGACACAATTAAACCCTTGGCAACTAAGAGTGTGATCACATGATCAACTTTAGCCCTTACTTCTGACTTCTGCTAGGTTCTGCCTTCTGTCCTGAGGCATGATTTTCTGACCACTTTCCAGAGCCAACACCAAGGCTTGAGGAGCTGTGCAGCCAGTCAGATGAGGGAGCTAATAAAACTCATACCTATGCATTTTTGCAATCTAATAATGTATTTTGTTTTGACAGAGATAGTTTTCACCTGGATCAGGTCTCTGAGCCGCTCATCATTTCTGCATCCATCTTACAACCCAGCCTCAGGGATAAGATACTAGACCAAACACAGGCAGTAAAGGTACATCTCTCTGCCCTGTACAGATGTATCATTAAGGCTATCAGTCATCAGTTCTACATACTAACTTGGAAGCAATGACGTCCAAGCAGTCAGTGTTTTTTTTGTTGCAGTTTACGTACATTGTATAAATACTCTCCTGCCTTTGTCACTTACCTGTGAGCAGCTCACATGACTTGCTTCCAGGCTGATACCAGTACCTGCCCATGTCTCTTTATGGCCTCTGCTATCTTCCCATGCCAGTAGTTTCAAGGCTGCTGATGTCACCTGGTGGCTGTGCTGTCGGGAGGCCCCACCTGTAGCTGGGATTTTTCTTCATCTGCACAACGGGGCACATATAAATTGTGCCCTTTGGCAGCTGCTTGCTATTACTCTCTGTGCAGTTACAGCAGCGCTACAGGTATGTGACCAGAGTGATTTGGCTTACCAGCCAAGGCAGAACTGTGCCTTTCAGCTTAAGCAAATCCTGAGCCATGCCTAGAATTTCAGCGTGCAAAACAGAGCAGTTGGAAAATGGTAAGTTATTTTCTTGAAAACTTGTGGCAGAAATGCAAAATAAGTGAAATGAAAAATGAAAGTGATAATAAAGTGTTTTTCCTGTTAAGCTTTCAGACAGTGAAAGGTTTGTGATATGTTGTATTAAAAGAAAATGTATCTTTTAGAAAAAAGACAACCTTTCATTGAAAGAAATAGAATCATAGAATCATTTAGGTTAGAAAAGACTTCTAAGATCATCAAGTCCAACTGTTAACCCAGCACTGACAAGTCCACTGCTAAACCGTGTCCCTAAATGCTACATCTACGTGTCTTTTAAA
>JAVJGJ010000057.1:45143668-45159134 GCA_035590215.1 Microhierax caerulescens | reverse complement strand
AACTCCTGAGTCAGGTTATAGACCTGCCAGAGACAGGACAGAAAGATTACTATTGCTTCCCAACAATCAAGAAACAGTCTTCTAGATGGAAAAGTTCCTTCATTTTCTATAATACAGTATCTTCATACTGCTTTATAGCAAAGTGAGAAAAAAAATCCTGTTGTTGTAGTGTCACATCACACGCTGCATCTGCTAAACATGCATTGCTAGCCCTGTTTTTAGTACCAAAAGGCATGCATAAACCCATTTTCCTGATTAATGATCTACAGAAGCCATCAATACCAAATTCCAACTTTATACCAAGAGATATTTTCCCAGTCTTCCCATCAAATTTGGAAGAACTTAATTCCTCTAAGTTACAAGTCTTATTTCCCATCCAGACCCACGCTCAGAATTCTACTATTTTTTAGCTATTATTATTTACAAAAGCAAGAGCCATCCACATTCAACAAGCCAATACTGAGTCAAAATAACACTGTAGCTTCTTGTTTATTCAGAGACATTTGACTTTAGCAGCATTGCCATTCAACAACTCAATTTGTTTTTCTTCTAAGTCTTCAAAGAAATGTTTATAGCAAGTAAACTAAGACCTAACTATATCAATGAAATAGTCTTTGTTAAGCAAAGGCTTATCTCATCAGAGGCAAAGCAATCAAGCATAAAGAACCACTAAAAATGTCAGTTGTGCGCCAGTAAAGTTTGAGAGCACTGTGGAAAAGGGAAGGGATGCAAGCAGTGGGATTTTTCTTCGAAAACCCAACATTCTTTGCACTTTTACAGCTTTCCTCTTCTCCCTGGTTCATCCAGATTAGTAACCTACCCATCTGAAACTGATAATTAAGGGAACACAAAATTCAAGTAGTTTCCTGATACTTAAAGCTGTCTTTCAAGAGCATACTACATGAAGTGTCCAAAATTACTTTAATTCTAGATAGCTTGCTTTGTTGCTATTTTAGTTAAAACATAAAATAATTAGAACCATCTAAAAGCCATCATGTTTCATTCACAGAGTAAAAAAATGCCAACTGAAGCTATAGGGAAACAGTCTTAAATGGGGCCCTGTTGAGGAATAATTGGCAGTAGTGCAAGAAAAGTGGATACCGTAATGAAGTGACTTTTAGAAAGATTTTACTCATTGCCATTGATTCACTTGACAAAATATGCTTCTCGTGCATCAAAGGGGATGTACTTCAGATTGGTAAAGGAAAGCCATCATCTTAGGATACAAGAATGTCAAATGCCCCCTCAAATCATGAGGCTGCAATTGCCTCTAAGGGCCGAAATGAAAACATGCAACTGCACTTCAAAGTTATTCTGAGGCTTCTCTCAGTGAAGATGCCAATAAACTTGTGGCAGTTTACTGTGGCTTAGCACAGAAGCCACGTGCAGAGCCTAAGTTCATTAATGATTTTAACACAGCCACCAAGGATATAATTCTATACATACCTCTCTATATAATCTCCTGTGTATATAGATATAACATCGTACCATTTTAACCACTTTTGTAAAGAGTGAAGATACTGTAGCTCAAGGTATCAAAAGTGCTATGAATCTTCCTTAAAAAGAAGAAATGTTAAGAGTCTTCATTTGCCATTACCATTTCAAGATATTTTATAAACCAACAAAATAACAAGGCAACCTTTTCTGCTCCTCCCCCGGCAGCCACAGGCTTTAGAAAGACTGAAGGTCAAGCAATGTCTCAACACCGTGCCAGTATTTCACATTTTTGAAGACAAAGTAGTAAAAGGCTGTTACATCACCCACTGAAAAGGCAAACCGCAGCCACAGGTACAACATCTGTCCCACGAACAGCTACTCGAGACACGCAAAGAACTCTTAAAACTGCCCTGAGGAAGCAGATTCCTCTCGTTTATCTTGGGGTGGAAATAGCAAACTCGAAGTATCGCCACCGCTGCGTTACGCACCCCAGGAACAGGCGCTTCCCACATTAAGGCAGAAAGTTCTACAAGTACCCGGGCTGGGAAGGAGCTTCCACCCGACGGGCACCTCGCTGAGGGGAGGCGGCAGCGGCGGCGGGGCAGCATGCCGGGCAGCGACACGGCGCTGGCCGTGGACAGGACGTACTCGGATCCGGAGCGGCACCGGCGCCGCAAGACGCGGGTAAGGCGTGTGTAGGGTGCGGAGAGGGCTGTGGGACCACCCTTGGAAGCCGACGGGCCGGGGAGGCAGGGGCGGCAGGGCTGCCCGGTGGGCCTGGGTGCCAAGCTGTGAGGGGCAGCCACCAACCTGCTGCCTGTTCCCAAGAGGTCTCTGTGTTTGCTAGGTTGTCGATCTGAAGGGAAGTTTTTTATCTGTGCTTTCGTATTCCGACTCTAAATACTCTTTGGTATAGGAAAATGAAATGAAACCGGTTGTTGACATAACAGAAACTGATGTTCGAGATATATCCACAATAGAAACTAGCTGGAGGTGAGAGTAACAGAGAACTTAGCAAAGTCAACAGTGCTGATGATTTAATAAAGTGACTCTGTGTCTAGATCACGCTGGTGAATACATGGTTTTGGTCTTATTTCTCAAGGTGTGTCTAATGAACTGTGTGTGGATCAGGTGATTGTATCTAGCAGCAGAGAATGATTGTGGTTCCCTTCCTGAAGTTACTTGCAACAGGGCTGTGGTAGGGGTGGAGGTTTGCAGAAAAGGTGTTATCTGCGTGTGCTAGGATAAAGTAAGAATATACCGTGTATCCATGACATCTGGCTTTGTTGGGGTAGTTTTTCTTATGGTCTTCTAGCAAGTTCATCTTTATCTTACTGTTTTGATGTTTTGTTCATACAATATATAATAAATGTATAGGCAATGCTTGTGATCCTTTCATGTATTTAGTAGCCTTTGTGGTGAATGTCCTGCTGGTGAAGGCAGTTGGCTCTCTAGTTAATGCACGGATTTCAAATTCTTACCTAGATGTTCAGCTCAAACAGGTGAAAAACAAATGGCTCTTCTTTCCCGTGCGCTGCAGGAAGATATGAATAAAAGAGAGGTTGCTCTGGCTGGCTTGGGCTATCAGCAGAAATTCTGAGATCCTGCATGTGTCAATAAATGAGCTTTACAGTTTGAAGTGTAGTAGGGATTAGCTTCTTGTGAAAGAAAACTGATTTTAGTGTTTTTGATGGGTGAGGGTTCTTGGCGTGTTTTCTTTTTTGTTTTGGTTGGGTTTTTTTCTTTTCTTCTACTGCATGTTAGTAGTATTTTCCATCCAGCCCCATTAATAGACAGTGCTGGAAAGGAGATGCTGTGCTTCAGATTGTTGTTGCATAATGAAATGTTTTAAAAATGGTAACCCTGTACGCTGTAGCTTTACTAGTGGGGTCTACAGTGCTCTTCATACCATAAGCTGGCTGCATGTGCTAGTCATAACTCAGTTACAAAATTTATATATTTCCTTTGGTTTTCAACTTTGAAAGTTGAACCAATTAGTTCCTTTTCATTGTTCTTGCTGAAAGAATAATGTTCTACCTAGCTTACGGTGGCAGCAGAAGAAAGTTGCATATCGTCAAGGATGATTTTTTGTGTCTTTAAGAGTTAAACCTGAAGTATCCACTCTATAGTCTAGCTGATCTGTTTAAAAGCATACAGTATCATGGCTAATTTTCAGTGTTGCATATTGTACTTGTGCATTGAAAAACAACAACAAAAAATGCTTAAGAGAATTTTATGAAAGCTTTGGGCTTCAGTCGGATTTTGGGTTTCTTTTAATCAGGATTAGCCTCTCCTTCCCTTCCTGTGACCACGAGAACTGGAAATATAACCCTGTAACAGGTTTGTAGAGTTGTATGTAATTGCCTTGCTCGAGGGGTTGGCCTTTACAAGTCATGTCAGATACCACAGAACTTGTAATATAATTGCTGGAGGTGGTAGCAGCAGGTTTTGCGTTCTAGATGATGGCAAGAGCTTGCATTAAATAAATTTGTGCTTTTTTCAGACAAATAGGATTTTTTCCTGGGTAAATTGCTTGAATAACTTCAACATTCCTCTTACTGCTTTAACCAGGGGGGTGGAAATGGTCAGGCACTGGAGCAGCAGCAACTGGTGGCGTTATGTAGGAAAGAGGCAAGAAAGCAGGATGCTGTTTTTCTTTCAGAGACTGAATAAAAAGCATTAGAGCAGCTATAGTTAAAGCTGTCATTTCCAAACATTCATGGATGAGAACAATGCAGAGCATGAACACAGCAATACAGAACTGATGGCAGCACACTCAGAGAACCTGAATAAACTAGGGAGACTTGCTTGTGTGAAGAAATTCTTAGCAGTTGGTTTTGCCTGCAGGATAGGGACAGTGGTATAAGAAGTAGGGTGAGATAGTTCTAATAAAGCCCAGGGAAAAGAGCTGTCATAACAGTTTCTGGATCTCATAGTCTGTATAACATAGGCTGCTGAGTCCAGTTTTTAGGTGGGCATGTTTTGAAGAGCTTCTGCAGCCCTGTAGTTGTTGAAAAACAATTGCCTGTGTTTTTCAAGTCCATCTAAGGATTTTTCTTGTGAGAAAGTGAAGTGTTCTCTATGGATATGCAAGAAGACAGTTCCAAAATTCCAATATACTGTAGGAAGGCATCATCACATTCAGTTTGCAGAAGTGCTAGAGCAACTTACTGTGAATATAGCCTTCTGAGTTTGTAAACTAGAATCTGAGGGGAAAAGGATTTTAAAATTCCTGCTGCAGCCAAGAATCTCCTTCAGCATATGACAACAGGTCTATTCAAGACCTTCTTCTTTAAGGCCATTTGAAGTATAAGATATCCTGGGCTCTGTTAAGAACTTTCCAGTGAACCATATGCCATGTTTTTTGCAAAGTTCCCAGTGCCTGAAAGAGAGACAATAATGAAGAACTGCTGGGCCATTCTTAACATGGGGGAGTCATTACCACCTAAAGAGGCAAAGTATTTTGAGGGAAGGGTTGGCTTCCTGTTCTTTCTTGGATGAGTCACAAGAGAGCCAAGCTATGCTATGCATGGCTGCACAGAGTGGGGCATAAAACTACTATGGCTTGCAACAGTACTGGTGCCTTACAGTTTTGGTATTACTTAGTGGGCATAGATTTGCAGTTGCATGGTTACCTTGGTTCTGGTAAATTGTCCATCCCCAGTTTTAAAGAAGGGTACCCTTCCAGAAGACTTCTGCCTCTCCTTGTTGATAGTATCTAGTCATTCTCATAATCTGCATTACTGCACCTCTGGTAGCACAGGTGGAATAGATGTGGACAATGCAGTTGTGCAAAATGTTTCAGTTTACTTCTGCTAATTCCAGTTGCTGCAGTTTCACTGTGTTTCACATCCATTACAAGCAGATTCCTGCAACACTTCGAAAACTAATCCAAATCTTTCAAAATCAGGACTGAAGCTGTGAAGTAGGACAAGATTTGGGAACAAGAGCTGCATTTTTAGCTGTCAGGCACCAAGTGCTGTTCTTGCTGGAGTGTAGCTTGGAGGACAACTAAGGGATGTCATGGGGAGCTTTCTGAAGGGACTTGTTTTTGCAGTGAGTACTGTGGGAGACTAGAGGTGCTCAGATTCTGGCTATACTGTACTTCTTGGGCAGTAAGTCCGTGCAGAGGTCTATGTAATTGTAATAGTAACATTCCTGATGCTCAGACTAGCTTGGCTGTGCTAATTTATGCCTTTGCTATGTTGACTTTTACTTGTAGAGCATTGTTTGGGCTACCTTTCAAGGCTTTCTTAAAGCTATCGTTTCTGCTCACCAGGTTGTCCTATTTAGACCTCAGAAACCTGTGTATGTAATTTTTTTGCATTGCTCTTCTTTCTTGATCTCTTGCTCCTTACAGAACAATAATCGTCCATGTGTCATCAGGATTATAAACGTGTATGTGTGGCTTTGTAGGAGAGGAATCCTTTCCTAGTACAACTAAAACATGTGAGTTCTTTTACTGCATCCCATCAGAAGTCCATGCAGCGATGTGTCCTACTTTTAAGAAGTACCAGATGCTTTAGAGGGATGTAGGAAGTCCTAATTAGGTAATTTCTTGCACATCAGAGCATATTCAGAACTTTCTCTTTATTAGTGGTAGGCTTATATTTGAAATAGTAAGAATTCTTCCTTTATTTAAAAAAAAAAAATAAAAAACCCACACACACACCCCAAAAAAACCCCAAACCCCCACAACAACAAAAAAACCCACAAAACCAAACACCAAACCAAAATGTCTCTTCTCATTTTCCATGTTTCTTTTATGATCCCTCCCATTCATCTTGTCTATAAGCAAGGCAGTCTTTTTACTAATCTCTCCTCATATTGAAATCTTTCTAAGCCTCTAATCACTTTCATCATCTGTCCTTGAATTCCCTCTATTTCTTAAAATTTTAGTACATTTAGAGGAAATAACATAAAGGGACCTAGAAGGATTAAAAATGTAAAAAAACCCCCAAAACTAAACCCAAACACCCCCCACCCCCAAACCCAAAAAAATCAACAAAAAACCCCTTCTATCCAAAACAAAAAAAAGACCCACCTCACTCACAGTTTTAGATTTAATCTCCTGGTGTTACTTTAAAAGCAACAATCACCATAGAAGAAATGCTTGTTCTGGGCTATTTTGACTTGTAACCAAACCTCCAGATATTTTGTGCTCCAAGAACTTAGGCATGCTTTTCCCACATTTGTATGTAGAAATGTGTGAAACTTGTCAAAGAGTAGGCTGCATGATACGGGGGTACTGGGAACAAGAGAGGGAAGCCATAATTGTAATGTGAACCCAAAAAGATAGATTAGCTGATCAGAACTGAAGAAAAGCCTGGTTTGATCATTTAAAACAGTAATCAAGGTTTGTGTATTTTGTCGTAGAGCAATTTGGAAAAGTGTGACTTCTTAATTTTTTTTGCTAGTTCCAGAAATGATTATTAGGAAGCTTACAAAGCTGGTATCTTTCTTTAGTGTACTTTGAGTTTTGGGATTAAATACATCTGAAAGCTAAAGGTCAATGTTAGGTGTAATTTTTTGTCAAATGAAATAAAGGGGGAAATTGTTTCTGTGTGGCTTAGTGTAGTATTGCTGTGCTCCCTGGATCCTGCAAGATGAACCTCTTTGGTAGAGTTATAAGCAGTAAAGGTTGTATTTTCACCCAATCAGTCTTTTCCCTTCCAAGCCAAGAAGACAGTTTTAAACAGTAAGTAGAAGTGGGGATGTGTGTTCTTTTCAAAGTTTAAGCTGATTTTTAGGTTTGGAAGCTTTATATTTAGACCTTTCATAGTTTTTGGTTTCCACCTGGAAATTTCATGTTTCTGAAGATTGTACAGCGTCTCCTTTCTTTTGCCATACTTTTGATTCATCCTTATTACAGTGGATGGTATTGTTTACAGGACTAGGACATCTATTATCACCTTTTAAATGTTAGGTATATTAAAAAAAAAGTCACTGGGGGAAAATTGCCAACCTTCTGGTTAGCTTTCATTTTGAAGGACATGTAATTGTCTTTCTGTAAGGTTGCCAGTGGTGATGTAGGGGCATGGATGCCAACAGCTTTAAATTCCTAGCTTGCTTATTGTCATCACCTTTAGAGGTGGGGCTTTAACTAGGCACCACCTGGCATAATGTCTGCATAGAGGCTGAGTCTTTAGGGTTTTGGCTGGATTTGACATCTAGCATTGTCCAGGCTGAAAAGATTGCCACTGCCGGTTGTCTAGTTTTAGTTGTTTTGGTACCATTAGCAAGTGCGCAGTTTTCATCTTCACACTGCAACCCCTGCCCAGTAAGTATGGTATTGGGAAAGACCTGTGTGGGAGATGAGATTCTATGTAGTGTTGGGGAACAGTGGAACATTAATCTTGCTTTTCGTATATGTATCCAGATAGATAAACTTTGCTAAAGAAAATTTGCACTATTGCTAGTGAGGATTGCGAGTTTCTTTACTATTGAAAGTTTTCTGCTCTTCCCTTAGTCTGAAAGAGCGGAGGATTAATATACAAAGCCAAAAATAAACCTGCTGTTCTAAAGCCTTGACATATGGGATCTGGTATGCAACTGGGATGGCTTGTAGCTGTGTAACTAGACTTTTTTAGTCACTCAGCAAGTGAGAACCCCTCTGAGGCAGTTCTTTGTATCATCGTACATAATCTAAGCTTTAATTTAGGGACAAGTATGAGAGTGGAGGGGATGCCTCTATGGGCTGAGGTATAAAGAACATGTACAAATTATGAGCTGCAATGCTGTTATTGTAGAAAGCTGAAATGAGGCTTTTTGTTTTCTAAAAAATTCCAGAAAAGCTTAATAATATTGAGAGCGGGCCCACTTCATTATTGCTGCGTTTAGGTGTTGCAGATGAATAAAATCTGAGAGGGCAGAAGTTACAGAAACACTATTAATAATATTTTTTAGTTATCTCTGTATTGGACACTGAGACTATGGTACACTTTAATGAATCTTTGATATGAAATATTTGGCATCAATTCTAAAGGCTTTTTGGTTAACCTTTACTATAGTAGGCATCTCTTCCTTGATTTACCTGTTTGGGTACAGTATAGTAACAGTTACCTTCCTTTGTAAGTGTTTCTTCAGTAGCTCTGGATGAAGTTCTTACACAGGGATGCAAAGAATTAACACTGTGCTATTGAATTAAACCAAAAATGTGATCCAAGTGCTGAATCCATTGGAAGCTTTTGGTTGGCACCAGTGGCTTATGGAATCAATCTGAAATGAACAGCCTTATGGAAAAATCTCTACATATTAAGTGTTCTTCAGAGAATGGTAGATGCTACTTACTTTCATATTACAGTTTCATCTAGCTTAAACTGGAATGGTGTAGGTAGACTTTCATCTTTGGTTTTGTTTTGTAAGTAAATGCTCTTGCAGTGAGTTTGGCTAAAAATGTATGGAAACCTCTTTAGTTTCCTGGCAAATGCTGCAGCCAGTGTGTGTGTGTATATATATATATATAAGGATTGCAACAATTAAACACTCTGATTACTATGTTATGATTTTTGTTAAAGTTAATAGGATGGTGGCTTTCAAAAATGCTACTCTTATTTTACAAAATACTACAGTGTTGGCTTCTCAAGCATTAAATCAGATTATTTTTTGTTCCATTGACTTGCTAATCCTGTGTTTAAAGCTAGGCTTTTCAGCTGAAGAAGCATTATGGTAGAAGACGGTGTTTTAAGAATAGAGAGGACTGCAATGCTCTGGAGTGAGTTTATATATGCTGAAGGTATTGATTTATAAGGTGAGTGAAAATACTGTGCAGAGCTGGTGGAAATGTAAGTCCTCCATTCTTAAGAAAAAACTGATATTGTCTAAACCCACCAAAAAAGCAAGTAACACAACTTACAGGAAATATGAGGAGTCAGTGCTTTGGGGTCTGTAGATTATTAGTTTTTAAATCCAAGTGGATTTCCACACTACAAGAATTGCTGACAGGAAGAGAAGCCTTGTTAGGTAAGCTGCTTTTTACCAGCATGTCTGTCTGTACAGGTGAGTGATGCCCAAAGATCAAACTGACAGACCAGTTAGAACTGAACATTTTTTCTAGTTCAGGGCAGTACAGTTTAGTAACATACTCTACTGTAAGTGTGCTGAGGACTTCTGAAGGTTCACTCCTTTGCTCTCACTTCCGAGGAGATGAATTTATATTAAACAGGAGGTGGCTGTTTGTTGGACTCTAGTGACTGTTGTAGGTGTTTTGGATTGCAGTAGGTAAGAAGCTTTGGTTGAAGGCTGCAGAAAACTGCAAGGAAAGGTGGAAGCTTTGGAACCAAGTAGGATCAAACCCAGTACTGATCTCAGAGAGATATTTAGTGTTAGAAAAACTAAATAAACAGATCTTGTTGAGTGAGAGTTGCCTAGATCAGGTGTGAGGAACGTTTCTTACTTAAGAAGAGCTAAAGAAGACTCTTGACTGTGCACTCATTCATGGCTTCTTTCTCTTCCAGTCTGCAGTGTTGCAGGCTGCCATCTTCATTCAGCCTGCCAGCTTTCCTGAAGTTCCTCAGCACTATCTTGTATTAAGTCCAGCAGCAGCAACCTAGCATGGGGCTCCTCCACCCTCACTGTGGTCATTTTGTACTTACAGATTCTGCACCCCTCCCAGTGCCAAGCTTCCTTGCTCCCTGTCCCAGGGCTGAGGGAGAGGGGAAGTGTGTGGGTGTGACTGGGCAGTTCTCAGCAGCTTTTGGGCATGGTCAGAGCAAGAGCAAGGAATGGAGAGGATAGTGGGGAGACATGATGGAGAGAGCAATAGAGGTGGGACTTCACATGCTTTGCCCAGAATGGAGTCATTCTCACTTTGTGTTTTCTCTTTCACACTTTTTTTTATTTTTATTGAGAGAAGTCTAAATGTTTTAGATGCTGTGAGACACAGAAATCCATATGCAGTAAATCTTGAATGTACTGGTCTTGAGCCTTTGAATCCACACTTCGATATTTGTGCAGTATGTGGACATTGAATTATCAGTGTTAATAGTGTCATACTGTTGTCAATATATTGTAATTATTTTATTATTATAAGATGTTAGATTATGATTACTTACTCTGTAAGATTATGTTACTCTGTAAGAAATGTGTGTTCAAATATGAAAATTACAGTAACCAGGAAGGCATAGGAGAAATGCTTCTTGATGTTGAGGGCAGGGCACACACTAAAAAAAGCAAAGGAAGAGAAGGGAATAAAATACTGTTAACATGAGAGTGACTTAGTACAGTAAAAATGTTAAGCAAGAAAGGTACATTGCTCTTGTGATAAGTCTTTTTGTTAAGGCATTTTGTGCAGGAAAGCTTTGTTAAACTTCAGCTTCTGAAACCCTTTCTTGTATCTATCTCAATTCTACTGTTTACCAATAATGTTCTGATACATGCAGTTATGAAGAGGATGCATCCTGTATCATGCCTTTGGATTCTCTTTGGTCTCATAAAATACACTTGACTGCACTTCTTGAATTATATATCTGGTTGTTTTTTCTTTTTGTTTGTACCTAAACCATTAAGAAGAATTTATGATGTGCTGAAGCAAGTATGAAAAATGTGGACTTGGTTAGCATCAAGCTAAAAATTATTCCAAAGGCCATGTGTAATTTTCTTGTTTCTTTTCTTGATTCCACACAGATGACTTGAAAATAAAATGCTTCTTCCTACTTAGTATTGCTCCAATTACTGATGCATGCGCATAATATAGGAGTGTGTGGCTCATAATATGCTGGGAATCTTTGTTTTACTAGAGGTTTTGGCAGGAGTAACGTAGTTCTGTGTTGTGGTTGTCGCTGATGTTTGTTGCCAGATAAGCACAGTATCTCGTCACCTCATCAGGTTTCTGATTTCTTTCTTTCCCCTTCCACGTTCAGAAAAAGTAGTTATCTTTTTTCATTTCACTCTCCTCCCATATATTAAGGAAGAAATGTGACTACATCTTGTCACCTGTTACCAATCCTTTTTTGGAGCAAATTACATAATTTCACTTTGATGAACAAAAGAAGGATGACAGCCTTCTCCTAAGATAAGAGTTAAAAAGAGTCTCTTTTAAAGCCATGTAGTAGATGGCAGCAGACTGATTCAGTAGCTGCCAGGCTCCTGTTTTGTTGAAATGGGTCCAGAATGTTGACAGGTAAGTTTGCCATACTCTTACGTTGTCCTGCTCAGCTTTTGTGAAGGGCTGTACAGTGGAATGCTATCTTCACACATGAATTCATGCAGTGGGTGACACTCGGGCCCTTCTGATATACAGCATCATCAGAAGCAGGTGCTTCTGGTCCTCATGATGCCCTGTGATCTGTACAAGAATTGTGCTCCTTGTGTCCTGTGCAAGTGGATTGGATTTGGTAGACTTTGTACCAAAGACATGGGAAGACCTAGGGGATGGGAGTGTGAAAGCATTTATTAACAAGACCTCAGAAAGATTTAAGAAAAGAGTAAAGACAATGAGAGGATCTTTTGACAATCAATGAGAGTTTCTCCTCTGTTTGTCAGTAGATACAGAAAGAAATTCTGAGACTGTCCTTGTTGTCCCTTATATGTTTTGTTCCCATAAACTGTGTGGATGTGGTTGTAATTGGTCTTGGGAAGCACCAAGGAGCATTACAGTCTGTAAGAGCCAGATGCTTTCTGCTACTGTTAAAGGAGGTGTGCCATCATCAGGCCATTCCATTGTGTCTTCCCAGTGTGAACTCCTATAATACTCTCTCGAGTGCACAGAGGTCTCCTGTTGAGCAAATCTTCTATTTCTGATATTTATGAAACTGGCTTCCTATGCATTTCTATGTGAGGGGCATCAATGTGTCTTGCAACAGAAATTAGAAAAAAGATGCACCTTTCTTTTCTCTGTGTGTGTTTGGGGCTTCTCCCCCCGCCCCCCAGCCCCACGCTTCATTTTTACCAAGAAACTGCTGGAAGGTCTTGGACTGCATATGAGATCAGGAAGATGAATAAGATATGAACTGACAAAGTCTGTCTGATCTGGAAGTGACCAAGTGGGATCTCTAGTGACATTCATAAAACTTGGTGTCAAGCTTTTGTTTGTGATTTGTTGATGCCAGAAGCTATGATATTCTTTCAGGTTTGGAAAGCTGGGCTTTGGATGCAGTAACTTACAAATTGTTCTTTCACAAAATGTTTTGACATATATTGCTACTTTTCATGCATACTTTAGGTGGGATTTCTCATTTACTAGTGAATATGTATGTTACACTGTGACATATATGCAAACTGCTCTTTAATTTTGGTGAAGTACTCTTGCAATGAAGATACACCCACTTGTAAGGCTATGAAACAAATAGCCAAGCCCTTTTTTCAGTTATTCTTGTTCGGGCTTGAGAGAGTCAACTAGAATAATCTCTGTGTGCTCTGTTCCCTCATGTGGTATGGCAGTTAATGTCAGGGAAGGTTGAAGTTCAGTAATTTGCTTGAAGAGAATCTATGGTTTGAAATGAAGTTGAGAGCGGTGGTGACAATGTTAGCCTAAGGCTCTGGTGATGGGGGTTCAGGCTACTGTGGCAGCTTTCAGCCTTTGTGTAACAATGGGAGTCATTTAACCTCTGAAGGGAATGTGACTTCTCCCAGGGTGCACAGGGGAGGGGATACATACTGTGACAGATACACATTGCAGAATCATTATCCATCTCAAGTGGATACTTGAAGAAAGAAAGAAACAAAATTCCCCCCCAAACATTTCTGACTTTTTTTTGTTTGTTTTTGAGGTCCAAAAATACACAGTAGATGCATGTTCCTGCTCTCCACATCAGACAGATTTTAAGACTATCAGCCATAGGTGCTTCTTCCCCTGGAATTGTCTAAGTCTTGAATAACTGTTTGAAATTGGGCATTTGCTCTTCAGGTAGTTGTGTAGGGCACCTTCCGTAGCTGGGAGAGGTACAGCTCTTGTAGGTTGTCTGTCTGATCTCTGGATTTGGTAGAAGCTCAAACTAGGTCACATAAAGGTGGGCATCTGAAGCTAGGTGAGCCTAAATCCGGTTTATAGCTGTGTGGCTTTTATTGCAGGCACTGCATAAAAGATGCAAGTTTCACCATTTTTCATAGATTATAGAATTAGATGTATGTACTGACTATCTAGGTACCTGTGCCAAATCAACTTTACTCTTGAGTGAGACTTAAAGTTCTTATTATGCGGAAAAGCAAAAGGCTTTTCTGGCTCTCCCTCTTGCACAGTGCATTCTTAATATTACTGAATCTTCATTTCACTTATGCATAACTGTACTGTTTTAGGAATTATTTTTTTTTTCAAATCTGTTGTTTGCCAGCTTTTCCATTATGTGGAGAAACCATTGGTCTCTGGTTGCTCAGAAGTTTGGCAATACAGGATGTTACCTTTCCTTTCTCATCTTCTGTTTTGGCTCCATTTTGATTATTATAGAGTGCTCCTGTACTGAAATACTTACTTTTCTCTGTGTAGTTAAGCCAGATATTTTTTTTTTCTAAAGGAAGAAAGGTGAAAAAAATACATATATGTGACTTGGAAAGGAGGAGAGTAATCTTAAGTTTACTTTATTGTTACTGCAAGAAAGAAAAAGATTGCTTCTGTAAATCTGTAGGGTTCTTACTACTTCTGGTGGCAGAATGTGCTTCTGATAATGTTAGGTTTGGCAGTTTTACACTTTTAGTGGTGCATTTAATTGGAATTAGACTGGTACTGATTTCACATGTCATCTCATGGAAGACTATAGGCTGCAAACAGATGAGACAACTGCCAGGGCATTTCTGTTAGCTGTGTCCTGTTCCTGGGTGAATAAGCAGCAACACGGGGTAATTTCATCAGTGCAGGATTAGGCCTTCTACAGATGCTATTTTAAATAATTTCATTAATGAAAGCAGACGTTTGTGAACTTTTAGCATGGCAGTAAGTAGTCACAAAGAGACAAGCTTTTAGTTACAGGAACTGTGAGCATGCAGCCACACTGTAAAGTATTTGTATTGTCTTGTTTATAGGTGTTGCTGAAGAAGAAAAAAAATATTTAAAAAAATCATTCTTTCAGCAAGGTAGGCATCACGAGTTTCAGAAATTCAGAACTTGATTGTTAAAAAGCCTAAGGCAGAAATTTATCTAGGAATTTTTAGAACATCGAATTAGGAAGTCTGATTGAACTTGTTTCTTTGTGGATATACAGTACTGCTTTGGGTTTGAAGTAAGATAATTTTTTTTCCATATATTCTTCTGTTGTTTAAGGAGTTCATCTTGGCCTTGCCTAACCTACAGCAAAAGATGTACTGATAGGACATATGAGACAGTTTATTATTCCTCATATGTTTGGCAGACCTCAGTCTACCGTAACCTCTTTGGGCAGGTTCTGCTAATAAAACAAATCCTCTGTAAAGAGCAGGAATCTATTTTTCTAAGACTAGGGTGTAAAGTTGTATTGTGTTTGAGCATGTGCAGCCAGACTTCACATCTTGGCAAGAAGTGCCGTGTGGTAAGTTTTCGGTGTCATTCTTACGTATTGTTTATATGAGACTACTTTATGCCCAGACACTGGCAAATATTAATGCCATCATGTTGGTTTTGTAAAGTAAGTGTGGCTGAAAAAGAAACCGGTATAGCACAGTGGCAAGGGTAGAAGGGTGAAGAAGGCTGAAATTTGAAGTGGAAAGATGATCTTGGGGCACTGCGGTTGTTTTAAAGTGTGGATGGAATTTATACTCAATGGCTTCAACAGAAATCCAAAATAGAGTCCGTCTGAGAAAATACATAACTTGCTTAAATCCTGTCCTTCCAAAGACAGATGATACTGTGTCCTAATTCCTTTGAAACTTTTAGTCTTTATGATGATCTTCTAATTTACTCTATTCCAATCCTCAGAGTAAGAATGCATTAGTACCCCTGTAAGTGCCTTTTCAGCATGATCTGTTAGTGAATTCCCCAAACTATAACGTCTTTTCAGAATGTGCCCTGTAATCTTCAGTATGTAATTGCTTTTGCTATTCCTGAATGGACATTTTGAAGAGAATGGGGGAAAGGAGTGAGCTGGGGGAAAGAGGAAAATTTTGCCCCTCATCTACAGTGCTG
>JAVJGJ010000057.1:45111842-45140814 GCA_035590215.1 Microhierax caerulescens | reverse complement strand
AAAGTTGTTCTATCGTATCAGCGTAGATTTTTCGTAACGTTGAAGATTTGGCAACAAAAGTTGTTCTATCGTATCAGTGTAGATTTTTCATAACGTTGAAGATTTGGCAACAAAAGTTGTTCTATCGTATCAGCGTAGATTTTTCATAACGTTGAAGATTTGGCAACAAAAGTTGTTCTATCGTATCAGCATAGATTTTTCATAACATTGAAGAAAGCTCAGAAACCCTCTAAATATCCTAAAAGATTCTTCATATTACAGCTCTACACCCTGTCCAGAGATTGTATAAAACTGATGTATTGTTTTTCTGATTCTTTGGGCATTCTTTTTCGCAGTCTGAAGCATGCGGATTTCCCATCACCTTCTTGACTAACCTTTCTCTTCTTTTCCGTCTGCATCCATTTAATTTTGGACTAATACATTGTCAGCTATTTTGTCTCATTAGGTTTCATCTCTTTTGGATACCTTTACATTGTTTATTAAATGATTCAGATACTTGTTTCCACAGTATTTACTTTTTTAATCTCTTAAAACTAGAAACAGTGTGTTCCACCATAAATAAAAAGAGAACAGGTAAATTCTTCAGTGAAGGTAATGTGGGAATGAGATTAACCTATTTACTTAGTTAACTAAGTAGTTAACTTTGTCCTGTGTGTTTAGCAAGAAGGCACTGGTGTTTAAGAGTGGAGGCAGAATGGCAAATCTGAGTGAATATGTAGAAATGTACTTGTAATCAAGGTGAAAATAAAACATGGACTTTGTCTTCAATATTTGTGCTGGAGAGAAAATTGCAAGGAGTTAGCAAGACTAAACTCCTCCAGAAGAATAACAAATATAGGACCCCTTTGTAAAAGAGAAAGGAGTACTATAACCCCAGTGATGTGGAAGGCTTTTAAGCAAATAGATCTCTGAGCAACTTTTCAAGGAGAGAATAATGAAAGACTTAATTAAAGATAAATAGAAAATGAAAAAAAAATTAACTTTTGGTTTAACCAGTGGTGGATTCTGCCAGATGAATGTGGTCTGTTATCTCAGCAAAGGTAAATGCCATGTCTGCTGAATTGCCTGTGCTTAGAATAAGAGTGTGGCCCTGAGTCAGTCTTGCTACGGTGCCATGTGATAAACAGTATGTGCAGTGGGTGATTTCACAGGGAATAGGGAAATATAAGAGAGATGGGGCTAGAGATCATTAATAATCTTGCAAAGTGTCTGGTATAGTTTTTCTTTAGGCAAAGAGAGGAAGTTTGTGCTATGAAATTCATTTTTGTTTAGTATACGTCGTCCTGCACTTATGTGCCATTAACAATGGAATGTTAATGAAATGGAGAAATGGTTGAAATCGAGTTGGGTGCAGAAGAGAAAGACGTAACGGCAAGTAAAGGTAGTAAATCAAGATGAAATTTTTATTAATGGGAATATTGATGTTCTGAAATTACTTTCCAAACTTGAGTAGCAGGAAAAATATATTACTCTTTTGGAAAGGAAGCCTGGTAAGTTTATGAATGTAACTTCAATGTTAGGAGCCCGGAATTTCTTTTAAGTCCTTTGTTTCTGACCTGGAAATTATTTTACACGTTTCCTGAGGCTTTTACATCATTCAGTTATGTTGAAATTAATATATTCTGCCTAAAAATTTTGACGAGAGGCTAGAGGCTTCAAAGGTAATGAGCCCAGATAACCTGTGAAAATAATTTTCATGTGTCCTCGCCAGGTACTTATCTATTCTCATGGGGAGTGAAAGAGACAATTTGCTTGTAATCCACTGGCTGTCATGCTCGTCTGCCAGTAGGCAGATGTAAGATTATCCACAAAATATGCTTTCTTGCTTACTTTCCAGGCCAGAAAGTTTACACAAGGGGCACTACTGAAGCTGGAGCCATTTTAAAAGACAATTATGGACACTGGAGGAAGCAGAAAAAAATCTGTAGCATTTTAGAGACATAAGATAAACTGTGGGTATTGAAGTGTGGGACTGAGGGGATTTGGGAAGGTGTCGCTGGCGTTGTGGCTGTAGGAAACAAGTCAAAGGTCTGTAGGATACCACATTTCATTGTTTTTGCTGAACTAATGCTTATGCTGGATTGTGGGGGATTATACAGCAGACTGTCCCTGCAATGACTTCTCTATCAATTTGAATATGTCCAGGGGAATACAGCAAATGTTCCACACTGCTGTTCAGGCTGAACTAAGGCTCAAATTTGCAAGACGTAGTGAATAATTTTGCACTATGGAACACTTACAGAAGTTTTATTTGTGGTAGAGGGCTATCAGGTCCTGTCTCACATGCTTTTCCACATATAGCAATATATACACACTTGTATTTTAGTTCAAATGCAATTATTATGTTAAACTGCTTAGCTAACAATCCAATCCATTTAGTGATGGGTAAGTCTTAATTTTGCTTAACAGTATTAGACTAGAATATATATTCACTCTAGCCCTCTGTCCTAGCTGCTGGTCCTGATACCCTCCAGGTGTATTGGAAAAAGGCTATATGATGGGCAATGTGCTGCTGGAGTCTGGAGTGGGTAATTTAAGCCAACCACAAATTGTTGCTAAAAAATAGTAACACTATGTAAACACGGAGATGTTTTTACCCATGGTTCTCTCCAGTTCAAGGAGTAAGTCACAGCGTAACAGAAGATTAATGTTCCAGAGAAATCCAATCTATTAATAAAAAATGGATTGGCTAGGCTTTGTGGGCATATGTGGTTTCTGTCAGTGATATAGAGATGCTGCTTGGATAACTCATATAGTTTGTCTTAGTAATTACTGTTCATCTGTCAGTTGTCCACTGCAAGACAATTGGGTTGCTAGTGTCTTTAAAGCAGTTATTGTTGTTTGCTTTTGACCTGTAGAACTGGACAGCTTGCTTAATATACAGGCTGTGCTCAGGTATGGGATTTCCTGTTTAGCTTCCTTAGTAACCCAAGAAGTTTCAGCCCATCTGCTGGTTCTGAACGCAGTCTGATGCTGCTATCTTTGGGTTGATCATCAATTTGCATGTATACCAACCCTGCAAAAGTTTGTTCTTTCTCTCTGGAAACAAATTTTTGATCATCTGTGGTCTCCTCTGCATTGCATTGCTAATAATAATGACACCCTTCAGAAGGAGCATAGAGTTAATGTGGGACCAAGTTATCCAACTGATGGATAGCCGGTGCTTATTCAGCCACTGATCAGGTGTAACATGTGCCCCCTCTGACAATGTCTACGTACCATGGAGCTCTGCCGCAAAAGGCAGCTTTATAGTCTAATTTGAATGAAGTTTTTATATCAGCAGGGTAGTGATGAATTGACAAAAGTGCATTAATAGTGAAAGCTCTATAAATGATCTACACTAAATGCTTGGGGAATGGTGCTCTAGCATCATCAGCGTGTCATGCTGGAGTGTAGAAAGAGAAAACAGGCCTTGCAGAGAGCACTCATTAGGACCATTTGGGAAGGCAAGTTTGAACACAACGCCCCAGCCAACTCTTGCGCGCTTAGCAGCAAATAGGTGGCCAGAAAAAGTGCTATGAAGGCTATGAAGGGAGGTAAGTGGCTTCAAAATGAGATGGTGTACGTTTGGGAAAGCAAACCACATCAAATGAAGGAGCAGATAGTGACTGTGGTGTTGCTCAAAGTGCTTCCTATCACGATTGATGTGCAGTTATTCTCGTATCTACTGCATTTTGAGATGCCTCTTTCTTATCACACATTGCGCTCTTTGTTGAGAATAAGTGCCATAGGAAGCATTTGTGTTGATACATATAGAAAGTGTCACTGAAATTTTAGAAGGGGACTAGTTCCTTCTTTTATTTTTTTTTTTTTTTTTTTTTTTTTTACCATTTCCATGGTTGCATTTATTATTGGAAACTACAATCTTAGGTTTAAGTTTGAAGTGATTCTTGGTCTTAGCTTATTTTACCCATGTTCCATGAGTTAACGTAAGATTCGCAAAAGTCTAGTGTTAATTAAATTTGGGCATACACTTCATGTGGCAGGGGATGAACGGAAAATTCATGTCCATCTACATTTTGCATTCTCTCTCCAAGAACACAGCATGGTCGTTGCTGTCAAGTGTGGAGTTTTTTTTCTTTCGGTAGGCACACTTTATTCTGTTTGACAGAGTTTCACTGTCTTCAGGTGCATACTATAGTGAAGTTCCTGATTTTCTTTTTTTTTTTTTTTTTTTTTTTTGAGAATCTGGATTCATCCATGCTTGTGAACACAAAAAGCAATTAATGTTAGTCAAATATTTTCTGCACTGCTTAGCTGCCATGCAGTGTGGAAGAATGGTCTTTACTGAAGTAGCTCTGTTTGCACCTTCTGAAACTCTGGATCTAGGTGTCTTGACAGAGTTCTGGGGATTTTCACTATTGTCATGCTTTAACCTCAGCTGGTAACTAAGTACCGTGCAGCTGCTCACTAACTTCTCTCTCAAACAGAGGAGTAGGGAGGAGAATCAGAAAGGAATGTAGAACTCGAGGGTTGAGATAAAAACAATTTAATAATTGAAATAAAGTAAAACAAAACTAATAATAATAATTATAATGAAAAGGAAGCAGAAGGGGAGACGAATAAAATCCAAAGGTAAGGGAGAAAAGAAAACAAGTGATGCATGATACAGTTTCTCACTACCTGCAGACTGATGCCCAGATAGTTCCTGAGCCACGATCAGAAGGCCCTAGCCAACCTCCCCACAGTTTATATACCAAGCATGACATCCCACAGTATGGAATATCCCTTTGGCTAGTTCTGGTCAGCTGTCCTGGCTGTGTCCACTCCCAATTTCTTGTGCCCCTACAGCCTTCTTGCTGGCATGGCCTGAGAAGCTAAGTCGTCCTTGACTTGGTATAAACATTACCGTAGCGACTACTATAACCATCGGCTATTATCAACATTGTTCTCACACCAAACCCAAAACAGAGCACTGCACCAGCTACTAAGAAGAAAATTAACTCTATCCCAGCCAAAACCAGGAAAAGTATGTTTCATTTCTGTGTATGACATTAATATTTCATTTTCACAAGCACTGAAGTGAGAAAATCATGACCTTGGTAAAAAAAAAAAAATAACAAATGTTGCTTTTTTTGCAATGGATTGCGCTGTAGTATCTTACTAAGTATTAAGTGTTCATCAGCTTGTCTACACTTTGTGTACTTTCATTTTAAAAAAATCTGACTTAGGAAGTATTGGGCTTTGCTGCATATAAGGCTGGATATTGCAGGTAACTTTTTAGCTCTGGTTCAGTTTTTATTTGCTAACTTTAGACATTCATGTTAAGAATAATCTGAAGAACTGAAGCTTCACTTGATACAGATTTTTTTTCTTCAGAATTTTCCTATTGATTTTTCTAATACCTGACAATACAGAGCAGGATTGTTCAAGAAAATATTCCAAATAATGTAAGCAATTTTGTGCAGGTGCTTTCTACCCTCTGACCAGTTCATGAAAATCTCTTTCATGAATATATTTAATAGAAAAAAATAAATTAGTAGAGGTTTAAAATGTAAAACACTCAAGCATAGCAGTAATTAAAGTTGTAACCAACAACTGGTGTTCTTGGGGTTCTTAAGTAGGGAAACGGGCACAGGGGAGTCTCAAAAGTGACAGACTCTCATGGCTTAATTTCAAACTAGAGTGCAATCACATCTCTTCAGTGATGAATTATTTAGGTGTATAAGCTCTAAAATCATGGTGAACTGGCTAACTAGATGGTATTAATTCTGTTATGGATTTACTGAAGAGGTAAGAACAGTGTATGGAAATTAGGTTCTGCCTGCAATCCATTTAAGCACTCCAGCTTGCACAGTACCATTTTTCAAGCTATTCCTGTCTATATTAAGAAGTGATAGATGTTTTTTTGGCAGGCTGTGTTCAGGTCATGGCTGGTAGGGGACATTACAGCACAATTTCTCTTTTAATGGGAGAGATGTGTAGCTCTGTCCCTGCTCATGAATAACGTACTGGAAAAAACGGTCCAAAATATGGTTTTATGAGAGTAGGATAAAAATCAGATATGTTTCATGGAAATACCGCAGCATGAGTAAGCTGCTGCTGAACTAAGGAAAGGAGTCTGTTGGACACCTTGAGTATTCCCTACCGTCTTGTTTGCTGAGCTGCTTGCGGGCCTTGTGTTTGAGGTGTGCAGTCTAATAAAGACCTCTGTGCCTCCTGAGGCAGGTTGGCCCCAGCACTGTAGGGGCTCAGGGCAACTAGTTCCCTGTTGAAGAATAACAAGAGCAAGCCCAAGAAGCATGAGGGAACATGCTAGCGTGCCCTCCTCTTGTAGTGACAGTGCATTTCTTCAAAACACATCTGTAGTGTGAGGACAGTTTTGCTTTTGCTGGGGCATGCCCTCACTGCCCTACTGTCCATAAAGCTCAGAATCTGGTGGCCAGAGTTCTTCAGGAGAGGCAGAGGAATGCCATTGTCTTTGCTGTCACTTTGGTGGTTGGGGTTTCTTCATTGAAGCTGTGGGTTTGGATGCCTCTTAAGCTGAGGAGAACCTAGAATGTGACTGTTAGTTCCTTGATGAACAATCTTACTTCTAGGCTTGCATGTCAGTTTCTTTTTTTCCTCATGCCTGTTGCTGAAGGCACATGTGACTAAAGGTGTGATTCATCTTTGATGGAGTATTTCTTCCTCATTGATTTCTGCCCTGAAGTTGTGATACGTGTTGCATCTGAACTGATTCCCCAGGCAAGAGGTTGTGATATTAGTGGACTGTTATGAAGTCACTGCAAGGAAATCCCTGGAGAATGAGGGAATAAACTCCTCAGGAAAACAGATTTCAAAGCATGTGAAATAACAGGAAAAAGAATTCGGGAAATGACTGGCTACGTGCATCTCACTTGAAGCAGTGACATTTGCCTTAGTACTAAGTCTTCAGACTACCTACGTTAGTTCTTTTATATGTTGTTTAGAATCATGGCTCTATTTCAATCAGCTAAAATTGCTTTTGAAGTATTAATTACCATCCTTCCAATCTGTTATTTGAGTAGCACAAAAGGGAGACAAGAAGATGTTTGTCAATTCTTTTCATTATACAGATACCATAGAGCTGTAATTTATTCTGGTAATTGCTATAAGCTTGGGGGAAAAAAGTTAAGCTGAAAAAAATTTGAAGTATATTTTATAGGGCAATTGCAATCATCTCCCCCTTGTGCATTATCTACAGTGTAGTGCAATGGTAGGTTTTAAAGCAGATGCTATTTTTGCTTGACAGGCAAGTGGCAGCCTGGATAGCCTCATGAGTAGGTTATGAATCAGAATAATTTAGTACTTAAGCTTTCCATATTGGCCTGGGTTTGTTTTGGGTTTTATATGTTATCCCTTTCATACTTTTTTGTGCTTCTGAGAAGTGAAGGTGCATATACAAGGGACTAGAGCAGAAACAGTTTCTTCCAGGCACTCACAGGCTGATGGGAAAGGCTGACTGTCAGAGATTGTTACGTTGCTTACAGAGCTGCTGGTTCTTGCATTCACATTGATTCTTATTTCTGCAGCTGCATCATATTGCTGCAGTTAAATTAGTGTTAGACTCCTAGAATTAAAGCTGCTGTTGCTTTCCTTGTAAAGTTATGTAAGCTAAAGAGCATCTGTATGTTTAAGGCATCTTTTGAGAGACTGAGAATGACCTACTAGAAAGATTATGCTTGCATAGTGGAATTATTTTCTTCGAATTTCCTAATGTGAATGGATACTGATATGATTTACAGGAAGTTTTACCGCTGATGACAAATGTTATAAGTGTTATAAAGCTAGAGCCTGGCTTTAAGACCCCTTGGCTCAGAGATGAGCAAAATCAAAGTTGAGTTGGAGATTTTGGGCAGCAGGTAGATACTACAGAAGTTATGGATGAGGAGAAGGTACTCGCCTATTACGAGGTATGTAGATAGAAAACTGGGAGGAAAGCAGTGACAGAAAAGGAACTAAGAACTGAAGAGTTTATAAAAAAGTATACAGAGATAAAGGAAGGGTGGAGATGAGATAACGGGAAAAGCCTGAGCTAACATGAGGTGGAAAATTACATGAGTTTTTGCTCACACAAATAGAACTCATGAACTTGCACTTAACCAGTAAGCTGTGACTTGAAGTAAAGGCCTTCCTTGTATGTGGCATCCTCTCATCCTCTGGGAAGGAGCAGAACAGGCCCTGCAATGTCCTCCCTGAGCTTAACACTTAGAAAAATTCCAGGCCTTCCTGCTTCACCCGAAATAGCAACTGGTTCAGCTTCCACCTACCAAAGTGGCTGGTATCATCATTCATGCCATGGATGAGATAAAGTGAAGACATAAGAGCCCAGGTTTTGATTTGCAGGTAGTGGAATACTATGTGCAAGGTGTCAGTTGCCTGTGGTGTCAGACTGAGGATGAAATTTCACCTGAGGTGGCTGCAGGAGCTATGTGCCGTTTAAACATAAGCACAGATCAAGTGTCTGTGGTCGTCAAAGACAGGCTTTGTTTACTTTTGGCCAGACAGGAGCCTTTGAATGTTTCAACAACGAAGGCAGTTGTGACACCTGATCTTCTGTGGGCGGATCACAAAATCTTCATGTTATGAACAGATGCTGAGCAGATTCAGGAGGCAACATTGACCAAAAGGGAAATAAATAGATCATGTTTTAACACTTAAAACTCGTGATTGGTTTGAAAAAAACAATGTGGTGATTAGTTTTTCTTTTCATCTCTGGCTTGTGTTGCCCGACAGCGTGTCTTTGTGCTTTGGGGGTAGGAGGAAAGGCAGATTCCTGTGGAACAGATCATTGAGTACATCTGGCATGACTATGTCAATGCAAGCTTTGAGATACAGTTTGTCACTGGGGCCTCTCTTGTAACTAGTGGAGTTTTTCTAGGATTTGCCTTTTTGCAGATCAGAAGTACAGCTCAAGTAATTCTGGCAGGTTGTGCCAGAGACAGGGATCTAGAACTACTGGCTATAACTTTTAAGTTCTACTGTTAACAATTAGAACCCTTCAGAAGGTGATCATAAAGCCATAATAACCTAACTCTGAAAATTTTGCTCTAAAATACTTTGACCTTGCTAGACTTGCTCACTTTAAGGGATATTGGCAGACTTCCAAGTCTGTAGGTAGTGGGTTTATGTACATTCATATGTAGCAGTCTCTTACACAACCAGTCTGTGGGCACACCTACTGAATCAGTTATGCGATATTGTCTGACAGAAAGATAACTACTTGTAGTTGGATCTTGGCATTCTGGGCTGTCATGAAATTTCTCTGGTTGGGTTAAATCTTACATAGTCCCTACAGGGTTGTTGCTCTGTGTAATGAAATCATGTACATTCTGGAAATGCATACTCTTTCCAGGAGGTGTTTCTAGGAAGATTCCTTTCCTTTCCATACAGGTAGTAATAAAATTGATCAGTGACCAGAGGTAAGTTCTGACTCAAATTTCATATGACACAAAACCCATATATGTTAGGTAATCAAGAACTTCTTTTACCTCGTGCGACCCAGAAGCCGCCTACAGAACTTGAAAAGCAGTATTAAAACGATGTATATTTTTATTATGCCATCGTAAGTGTCTTAAGTTATTTAAAATCTGCTAACCTCCAAGTCCAGCTCTGCACACTTAACAAGAATGCATGCACAATATTGTGCATGAATCTTTAAAAACCTATACTGTGAAGTCAATCCAGAAACTAAACATCACCTTTGTCATACTAAGAGGGAATGGCTCTTCAATAAAAAGCTAAATTAATGACATAATCAAATAGTTGATTTTACTAGTCTATTTTAAACTACTTTAAGTGTAGTTAAGAGTTGTTACATGGATATACTATACTATGGTGGTCTCTATCTGTGGCTAAGCACCTGAAAATATTTGAATATATAGCTGCTTTTAATTTGGTGAATTTTTGGCTTTCAGCTAGCAGTCAGTTTAAAAATTTTAAAATTTTTACTTCCCCGCCCCCCCCCTTTTTCAGGCTATATGAGTATTTTCTAAATATTCTTAAATTACACAGAGGAACATAATACCTCGTGTATTTATTTCTGTACTGACCTTTTTTTAATAAGTCTTGTTAAAGCAGTAAATGAACAAGAAAGATAATAAAAAGCAAATAAAAAGCCTACAGATCAAATGGAATGAATAATTAAATATGTCAGTTTATTCCATAAAGTTAAAATGATGCAGTGTTGCCTGGTTGGTACATACATAGAGACAGAATTTTAAAATCTGAATTTGGAGAGCAAATCAATTAAAGAAGTGACTTGTCATTTGCTCTTGCATTTGCGGGGACAGGGAAGAGCAGAGTTCCTTGCTTTCATGTTTGCATGGAAGGTTTTTGGTCTGTGCGAAGCACTGCAACTCATTAACATTTCCCAAAGTGTTTAATGAATGTTTGCAAATCTACAAGCTTCCTTTCTAGCTGACATAGAATATAAGCCATTCAGGCCACCTTGAGTTGCTGAAATGTTCGGTATTCTTGGTTTTGTTTTATTATAACTAGTGTACAGAAGCTAATTTTTAAAGTATATTTCCGCCCAGACAATGCTGGGAGCAAATACTTTTCTCAACTTTGGAAAACAGTTGATGCTCTGGAACCAAAATCTGAACTGCAGCTAGGTTAGTGTATGTTATACTGCTGTGTACAGAAGGTGACACCTCTAACACGTTTCTTCCGCTTGCTTGCTTAGCTGCTGGCAGTCTACTATGATTGAAACATACCAGGAACTAGGGGGCATATGCTGAAGCAGCTGCCATTGCAGTTTGCACTATAATTTCTTGGACAACCCTCTATTTCTCTGAAGTCAAAGTGATATCAGCAAAAGCTTCTTGGCACAGCAGCAAATACAAATTGTTCTGGGAAGGGACTCTCCAAAATCTGACGTAACTACTATCCATGTGACTCCTGAATTTTTGGCCTTGGCCCTAGCTGTGAAACCTGGACATATGTTGTGGAATTTTCAGTCAGGTAATAGGTAAAAACTTTCCTTAGAAATAATAAAATTAAAGTCAAGGCATGACAGACCTCATGGATGAGCAAAGGGCAATAGTTGAAAGGAAGAGTGGGACTTGCTTGGGGAATTGTTGGCACCATTGGTTTGCAAAGGAGCTACGGTGCAATCTATGTGTTTCTCAAACTTGTCAAGTAACTCACTACAGAAAGTGAGAGTATTTGTCAGTCTGCTTCTTTAGGAAGAATATCTGGGAAATATTTTTTCAACATGTAGCACAGTATAAAATATTAACTCACTGTGTGGAAGTTGTAATTAGGCTAGCATCATTTGGCTAATCTCACAGGAGGCATGTTTTTGAGGGTTTGGTAGTAGGTATAGAGCTTCATCTGCCTGCTGAGACCACTAAATATCTGATTTGTAGATGGTGACTTATGCAGGTTAAATTACTCTTAAGGACATGACCAAATGAGAAAGGGAAAAAGTATTTAGACAATCTTTCTAATGCCTTGACTTTTTAAAATGATTACTGTGTTTTGGGTTTTGTTTTGTTTTCCTTTTTTGTTTTTTACTTTCAAAGGTAGAGGTCTCCTGTGTTGAATGTTAGGGTGTTTAATACAGGATTCTGGAGCCTGTAGGGAAGCAGAGGTCCCCGCTCAGGTACAGAGCGCTGGCTCAGTGCAGTGCCAGTAACCGTGGTTGGGCTCCAAGGACAGCATGGCTTGTGTCTGCTTCCTTTCCCACTGAGCTCTGCTTTGTTGCTTTTTTCTGTGCTGTTGCTATGACTGAATATGGTAATATGTTTATAAGTCTTTTACACCAAAGCCAACCATGTGATAAAACATATCCTTTTAGACTGTCTGAATAGAAACTTAAAAGAGAAAAAAAATTCAATCTCTCCAGGAAGTTCAAAGGAAAGGGATGCAGGCAGGCTAGGAACAGAATATTGATTGCAGCTTCATTTCTAATGAAATCATGTTGGTGAATAGGCTGCTAACATCCACAACTCTAAAAATAGAAAAAAAAAAAAAAGTCATCTGAGTTTAGTAATTAGGAACTAGCATTAAAAGAAAATTGGCAATGCCTTTTTAGGTCTGTGCTTTTGAGAAACCCTCTGTATTTAGCTTGAACGTAAGATGAACATATGCCGTTTTCTGTTGGTAATTTTTTTAAAATGCTCTGAATTAAGATTACAAGCTGCCTTAAAAAGACCATCAGGTTTATCGCAGTATTTTATGGCATAATAAAATGATATATGGAAGTTGGGTAGGGAAACACATGACTGAACTTCATTATCCTGCTTTAAATGATTCTGTTGTGCTGTAATAGCCAAAGAATGTGGGGAACAAGTTTACCTGAGTTGGGCAGCCTATAGCTTCATGCAAGAATGCTATAATGAGATGAGTGCAACTGTGTGAGTGTGGCAGTGGCTTGAGAGAGGTTCTCCCAATTCTCCATGGTAGGGAAGGGAGGCAGTGAGTTTCAATAAGCTGAAAAATAACTATTTAAAATGCTCTGAAACATTTTCTGTTGTTTTCATAGACTTGGCAGAGAAGTTGATTGGTGAACTCTGTGATTCAGTTCATGGAAGGTGTAAGTCATGGATGGCGAGTGTCTGTGTGACAACTTGACCAAGCAGAAAAGGAATAGCCTGTGCTGCTGTTTTAGAAGCGCTATCTTGGTCTAGCTAACATGGGTTATGGCTGTGTGAGAATCTGAAATACCTATTTGCCTAACGAAATTTTTGTTAGATGTAATACAAATAACTTCTATTACCATCTCTGCTTAGACAATATAGGTAGCTTTATGTTTCTTCACAGCTTGTGAAGTTTACCAGCAATACTGAAAGAGGTTATTGGGTAAAACAGAGGTCTGTACTAATGCCTAACTTGAAAATTGTGTCTATCATATATATTTATACCCATCACTATGGATTTAATAATAGACACTACTAAGGATGTAGCAAAATCCATTCTCTTTTAAGTTTGCATTTTATTAATTAAGCAATATTATTGTGTCAAGTTGTTGTGTCAAGTATCCGTTCAAATTGAATTGAATGTATTCCATAAAATCATGGGCTTTGGAGTCTGCAGTATCCAGAATAAACACTTGTTGTTTGTATGGTGTGATATAAATCCTCACTATTATTTTAAAAAGGCAAATTATTCTGGGGTAGTCTTAATTTCTTGTATCTTTTTCTATATGACTCTTCAGAAACATCAATGCATAGATTGGCAAGTTTTTAAAATCTTGGCAAATACTGTACCAGGTAAAATGTATCCCAGATAAAATGCGTGATTAAACTAATTTCAGATAAAAAGTTGAATATGAGATGAGTAAAAGCAAGACAATAGAAGGAAAGATATAACTGAAAAGAAAAATGTACAAAGTTAGAGCATGAAGAAGCACATAACTGTCAGCGTAGACATTATTTCTGGAGCAAGCTATACTTGTTCCTATTTATGCAGATTTGACTGTACTGCAATATTCTAATGACAATATTAAGGTTTCCTCTTCCAAAAAAATCTGTTTGATTAGCCAGTGCTGCTTGTTGATATGAATTGACAAGTTTGTGTGTTTCGTCTTTAAAGTCTGAATTACAATTAGTGCAGTGTCTGGCCGTGTAAATATCTTGGTAAAGTAAACCCCTTGGAATTTTAATTATATTTCAACAGATATTATTTGAAGAATAATTTTATCGTTACCTGAGAGACACTATCCCAGAATAATGAAACATGGTTAGTATTGCCCTATTGAATTACGTATGTAATCCTTCTGACACCATCATGTCCTTTGGAGGGCTAGGACAAAACGCCCAAGATATCCTTAATGAAGCTGAAATCCAAATTAAATTGTGACTCTGAAAACATTATAAAGGCTTTAATCCCTTCTGTCCTCCTAGATAGAGTTTTAACAAAAATAAAAAACCTGAAGGGCTTTCAATATGAAGGGCAAGGGTCTGTAACACTTATTGAAAGGCAAGAAAAGACAGTTAAAGCAATACAGGCTGCAAAGCTGTCATTGATTGTAATTTTGTTATGTGACTCTTACTGTTGCTGTTGCATTATTGGTGTTGCCTTTTTAGTCCTGCTGTCTCCTATGATTGATAGCTCTTGACTAGGTCTGTGCCACATTGAGTACTATTTTGCATAAACATATTAATGTGGCAAAGAAGTTGCATAAATTTGGTCTGTAATGTATTGTAATTGAGAGGGTTGATGAAATGTAAGATAAAGGGTTTAACTTCACTGTATTCAATTACTTTTAGATTCGCAACATAGTTTTAGCAAATTAAGAAAGATCAACCTGAACACATTTTGTGGTACTGAATCTGTTCTATGCAATTTAATGTGTGGTGCAACTGCATGGTTCTGAGCACTTCCCAGTAGTCAACAAAGTCACTATTGTTTCTTGCCTGTGACTCTCATCTTGCAGTTCTGCATTTGGGAATGGTTTTTGTGTTGGATGGGAGAGAGGAGTGGGGTTTTTGTTTGGGTTTGGTTTGTTTAGTTTATGAGCATTCAGTTTGTGCCTGAATTGTGTGCATAATACATGTTCTCCTGTGTATTTATATTACACGAAGACATGTTCACCACATGTGCCTTGTAGTTGGACTAGAAGGCAGTAAGCTTTGTAATGAGCCTTTAGTATCAGCAGGAGGTCATTCCACAGTTCATTCTACCCTTGACATTTTAGTTCTGGCCAAACAGACACAGATGTATTTTCAGTTTGCAAACATCTCTTGAGAGGAAAAGTCTGCTTTCATTTTCCAGTACTACACTGACAATACATGACGGTTGCTACTCAAGCTTGTTCAAAATTACATCAGAATTTTTGTACCGTATGCTCAAAATTTTGTGAATCCCCATTAAAGGCAGTTAAAAAAATAGTTTCTTCCTTACCCCTAAACTTAAAAACGCCCATGATTTAACACTTTTTTTACAAGTAATGTGGTGACGTAAGTGTAACTTAACCTAGTTAATCTTCCAAAATTGTCTGAATTGCTATCTCCAAGTAATTCAGTTTAATCTTACTAACTGGGAAAGTGTGTTTTCAGGATAGGAATATTTTAAGACTAGAGAAAGACTTTACCATAGGGTTTTATTACTTACTCTCTGATTTGGTGAATCTTTTATTTTCTTTTCAGTTAGACAAACTTTCAGCATTTTGATTTTTTAATTAATTGATGTTATCTTATTAACTTGTGGATCTCCTCTACAATACAGTTTCTTTAATGGGTTGAGTTATCTTCTGTAATGTGCATTAGTATTTGAAGTGTATGTTGTATATAAAAATTTGAAAGTAAAAGGGAAAAAATTGAATATGGAGATGACCCATCACTAAGTAGTGGGTTATTTTACTTCAATAGAATTGATACAACAGTTTTAGCTGAACTTGGTTCAGAGAGAAAAGTCTGCTAGGAAAGTCTGCTTTTTAAAAAAAACAACACAACCCCAGCCTCTTCAGTACAAACATTCACTCCAGTACAAACTTACAAGCATTTTAAGAGATCATGTGGGAAACTACTTAAAATTGTGTGTTATATACAGTGTTTTAATGTATGATGATTCCTGCAAGATGCTTAACCTGAGAGTTTATTTAAAACTTTCTGTAGCCTTCTAAAAAGGATTTCTTCCTTTGCAGCTAACAAAAAGGCAGGGGCACACATGAAAAGTGTTTCTGGAGAGCACAAACAACACTAGCTGGAGTAGTTGTCACTGCTGTGTTGCTATTATGTGCACATGGAGCCCCTTCAAAAAGGAGGGTTCAGGGAGATCTGCTTGTAGAGGCACACCCCTTTTCAAGATGTGTGCTATTTATGTCTTTTTTTCCTGGAAAAGCTATCTTTTTTTAATTCGTATGTAGTTGTAACTATTTGAATTGATTGTTAAGGTGTAAACCTAAAATACCATGCCAAGATCAGGCTTTCCAGAAGGTGAATATCAGCTGAAACACTGATTTATTTATTTTTTATGTACATGACATCTTCTGTGGACTAGTACTTTCAATAATAATAATTTTATGTATATTTAAAAATTCATAAAAGTTTATTTTTATGTGTACATTTATATAAATAAGAAGATAGTAAGCATACAAGTATTTGAAGACATTTCCTCCAAATTAAGAACTGTTATAGTTGCTCTCAAGAAGATTCAATTAGTTCTATTTGTAAATGGAAAGTGTTGCTTGTGACCCTGTTTAGTAGCACAGTCATAGCAGCAGAAAAGCTTATTCCATTATATTTTTACATTTCAAAACAATGTTATTTATATTAACATGTGGGGACAATGCTACATCTTCTTCCAGGAGGAAGGTGCTGCCTGAGCAGGGAACTGTGGTTCTGTTACCTAATGCTTCCTGTTGCCCCTTGAGTCAAAAGAAAGGAAAATATTTTTGCTATTTTAAAAAGAAATGTAAATAAGAAAATTCTTTAAAGTTTTCTTGTTGTGGTCTTGAGGAGGTAGAGGGTTAAATCCATTGAACCCAGAGAGAATTTTGGCACTTAACTGCACTGTAATTAAGATGTTTTCTCCAGAGTTTATTCAGAGCAGTGTTAATCAGTTGTGTAGTAGCTTAAAAGACCATTACTGCAGCAGTGTTTTTGAATAACAAATGTCCTGTGTAATAGTACATCTGTGTGATTCCAGTTTTAGTTGACCTTATTTTGCATAATGAAATATATTTTTGCTAATATTTTTTCTTCAAATGAAATATGCTTTAAAATAAAACTCTTTTCTTTCTTTTCTAGGCTTGTTGTCTTTTTTCTTTCTTTCAGTATATGCAGGTCATGAAGTATGGCCAAAAGTTTAGATTTTTTTGATGGCCCACTCTCCCTGTGGTTTTCTGCTTTTGGGCTTATTTGCAGTATTAGCTACAAATACAAGCCTGGATATAGGCATGGAACAAAATACTCGTATGTATAATGTGGCAAACAGTGGAAGTCTGCTTGTATGTGTAAGTAACTACGCTTTAAAAGATAGAGTAGCCTTGTCATGAAATGTACTAGTTCTTATGGAGAGGTAAATAAAGTGCTTTTTCCTGAAAAGCAGCCTTGAAGTAAAGGGGAGGGGAGTGAGAGACCTTGCCTTGTTTGGCACACATCCAGGCTCAAATAGGTTTGTTTGCTGCTGACACCTGTAAGGAGGGCCGCCAGGTGTTAAACTTAATGGACAAGCAAAGCTTAGGGCCCCTAATATCTAAAAGTGAGAGAGATGGGGTACGTGTAGCCTTAAAAAGGGATCAAAGCTATAGCTGTAAGCCTTCCAATAGTTTCCACAATAGTGAGAAATGACATTAAGCTGCTTATTAGGCAGCTTGTGGTTGTTAGTCATGTAATGTGGAGAGGCAGAACTTATATTTTTATCAGGCCTTCATATAAAAAAAAATGAACTTAAAAGTCCTGGTGATGTAACAAACATATTTTTTAGATTTTACTTTATCAGCCCAGTGTGGAGAGAAGCTGAGGGGGGTGTGGGGTTGGTGGAAAGAAAGAAGCAAGCAGGCTACTTTGGTAAGTGACTCAGTTCATGTACAGGACAAGATGTGATTGTTTATATGCTCAGGATGTGCTGCCACAGCATTAACGCAAATGAGAAGATCTTATGCATGATGGAGCTATTGTTCTCTTGTTTATAAATGGAAGTTTTGCAATGGTTAAAGCAAACAAACTCCATGTCTGGGGTCTTCTGCCTATGATGGCTGGTCTGTCTGGATTTAGAGTGTTTTATCTCTGAATAGTAGTACTTCCAAAATTCCATGCTACAGTAAATTCTTAATGTGCCCGTTACAAAATAGGTTTTGTGTAAGTGTTGCTAGCTCAAAGCAATAAAAGGTCATTAATTAAACATTCTAAAATCAGTGTTGTGGGTTTGATTTTTGTAGATCTTTAAATCACGCATTTAAAATTTCCTTAACGTTGTCTGTATTTTGGGGGAAGGAGGATTTGGTTGATTGTTGACAGTTAAGTTCTAGATGGGAGTTATTTCTCTATAACTGAGTGCAAGAAAGTTCCTAATATTCCTTGCATAGACAATCTGAATAGCAATGAAACTAATTGTTGACTGTGAAACAGAAAGAACCAGGTGGAGGGAGCAGGTGACTTGTTGCCTTATCAAGATGGAATAGATGATCTGTGATGTGCAGTTAGGCAATGGAGTGATATGAAGGAAAGCACACTAAATCACAAGTGGTAGGAAATCAGAAGCATATGCACTGTGAAAGTGGTTAGTCATAGCAGGGCTGTGGCTGGCTTTTTGCCAAGTTCTCATTCATACAAAAGGATTTAATAATTGTAAATGTATAGCAGGTGGCTTTTCACAAAGTATTTCAGTGTTCTGGAAAATTTTGTTCCTGCCACCTATGTGAACATCTCTTAGGAGAAGAAAGCTTATTATTGAATGGGAGGGGAAGAAAATCCATAAAAGCTAGGGGTGGGGGGAGGGAAAGCACTTATTAGAAACACTAGGAGTTAAGCAGTTAGTCTAGAAGGAGATACAGAATGTCTTGCATCACTCTTCAAAAATATGCGACCCCTGCACTGATTCATAGTGGCTGTATTTTGAGGGATTTGTGTCAGATGAAAGGCATTTTCCTTCAGTGGAGTGGGAGTGCAGGCTTCTCGTGAGCACTTCTTGGTAGAGCCACTTGTGTAGCACCTGGGGCTCCCAAGTACTTCCTTACATTGCTATAGAAACCTGGGACAGAAGGGACAAGCATATAAAAGTGACTTTTATTTTTATTTAAGAAGTTAGGAGAGAGTATTTGAATGACTCTGTAATTAATGGTGCTTATCTAAAGAGTGGAACTGATCTGAAGCAAAATAGTTAACTGAGGTGTGGAGCCTACCTCTTGCCTGCTTAAGAAACTTAAGCATAATAAATATGTCTATTAGTTTATAGCTATATTGTTTTCCCTTGTCAGAACAGTTAATTTTTTTTTGTTTTTTTTTAACGTGGCTGCTGGACAGTACATGGAAAGTAGCTTGCTTACTTTTATAAAGGTCTGTTGAAGTTTGTAGAGTCTAGGCACAGGAGTTGTTTGTGTTGGAACTGGTTTGCTTGTGTCAGTTTTACACTGTGGAACAACCTGGAACAGGACTGTGTGCGAGTCATGACATGGGAGACACTTCAGTGGATGTTTTTGGGTTTTGAAGGAGCCAGTGTTAGCAATGACCAGAGAACTGCCTCTTCCCCTCGTTGTTCTCTTCTCCCGTTGTTGGTTTAATCTGAAATAGTACTGTATCTAAAGACTTATTTGCACACAAGCAGTGAGTGACCTAGCTAAACTGGCCTTAGTTCAATCCCTTCATTATAAATTAGATAAAAGGTTATTTCTGTGATACTCCTAGTTTGAACTGAGCATGTCCATAGGATTTGAGGCAAAAGAGCACTGGTGTGAACTTGGTTGTTTGGGTTGCAGGTTATACATGGCTATTTGGTGTTGACCAAATTAGACCAAGAGAGGAAAACTTTCTAGTAACACCAGAACTTATACGTATATGCTTTCATTGCAATTGCTTTCTACAGTGTTTATTTTAAAGCATTTTAAATGTCGGGGGGGGGGTGGGGGGGGTGGATTTTTTTTTTTCTTGAACTAAAATTACAAGTACACTTATATCTTTCTTGAGATGCTTGTGCTTACAGTCTCAGCTCTGTGGTACTAATAAAAAGAATTAAAATGGAAGGAAAGATAGGTGATCAAACTGACCCTGAGGAGGAGTGGGCTCTATATCTGAGGTCTTGCCTAAGTTGCTTAGTATAACAACTGAATTTTTCTAATTACCGGACCTTGTTGGCATAGTGGGGGAAATTTTCAAAAGTATCCAAAGCTGCACAGGCTAGTCTGCCTCTCTATGATGCCTTACTCATGAAATGGCCTTGGAGCTCCCCAGCCTTTGAGTATTGAGTATTCCATACATGCCAGAGGGTATCTGGGTTTATCTTTGACTGCCACATGGAATAAACCCCTCACGTTAGTGAGACACCTTACAGATTTAATGTTTGTCTTTTTGATAGGTGATAGAGGAACTGTTGATGGTAAAAGAGCTGCCTTCTGCCTTAGTTGACTCCCATCAGTGTTTGCTGGGTGGGCTCAGACAAATCCTTTACCCTGGATCTCTGATTTCCCCAGCAAAAAGTAGAAGCAGGCTGTCTCCCTCCATTTCTATATTCTCAACCCTCTGCATTATCATTAATTAGTGTGATGTTCAGAGTGTATGTACTTATAAATATTACTATTAAGCAGCTCTTTAAAAAAATGTGAGCAGAGGGTATTTTGCTGTTACGCAATTTTTTTGTGTTTTTGCACAGCAATTTTTGTGTTTTTGCACAGCAATTTGGGTACTGATTTTATGTAACATAAAATATTTTATGATGATTAAGTACTGTTTTAAGCCTTTCATAAGGAGACTTCTGCGGATTTTAGAGGGTGCAGTGAATTTGAAAGAGATGGTAAACTCTCTTCCCAAACATGTTTCTACTTTGGAATATATTGGAAAAGTAACAAAACCTCCTCTGCGTGCTCTTTTACCCATTGGAACCCCTGTGCTTCTGGTATATGTCTGCTTCTTGACAAAAGAGAATTATTCCTCACTATTTTTATTGCTATTGATAAACCCTGAAAGCTTTAAGACTGTTTTAATCCTATCTGGTATATTTCTTAAGGGATTCTTTTTCTAAGCGTTAAGCAGATACCTCTCTAAAAGTCTTGCAAGATGGACTTAAATTGTCATCGTAAGCTTTTGTTTAGCTTGCACAGATATGACTGGCAATGGTAATGAGGCTGTTTGGGGAAAGAAGAAAAATGAACAACCACCAAACCCAAAACCACCTTTACATTAAGCCTATTCAAATAAGTAATCACTTTGTCTTCGTGGTTTGCTTCTGTTAGTAAGACACTCAAAGACATGTGCTTTCTGGAGCCTGATGAATATATGCAGTCAATGACTCTGTCTTGCAAATGCTTTTTCTCTATGCCTCTTTTAGATGCTTCTTAGAGTATAAAAGAAATTATGAAGTTATCAGTAGAGTTCAGTTTGACACCTAAACATAGATGGCTAAGCTCTCACTTGTTGGTGGAGAACCTCTGACACAGTGGAATGCAGGAAATGATTCATCTGAACAGCCATGAGATATGTGCTTGAGAGTGGGCTGCATGCTCTCTATGCTCTATTTCCTATGGATTTCTTTCTCCCAAATGGATCTCACCCAGGATCTTTGGGGAAAGAAAGAACACTTTGTGTCTGCTTTACATTTTGCAACCAGGGGATATAATGGCCAATCTACATAGGCCGTTAGCATGATGTTCTCACCTGTTCAGCAGTTCCTGTCCATGTGAACCCCTGTCCATATGGAAACCCTTTCCAGCAGCCTTACCTGTGGCATTTGGGCATGTGGGTCCTTTTGTACTCTGGGTTCATTGTTAGCATGGCCTGCAAATCTGAGCTTGGGTTGCTTTTGCAGATGGTAAATGAAAAAACATGTGGATCATTATGATGGCAATAAAATCCCTTTTCTTGCTTTTGTGATTGTGTTTTCAAAGCACGGTTGTGGTCTGAGTGCTGCTTTATGAACAGCAGGTTGCCTTTTACCCAGCCTGCTGCTTACTATTTAAGAATGAAAGTATAGCTGCCAATCCATGTGTAATGAAAGGTTCCTAGCAGTGTGCCTGTGGTTGTTGCACCAAGCAGTTATTCTGCTATCCCTTTCAAAGCTCTGCACTTTGAACTGGGATGGGCTGCATGAACAGCCTGACCTTGCAGCCACACATCTGCTTGGCTCCTTGGAAGAAGGGGGGTTGAGGCAGAAGGAAATTGCTTTACCTATGAGAGGTACCTGTCTAGTCATGTGTGGTGTCTGGTTCTGATGCAGGTAGGGAGCCTGAATTGCTGCACTCCTAAATAACAGTTCTTAAAAGCTAGTTTTCAAGCAGCACAAACATTGCAATTAGTTCTCAGCTGGGGTGAACTGCACCATAAAATGCAGTGGTCTCTCCAAGCTCCATGTTTCTTCCTTCAAGCTAACATCAGCTATGACTATCCCAGCAGTCATGCACAAACTTTTTTGCCTGGTTTTCCTAGAAGCCAGATCCTGGGCACATCTCTGGTATTTTCTCAGACTCTGGGCTAGTGCTTTGTCATCCTTGTGTTACCACTTGTCTCAGAACTGCTTCCTCTCATCTGCTGCTAATCCCCAGCTCCCTGTTAACTGCTATCATAATAGCAGAGAGGTATGATGATTCTGTTCTTTTTTTCTTTAAGTGCTTCTCTCTTCCTAAATATGGCTGGTCCGATTTTGGCTATTGAGGCCACTACTGTGTATATATATTTATTTTTCTTTTGGAGACCACAGTGACAATCTTTTTTTAAAAAAATAATAATTCAATCTCTCAGCAACTTCTTTATTATTAACAGCTTGGAGCCCTGTCAGGTGTTGGTGACCCAGGAGTCACAGAAAGAGCAATGGCATGGATGACATTCCTCCATGTCTCTTCCTGTAGCATAGCTGGAAGAGCACTCACGTAGTTTGAGGGGGATGTGTGTTCAGCCCTCTTGCATGTGGGAGGATTTCAGCCAACATCACAGGAGGGTGCAGCAGTCCCTATGGGGATGAGGTACCATCTTGGACTCTACTGACAGTCTTTTGTTTGGTATAAAGAACTGGGCATTCGGTACAGGGGGAAGTGCAAGCTACACTTACTGTGCTTCAGAAAGGAGCGTTAGTTACTAACACAGACGGTAATTCTCGTCTCAGGATTAGACTGTTGCAGCAAGATGGATTTGGGGTAGGATTTGAAGTTGGATCTCTGGTGGTTTGGGGTTGCTTTAGTGTTGAGCTATAAAGCAATCACAAGTGAATCGTTGCCAACCTGTTCTACTTCATCAAGGTAGAAGACGGGTGATAGGCCACTTGTCTACTGAGATACCTGGGTCCTTCAGTGTCTACTTGCTTCTGCATTTAAAAAAAAAAAAAGGCAAAAAAAAGCGCAATCAAACAACAAAAACCCAAACCAGAAAAAAAAACCCAAACAACCAACAACACCCTCGCCCCCTGCCCCCCCCCAAACCTAAACCCATCAAAGTGCATTACATCAACAGAAGGTTTCAAGAGCCTCTTGGTGAGCTCTTAATTCAGTAAGCTGAAAAAACTACTCCTAGCAGTTTTGGGAATTTAGACATAACTCTTTTCTAAACTTCACAGAATTTGAACTGACCCTATGATTGGTTTTACAGATTTCAGAAGTATATTTGCCAGATGCTAAATTATTTCCTTCACTTCAAAAGCAAGGCAGTTTTCAGCTTCGATGCTATTGTTCTTATGATCTCTATTGCTGTTGTGACCTTGGAAGTTCCAGGAAGCTGTGGGGTGCATGGTGATGATAGACCTTGCTGACTGCTAGAGACTCCTGTGAAGGAGAGGGCATAAGGAGGAAGGGATCTGGTTTGGGCTTGTATCCAATTATTATATTTTTAGACTATTTTGTACTAAGGAAGTAAACACTTAATGCTGTGTAAAGGTTAGAGATAGACCCACCCATTCTTGGGAGTATGTACAGCTTGTCCTGAGTGACATCAGCGATGGATCTGTGTGTATATGCAATTTGGTGATTTATTACAGCATAATTTTGTGCCA
Source organism: Microhierax caerulescens (assembly GCA_035590215.1). Taxonomy (NCBI): domain Eukaryota; kingdom Metazoa; phylum Chordata; class Aves; order Falconiformes; family Falconidae; genus Microhierax; species Microhierax caerulescens. Next base: position 45,117,276 of record JAVJGJ010000057.1, on the reverse strand, counting down.
AAGCTTATTTAAAAATGTCTTGGGTTCTTTCAGGAAACTCTGATTTTATACAGAGCTTTTTCTCTTTACTGAATTTGTCCAGACCCAGTAAATACATTTAAAGAAATATTTGCAATATGGGGTTCAGATCTAGTATCTAAGCTTTTCAGCTCTTTGCATTGATTGCTTCTCTTTACTGTATGTGCCTTCTGGAAAGATACAAGTATCCTATGTCGAACCATTTTTGCTTATATTAAATGTATATTTCAGCTGCCACAACAGTATTGTGAGTCTTACTGCTTTAAAAAATGATCTGTAAAAGCTATTCTTTTTCTATCAGCTATGTTTCTAAAACTTATTCAATTTTTTTAAAAAAAAAACAACACCAGAAATAAAAAAAATGCACACAATAAAAATGGAAGCTACTTTTGACACTTGTGGGTTTTGTCACTCTTTAACAGGTGTCACCCTGAATATAGAATGCCATCCATGTGTGTCATATCTGTGCAAACACTAAAATGAGATCTCATCAACAAAGTAGATTTTCAGTGAAGCACATATGACTGATGGAATTAAATCATATATAATTTTTATATATTTATATTTTTTTGCATGTCTTTTTAATAATTAAGCATATGGTTCAATATCAGTTATTTTTAATAAACCGGTAAAGCACAGAGCTATTAGGCCACAGCATTGGGTTAATCCCCAGAATAGAGTCCAAGTCATAAAGGTTACCATTAACCGATATACTCCAGAAGAACTTGTGAACCCTAGAACTCTTCAGTTTGTATTTTGCAAGTGTCCATTTTTATTAGAGATTGATGAAGGTGAACTTATGTCACCTGGTTTGCACCATGAACAGTGCATTAGCAAAAGAAAAAGGGGAAAAAAAAACCCCAAAACACTGTAATTCTCAGTAATATAAGGATAAGAGTATAAAGTAGGAGTAGAGATGATCTTGTCTCTGAAATGGTCAGGTACAGATCTAGTTTTATGGCTGTATTACCTCCTCTGTGTTTGTAACTCATCATAATAGACACAGAGTGAGAATAGTTCTCCTGATCAACCTGTTCACGACACTTGTCACTAATAGTAGGACACCGTATCTGATACCTGAGCCTGTATTTTAAGGGCAATACGGGAACACTGGAGAGAATTTCCAGGAGGGCCACCAAAACTGTACAAGGATGGGAAAACAAACCTTAAAGCAATGCTTAATGATGTTTTTATGGTTTTTTAATTGAGAAATTAATTGAATGGTGATCACTGGACATGCATGTGCACATAGGTCTTGCTGCAAGATTTTCAGTGTTATAGGTAACTACTGTAGTTGGAAATCAAACTTTTGACATAGTATCTCAGGTATTTTGAAGAGTAGTTAAAGCATTTCACAAATCCATCTTTAAAAGATACTTTGATACAGCTTCTGCTTTGTGTCTGAAATGGTCTTACCTGAGCAACTTGTATTAGTCCCCTCTGGTGTTAAAGCTCTGAAAGCCCATTATGCTGGAGTGTTTCTTAAGCAGTCTCTACAGATACGATGATGTGGCGGCTTTAATGAAATACACCTTCTGTGTCACACAGCCTATTACGAGACCATAATACAGATGAAGCTGTTTTAGTTGGGTCATTCTTGTCTTGTGCCTCCCCTGTGGCTTTGACTTTCTTAAGGAAATATTTTTTATGTTTTGTATCAGACTACCTTGCCTTTCTGTTGTTTGTGTTGTGACCTGATTGTTTTTGTTACACTTCCTCAGAGCACTCTTAAGGTGTATGGATTCTATACTTGAGCAAATGCAGTTTTCTTTTAGAAGTTTCTTTCTGTAAATACCACTCAGTGCATTTGCTATTTAAAACAGACTTTGCCACAGCAGATGAAGTTGTTGAGCATCTTCATCAAGCATAATAAGTCAAACGTGGGCCCATTCTTTCTCTATGCTCTCTGTATTAAAAGCTAGCAGGTGCTTCTTGTTGAATCAAGAATTTTCAGCTAGTTGTGCAAAAACTCTGAATTGTGTGACAAATTTGAATGGGAGGAATGTGTATCAAAAAAGGACTTAACCTAGTAAAATATACTGGACAGTTAATACTGCTGTAGAGGAGAAAATGTGTTTGCATCTTGATCGGTTTGACCATTTCTAAGAGAAAGATGAAGTGATTATCAGTCGTGATGTCTTTGAAACTGTTAATAATAAAAAATAATTTTAGGAACCTTGTCTAACTAGGCATTGTTCTGATTTCATGAATAACTGTAAATGATTCTGAAAATCTATACTTGAGTAATTTTCAATCTAATTCATCTTGCTGCTTTTTTAATAGAAACAGGCAGTTCCTTGAGCTGTTTGTCAACCTAGGGAAATTGAGAAAAATGCTTCTTAATTTCAAAGAAAAGTTCATTCTGTTTTGCTACTCGAAGCTACTTTATATGGTGTACTTGTTAGAATTACATGCAAAGAAGGAACTAGAAGTTGGATTTTAAAAAAGTAAAATTTAAATTCTATTTATCTTTGTTCCTCTCAGGTGGAAAGACATGACATGAATACCCTGAGTTTACCACTTAACATTCGCCGTGGAGGCTCTGACACCAACTTGAACTTTGATGTACCAGATGGGGTCCTGGAATTTCACAAAGTCAAACTCAGTGCAGATAGCTTGAAACAGAAAATCCTCAAGGTTACGGAACAAATCAAAGTTGAGCAAACAGCTCGAGATGGGAACGTGGCTGAGTATTTGAAACTGGTCAACAGTGCAGACAAGCAACAGGCTGGGCGCATTAAACAAGTCTTTGAGAAAAAGAACCAGAAATCTGCCCACTCCATTGCCCAGCTGCAGAAGAAGTTGGAACAGTATCACAAAAAGCTCAAGGATATTGAACAAAATGGATCCAAAACTACTAAGGATACATCTAAAGATAACTTGAAAGATATTCATCATGGAAAGCCTCGTATCTCTGGACATGGAACAGAGAGCAGCAAGTCGGGTGTGCCGGGTGTATCTTTGACACCACCTGTCTTTGTTTTCAGCAAGTCTAGAGAGTTTGCAAACCTGATCCGAAACAAATTTGGTAGTGCAGACAACATTGCTCATCTCAAAAACACCTTGGATGAATTTCGGCCAGAAACGAGTTCTAGAACATATGGGGGAAGTGCCACGATTGTTGCCAAACCAAAATACGTTAGTGATGATGAATGCTCAAGCGGAACCTCTGGCTCAGCAGATAGTAATGGGAATACTTCTTTTGGTCCTGCTGTGGCAAGTACCCTGGACAGCCAAGGAAAGCTTTCCATGATTTTGGAAGAACTAAGGGAAATCAAGGACACACAGTCCCAATTAGCTGATGATATCGAGAATTTAAAAACACAATTTAAAAGAGACTATGGCTTTATTTCTCAGATGTTACAAGAGGAAAGATATAGGTATTTTTTAAACTGTTCTCTTGAGATTACTTTTGAATTGGTATAGAAGCTATTTGGAAAGTGTAAATGTGGGTGTGTGTTTGTGTGTGTGATATTTCAGAAGCAAGAGGAAAAAATAATTCCAATGAATATCTGGTACAAAAATGTTCCACTCTTCCAGTAACTGAAAATATGTGTAGAACATTAATTCTTTCTATCAGTTGATGTGGTAGTTCTTTGCCTTTTTGTTGAAGGCTTGTCAGAAAATTCTCTCATCTGGCATTCTGTATTATGTGAACATTACGTATAGGAGAAGCCAATTGTTTCATAACTGGTGGAAGGATTCTAATCTATTGTAACTTGAAAATGCTAATCAGTCTACAGTGTAGCAGAGCTGACTTACAGCTGATAAGTATATCCTTTAGTTCCGAGTGCCTTGTCCAAATAACTTCTCAGACACATTGCTAGTTTGTGGACATGATGTCACTTTGTACCTGGTGTAACACAGAGGTGTGAAATGTTGGTGTAAGTACTGTAGCATAGCTACCTCTTGCATTTGTTAACTTGGCAATTAATTCCTTTATCATCCACTGTGGAAAGTGAGATATGTTCTACAGAGGGCTTGCACCTGCTCTACCTATATTCCATTTGTCATATCGCTTGTTAAATTAAGTGTTGATTCTTGAAGTCTTTACTATGCTAATTGGCAAAAATTCAGTATGAAGTGCAATATTTAACGTTTCCCTTGTTCTTGAATTACAAGGGGAGGCTGGATAGCAGGTGGTAACATGACAGAGGAAAGAACAGAGCAAATGGCCTACTGAACTCAGGACTTGTTTTCAGGAGAAGGCAGAGCAGCCTTTTCTGACAGCTCACTGCTATTAAGATCTCAAGCCTCCTACCACTATTTCCACAGCTAGACTACTTTGCCTCCATCATTTCTGTGCCAGCTGCACAGAAATTGTTTGTGTGTTAAATCAAGTTACAAACTCACCAAAAATACTTCTGCTTTCCTGATGGTTTACTTGAACTGGTTTACCATGCAGAGACATGCCAGAACAGGCTGTACATGAATGGCAGCACCTCACAGTTGTGTTTGAGAGGGGATCCAGGGAACATATTTTTCCTTTCACTACTGGCGAGCTGTTAACTGGCTCAAGCTTACTTGTGAAACCGTATCTTCTTGTCTAAATGAAGAGTGAGAAATGGAAAAATGTGTGTTGGATACTCTGAGGCACTGTTTATAGTTCTTATAATTTGCCTATGATGTACAAATATTTGCTTTTTAACACCCACTGCCAGCAAGAAACACTATAAAAAAAGGCTTTCAGTTTGCTGAATAAATGCTTATGGAGAGTTTCCAAAGATTTTACTGATTTCACTATGTGCTCTCTAATGCCAGTCAGTCAAATCCATAGCACACTGAGAAATTACCATTTAAAATGTGTAATTGTTTTCATGATTTAGCATTACTTGAATAGAAGGCACTAAATTTAGACCTTTTTTCCTAATAAGATATGAAAGATTGGAAGACCAGTTAAATGACCTGACCGATCTTCATCAACATGAAACAGCAAACTTGAAACAAGAGCTAGCCAGCATAGAGGAGAAAGTGGCGTATCAGGCGTATGAGCGGTCACGAGATGTTCAGGTACTTCTTTTTCTCCTTGTCATAATCTCATAATGTTTTGTAGAAGTCTTGCATGATAAAACCCTTGCACCTTTCTGCATCTTTGCGTAAAAGGAATCTCTGGAAAGATTTAAGCCCATGTTTTGTCTATTTTAAGGTGAAAACCCAGCATGCTTTAAATCGATGACGGTCTTTTATTTCAATATTATTTATTTCAATAAATTCAGAATTTTATCTGCTTGAATTGTTGATATAGACTGTGCAGACTTGTGGATGAAGAATGTCCTGTTTTAATTTCTTGCACCAGAGGAGGAAGGAATTGAATCTCCCTGTATTATGTAAAATGCCACTTCTGAAAATGTCCTAACTAACGTCTGGCTCAGACTTTCTCCAATATGTAGTCATATCCCTGGCAAGACTTACTATA
>JAVJGJ010000057.1:45027761-45095799 GCA_035590215.1 Microhierax caerulescens | reverse complement strand
CGCTGCAACCCGGCATGCCCGCCCGAGGGCTGAGGGAAGCGGGGGGCACCCTCAGAGCCCCCCGCGCAACTGCCCCCAGCCCCTGCACCTCCCTGCAGCCCCCGGCCCTGCCAAGCAGGCGGCAGCCCAGCCCCAAAAGTGCCTCCGGAGCCCCCGGGGGGGGGGGGGGGGGGGGTGGGGGGCAGAAGCGCGAGCCACCTCCTTACACCCCCCCCGCCCCGCCCGGCTCGCCTCGACGAGCCCCGGGGCGGTGGCGCGGCGCCTACGCGCTCCCAGGATGCTCAGCGCCTCGCGGAACCCCGGCGGGCGGAGGCGACGGCGGGAGGTGAGGCGCCATTTTTAAATTCCTCGAACCGGTGGCGGCTCCGCCGGCTGAGCGGGCCGGGATATGAGGGGCAGGGCACTACCCCTCGAGGGGAGACCGGGTGGGCCGACCGACCAGGCCCCTCTTGCTTGCGGCGTCACCTCGCGGCGTACGAGCTGGGAGGCACTTGGGCCTTTGCCCCGGCCCCGTTCGCTCCTCCCCTGGGCCGTTAGTTACCTAGCAGAGGGGCCGGCAGCCTGTCCCGCAGGGTCATTGTCTTTGTCTTGCGTTCTGCCTGGCGGTAGTAGCCTGCCGCGGCCTGTTGGCGGGTCGTGGGCTGGTGGGCTCGGGAATCCACCGGCCGGGGCGGCGGGGGGCAGGGGCGGCGGGGGGCTCGTGCGCTGCCCCCTGTCCCGTGCCGGTTTGCGTGCTTGCTTTTGCACCGGTGAGCTGCAGCCATCTGCAGTTTGAGGATAAGGATTGTTTTCCTGCGCTTCTGGATGCGTGTCGTCCGTATTAGTGCTGTTTCTCAGAGCAGGCTCCTATGTCCGTAAGTCACAGGAAAATTAACAGTAAAAATCGTATGGTGACTTACACGGCTCGCTTTGCCTCTCAGGGGCTCATTGCCCGCATACTGTAAGGTGCATGTAATCATATTTCTGCCTATAGGACGTGTAGGATACATATACCGAGACCTTTGCCCTGTCTGAACATCTCTGTTTTGAAGTCAGTATGAAAGGGACGTGATTTTTCAGAAGAGTTTTGGTTGTGGACTATAGAATTATTTGTGACAAGCAGCCGTCTGTATGCCTGAGTAAAACTAAGAATGAGATCCTGGTGAGCAAAAGTTTCTCATGTGTGTTTGAAGGGCTCCTGTCATGAAGAAACAGTGGAAAACGCATGTGGCGTATGTAAATCACTTGTTCTTGAGTACAGCTGGATTTAACTGCTGTGCCTCCCATACAAAATTTCAGTTTGATTAGTAACTGCCATCAGTTTGACTTAGTAGTGCATGTGGTTAAAACAAAAATTTTGATTCTGAGTTAAGACACAACCTTGTTTGTGCTTTTCACCTAATTATTAACCATATCTCTAGTATAAGACAGGAATTGAATACTGTGATACTGTGTGCCATGTGTAGGGATGGACACTCAAATAATGTATGGTTAATCGGTGGAATTTGTACTTTGAACAGTGTTGTGGAGGAAGCAACAGTAGTTTGAGAGTGATGTCTCCTGTAACGAAGAAGCTGTACAGATGTTCTCAAAAATATCTGCAGTAGGTGCATAAAGGTAATAAGTGTTTATTTCCACTGGATTCTCTACAGTGATATCTGAGCAGTAGTGAGATTATGGAACATCCTGTAATGAAAGTTTGCATGTTTCTCTGATATTTCCCCCCTGCCCCCATATATATATGTATATATATATGTGTATATATATATATGTGTGTATATATATATTTAAGGTGATTACATTGGCTGTTGCAAGTTGTTGATGGTGTATTACTAGAATATGGACTGTTAAAGTAATGAGAGGTATGCTATCATATTTCTCAAATGACATAATTTTCTTTTGGTTTTTATTCACTTGATGTTCATGGGAAGTCTTATCTCTGTGGGTGTGTTGCATAGTCATTTAAGGTAGGATACGTTTCACTTTGTCTAAAAGCTACATATCTAGCTAGGTATCCAAGGCTAGCTACCTTCTAGCTAGGTATCTAGCTAGGTATCCAAGACTGTGATTTTGTGAACATCCAAGTTCATGATGTGACAACTCTACTCTTGAAAGGAGAAAGCCTTCCTCCTCCTCCTGCCTATTTACATGGCTCTTTTTCCTTTCTCCTAACCAGTACCAGCAGCCTACTTTCACTGATGTAGCTTGTTGGATTTTTCCAAGAGCTACTGTGACTCACTGTCCTCACAAAACTAGTGAATGCTTTCTGCTTGTGTAAGTGTGTTGGCTTCTTGAGTTAAATCCGTTCATGGAAGGGTCTGATGAGTGACAAATCTAGGAATGGGGATGAAGAAAGGAGGATTGGAACTTTCCCATTCCTGGTGACAGTGAGCTGTTCATTTGTTCATTATCTAGTCTTGCTGTAGACTCTTAAGCCTAAGGAGTGGTGTTTGAAGGAGCACTTTCATGAGGCTGTGCTTCTTTTGAGTGTTTCACTTTTTCAGGCAAATAGTTTGTTTCACAAGACCTTGGCTGATGCAATTTAAAAAAAAAAAAAAGAGAAAAGGAAAAGTTTATAAAGGGGTCAAGTTCTGACAGAAGCAGGCAAATGGATTAAACCATACATTGTGTGAAACTGCTGTTTGCTTTCAGTAGATTTTAATGATAATTTTATTGCTTGAACAAAATATGGCACAAGGCTAAATACTATTAATTTTTTCATCGATAGTTGCAAAACTACATTCATTGTATCACCTAACTGTTTAAAACAGCGTTCAAATACGATAAACTTTTACGTGTGGCTGTGCTATGGAAAACAGAGCCATGAGTGAGTTATATATGTCACCCAGGTGAATTACCAATATTTGCTGAAATCACGTAATTTGGTTATGTTGGGTAAGCTAGAAGGAAACTTTGTTGTTGTAAACAACATAAAATACAACTTGGAATATACATAAATAAAATGATATTGATATCTTAATATTTTCTCTAAATGCAAGTATTACCATTTTAACTGCTTGTGGCAAACAAAAAATTAAAATAGCTGAAAAATCTTTTAAAAGAAGAAAAGCCCTGTCACAATGTGTAGATACAAAGAAGTATGGTAGGTGTGAAGTAGGTCTTTAAGCAATGTGTCCATATGAAAACAAACAGTTGGAGAAGAAAGGCAAACCAAAGGTGATTCTTGAAAAAATATTTGAGTTACTTCACTTAGCTAGATATTCTACAATAAATACTGCTTTATTGTAGATACCGAGAATGCGTTTCCAAGGGTTCGGGACTCTGTGCTGATACCTTTATACGTGTACCTGCACAAAATGATGTTAAGATTTCATAGTATGAATTTGGTGCAACTGTTACAAGTTTGCAGTTCTGTAACTTGATAACATTTGGCAAATATATAGCTGGAGAATTAATTTTAGATATGGTGTGATTTTAGTTTCTTTGAAGTGTGTTTTATGGTTCTCTACCTCTTGAACAGATCTCCAAGACAGGAAGAAATTTTAACTAGTGTTCCTTTAAAGTATTTCTCAAGAATTATGGGTATATTCTTGTGTAATTTTGAAGATTATTTAAGTTCTGTTCATTGACTGTGAGCAAGTACTGTAACTCATTAGCACAGAAGAAATGCTTGTTAGTAATAATATACTTAGAGATTTGTAGCTCTGAACAATGTTGACTATTGACAGTTCACTGGCAGGGATTATTTTATGATTTTTTTTTTTTTTTGTTGGGGGAAGCTTTTTATTTCTAAGAATGTGAGTTGTTTAAATATTACAAGCTGCTGTTAATGATTTCAAAGAAAGCTCTCATGAAGTAATGAAATCTCAGTGTTACTGTAGTTTGTTTCAGTTGTCACCAGGACTGCAAATCATGAAATTTGCCACTAGATGTCCGTGCAAGCCAAAAGAGTTTTGTTTCCTCAAATGCATACTGCTTAGGTTTTTGCAGTCTGAAACAAGTTTTTTGTAAGATACATTCCCACCACCCCCGTACTTTCCTTTTTCATGAAATATTCATGCAGATGGATACATGGCCAGATGTGTGCCTTGCTTTATAATTCGTGAACTTTCTGATAGTAGCAAAAGCTACAGATCTGAGCTTTGGCTTACGGTCTGATAGTTACATTTGATATCTGTAGCTTATGAAAACAAAGACCTGTGACAGAGAAAAGTACTATTGCCAGATGGTTGTTGGGTATTTGTGGGAATTTTTTTTAATTATTTTCTGTTTTTGAGGGGGGGTTGTTTGTTTGTGGAGATTTTTTGTTTGGTGGTTGGTTTGTTGTTTTTTTTTTTTACAGTGATCATGATAACTGTGTTGGTGTGCTTAGAAATTCTTAGGGATGTACTGCCTTCAGTTTTCTCAGTGTACCAGAACCTTGCACATGGTTCATTGTGCTTAGGATCACTGACCAGTTCTCATACAGATGTTGGTTTAACAATTGAAAATGTCTTTATATTGAGTTTGGAAACTGCTCTTGTCCTTTGTTTCTCAACAACCAACAAAATTCAGGAATGAAAAAATAGATACTGTATTGATTAGAAGGTTCTTTGAAACTTGTGCTATTAATGTTTGAAATTGGTTGTGCATATAGGACAGTCACTGAGGAGAATGTTCTTTTTTTCTGATTTTTTTTCCCCCTTACTCTCTGAGCAAATTTGGGTAAAACAATACAGTTGCTGTTGTTGCCCATACTGATGGTATAATTCTAGTAGATTTTCCTCTGACCTTTTCCCATCTTAGTGATGGAGCAGGGAAAAGATGTGAAAGAAAATTTAAATGTAAGAGTTCTTTGACATTGTTATATCTTTATTGGAATGGGCACTGATATGCAATGTTTATTTTCCTATATGGAAGATAGATTTTCATCTTACTAGTTGTCCTGAACTATTGTTCAGGGGTTTATAAAATCAAATGTTAAGTGTTTAAGATAGACCCATGAAAGATTTAGAGTAGAATGGTAGCAAACATTATATATTAAACCATGTATGTAAAGATGGTGAGGTAGAAGTGATGGTGGAAATTGAACATTTTTCCTGTTTTGAGTTTTACTTTGTACAAAGTTGCAGTTTGTAGCTTTGAATTACACTTTGTACACTGCAACCAAGGAGTTCTGAGGCATCAGTCCAGCTATGCCAAAAGCTAAAATGGCAGAGTAGTTATTTCACAGCTTTGTAACTTCCCTAAAATTCAGTTACAGTCCTTCCTGACCCAGAACCTTTAGAAGTGTCAGTAATGATCAGATAAATACATTTTGCTTCTATTATTGAAAAGAATTAATGAGGTGTATTAGAATATGTCCTTATTTCTCAGCATCTGTCAGTTTGCAGGTTTCTCGCACCAATCTGATATTGTCAGATTTAGCAAAACTCTTTCTGGAAAGGTCACAAGAAACCACTAGATAAACTTTGAAAACAAGGAAGTGACATGTATCAATGATATATTTCAGGGCTGAACTCTGAGCAGCTATCTTCCAGACTTTCCATGAAACCTTAACTCTTCTTTTAGGGCAACAAAGCTGCTGAAGGGCCTAGAGCACAAGTCTTACGAGGAGTGGCTGAGGGAACTGGGGTTGCTCAGGCTGGAGAGAAGGAGGTTCAGGGGGAACCTTATCGCTCTCGACACAACTTGAAGGGAGGTTGTAGCCAGGTGGGGGTTGGTCTCTTCTCTCAAGTAACAAGTAATAGGACAAGAGGAAATGGCCTCAAGTTATGCCAGGGGAGGTTTAATGGGATATTAGTAAAAATTCCTTCACTGAAAGGGTGAGCAAGCATTGGAACAGGCTGCCCAGGGGAGTAGCTGAGTCACCGTCCTTGGAGGTATTTAAAAGACATGTAGATGTGGCACTTAGGGATATAGTTCAGTGGTGGACTTGGCAGTGCTGGGTTAACAGTTGGACTTGATGATCTTAGAGGTCTTTTCCAACCTAAACAATTCTATGATGGTTATTCCAGAGATGGCTTCTTTAAACTACAAGAATTATCTGTTCTTCTTCCAGCTGAAATGGTGGTGTATTGAGTTGTACAAGTTGTTCGGGTAGTGTGACAGACTGTAATAAGTAGTAGTAAAAGCTATGTGTCTGTGATGTTAACCAGAGTTCGAGCAGACAAGGTGTAATTAGGGCATTACTAGCATCATAGTTCGGTTCTCAGTGTACAGCATAAATAAAAATAACTTGTCACATAATCTGTTTGATAAAGTGCTTGTGCTTATTTTGTATTGACTCAAATAATCTCCATATTTAAGTTTATCTAGTGCCCCTGGAAGGGCTTTTACTTTTCAGGGCAGGCAGAATGTGCAGAGAAGATTTGCTCTTTCAGTAGAGGTTTCCAACCTGAGTTACAGCAGAGCTAGGGTTTTTCTGTACTAAAAGCAAAAGCAGCATGTGAAATATTTGAACTGTAAATGTATTTGATTGCTAATTAGATGTCCTTGTTTTTTTTCAGGTGACTTGATTTTCTGGGATGTCAGCAGAAAAAGTGAAAGGCATTGTAAATTAGTTATAATTTTATTTTTATTTTGTCCTTTCCATCCTCATCGTGAACAGTTGCCATAAAATGGATGCTTTAGGCAGTCTCCTTCCTCCTGTGGTTGGAAATGGTGATACGGCTAATTCACAACAGTTACAAAAACTTCTGATTGATGAAAAAATGCGATGTGAACACCATAAAGCAAATTATCAAACTATAAAGGCAGAACATCTAAGGTATATGAATTTAAACAGGTTTCTTCATTTGAGCAGTTAAAAGGTGAAGCTGAATGTTAGGTGGAAGGGTGAAGGTGTGCGTGTATGTTAGCTATTTCTGTATTTAAGAACAGATTTAAGCATTGTTCATATTAGAACATAAACAATTGAAAATAGCTTAAGACATTGCAAATACATGTTTCTGCAATACTTTTTAGGTTTGTAAATATGGGATGACTTTTCAGTATGCTACAGAATGAGGATATTAATAGCTTAGTTCAAACATGGTATTTGCATGTTTGCTTCCGCACGTTTAGTTTTATGAGCTTTAAGATCTAATTTTAGAGGGCAATTATAAAATAGGTCTATATTTTATCTTGCAGATTACAGGAGGAATATACAAAATCACAAGATGAACTGAAGCGGTTGTTAGTTGAAAAGCAGACTGTACATGACAAATTTCAGTTACTTCTTGCTGAATATCGAGAAGAGTTGCTGGGTAAAACTCAAGAGCTGGAAAAACTGAAGATGCAGGTGAGGTAATTTAATGGCAGGATTTAATACGAATTTTAAACCTGTAATAGGGCCATGCATGTATTTCTGTTTATGCAAACACGTATATCCTTAGTTTGAATATATTTTAGATATCTTGAAATTCACCCGACCCCAATAATATTTCTTCTCTAGAGTGACTATGGGTTGAAATTATTGTTTTCTTGTTTACCTGAATCTTCCAAATCCTGTTATGTGCTATGTTAATAGTAAGACCCTCAGTCTCTGTTTGTGCATGCTGTTGTGTTATGGGGAGAATGATCTTCCCTGGAGGATAACTTAGATGCCTAAACTTATTAGGATAAGTGACTGGAAAAATAGATATTTGTTTCTGTTCATGAATGATAGCTTTCTTCATCTTTAAAAAACTAACAACCAACCAAACACAAAGCCAAACAAAACCCCCTCAACATTTAAGATAATTTTGGATGACACTTTCTAGAACTGCTTTTTTCCTTAAACTAATTCAGGACATATTCTTGGGAAACAAATATAGCAGGTAACAAAGGATCCCAGGCTCCAAATGGAAGAGATGTCCCTTGCTACCATAACTAGAATAGTTTCAGGGACTTCAAGGTACAGATAAGTGGAAGAAAAGTAGAATAAATTAAGATATATTGGAGGTTGTGGATGAAAATTTTTTTTAATACTTTTTCTTGGTATATAATTTGCTATATATACACTTTCAAAAGTGTAACTGAGTAATTATTAGCCATACCCAAGAAAGCTTAACAAAATACCATGCAGCATGGAGCTTAAGGCAGGTTATCTTTCCTGATGTTAGTTTCATTTAAAACCAGTATCCATGTGTCTGTTGGAGAACACTTATCTAATGTGTTTAACAAAGCATTTGTTTGTGTTGCTCAGTTTGATTCTTTGGGGTTGGTTCACTTACTGTTTAAGTTTTTCCAAACACCAATTCTTTGTCTTTTATGTGAGACCACTTTTCTTTCCCCCCCTCTCTCCCGCAAAGGAGGTGAATCTCTTGGCAATTCAGCTTGACATTTGTATTGCTTCTACCAGTAAATACTGACATTTTAAATGCCTCAGTTATCCTCATAGAGTATTTTTAGTTCACTAATCCGTTTTTTTGCTTATGTAGCTACTATTGAAAATTCTTCAGAAAAACATAGAAAATTAAGCAGGATTCCTAAAATTTTAAATATTTTATTCTTGGTTATTTTTCCTATCACAGTGTAAATAAATGAATACAACTAGTTATTTATGATACCTTTCTGTCTTAAGGTACTAACTCCTCAAAAATTAGAACTGTTAAAAGCACAAATACAGCAGGAATTGGAAACTCCTATGACAGAACGTTATCAGAAGCTAGAAAATGTAAGTAGTAAGTATTGATATTCTATTTTATTTAGAGTAGTGATCACCAGTTCATAGCTGTTCGTAAAACAATTAAATTAAAAATTTAAGTTAAATTTAAATTAAGTAAAAAAATTAAAACTGAAAGGGGAGCAAAGTATGACATTCTTTGTCTGGTACTGTTGCCCCAGGCAATGAGGGTTGAAACCTTAGAGGAGGGGGGATTCAGTTCATCAAATATAACTTGTGAAATAATAGGAATATTGCATGGACATTTGAAGGAAATAAATCTGAAAACGTCTCTAATGTTTTTGTGTTGGTTTTGGGTTTTTTTTGTCTAACTTAGGAAGTGGAAAAATACAGAACAGAATATAACAAACTTCGTTATGAACATACTTTTCTGAAATCAGAATTTGAACATCAAAAGGAAGAGCATGCACGTATTTTAGAAGAGAAGAAAATCAAATATGAGGCCGAGGTACATAGAATGTTACAGAAGCTTTAAATGTATCTGATAGCAAAGCTGCCTGAACGTTGTGAAGATGTTGGTACTTGATGGGTTGTCGGTTTGACACCATTTCATAATGTGGTGTTTGTTTCCGTTCTCTGCATTCTCAAATACTTTTATGACTTAGCCTAAAGCTGTCTCTGTAGGTTTGCTCCAGTGATGTGTCGCAATATCGTTTGTGCTATTATAACTAAGAATAGACTTGCCTTCTGATAAATGACAGCAGCTTTGTTTAATGCTTTTTTTAATTGCAATTGTGATGGAATTTGAGACATTATGCTAATCTGAAATTAATAAGTTATCTGAGCAGCTGATGTAAGTTTAGATTTTAAATTACTTGTGTGGCAACCAATCCAGGAAGAAGGCTGCAGAAGACATTGTTAATAGCAGACAAGGGTACATTTTGCAACAAGGTTGCATCATGACAGCCGTGGTCAAAAAGATATTGAAAACTTTGGTAACTTTATTTCAGTTGTATTAATTCTTGAATAAACCATTCTTAAATTTTCTGTTTCAGATTTGGACTTTCAAAAGTGTAACTAAATAAATTGCCAGCTTATTTATGTTTTAAATATATGCAGCAGTGTAAATGAGTGTTGTATGTCATTTGCATATTCATTTAAGTATTTGTCTGGGAGCATATATCCTAAGATGCCAGGCTTGAATGTATTAGTCCAAATATGAGTCACAAATCCAAGCAATCATCACTTTCAAAATCAATCCAAATTTGCAAATGTAATGCATTGAAAACTGAACGGTTGTCCTTTTTGGAGCAAAATCCACATGCTGCTTTACAGCCAGTCTCTTGTGGGCTTGATGAGTTTGTGCTAGTCCTGCAGCTAATTAGCACACTTACAAGAGGATGAAACTACCTTGAGCTCAGGGCACAATGTAATCTAGTTCCTCTTAGAGCCTTTTTTAACCTTCCATGCCATTTAGCATAAGGAGGCTATGAAAACATCCTGATTCTTAAATGATGGCTTGGACATGTCATGCAATAAACATTTGAATCTCCCCATAAAAGGGATTTGGAGGGCTTTCGCTGCAGAAAATGGCTTTGCTCCATAGAGATCACTGATGCAACTTGTAAAAATCTGCTGCAGATTAGTTTGGACTAGTCTCCAAATATCAAGAGAACTCTTACATACCATACTTGCTCGCCCTTTTGCCCCCAATATTACATTTAGTCCATGTAACTAATTTTGAAACAATAGAATCTATATATTTGTAATATGTTTGTTAGGTACAGTCTTGAGATTAGTTTGTACCTATTGTACTACCTTGAAGCAGTAAGTTTTGAGTTTTTTTGCTTTATTTTCTGTCTGACAGGGCTCGATCATGTTGACTGTCTTGAGTTACTAGCAGATTTGAGTTCTGTTGTGGTTACAGAATTGTGGAATCGTATTATCAGTTGGAAGAGGCCTCCTTATAGTCCAACATCCTGCTTAAAATATTGAAGTGTAATGAGATAGGGTTGCCCAGGACCATGTTCAGTTAATTCTTGAAAATTGGCAAGGATGAAGATTCCACAACCTTTCTGGGCAAACTATTTCAGTATTTAACCATCTTCATGGTAAACTTTTTTTCCTGATATCTAATTGGAATTTCACATGTTCCAACTTGTGTCCATTGCCTCTCTTCCCATCACCATGCATCTCTGCCTCCTCTCCAAGCTGAAAAGGCATAGTTCTCTTAGCCTGTCCTTATATGTCATATTCCCCAACCCTGTGACCATCTTTGTGACCATCCACTGGACATGCTCCAGTTTGTCATTATTCTTCGTGTACTGGACACAAACTCCACCTGCAGTCTTATGAGTACTGGAAGGGGACACAGGATCACTTCCTTGGATCTGCTAGCTAGGTTTCTGCCAGTCTGCATCTTTGCTGCAAGGGTACTCTGCTGACGAATGTTCAATTTATTGCCCACTATGACCCCCTTTTCCAAGGAGCTGCTTTCTAAACAGTTGCCCCCAGCCTGCACTGTTGCACTGGGTTACTCCTTCCCAGATGCATGACTTGCTCTTGTTGGAAGATGTTCCAGTCAGCACATTCCTTCAGTCTGCCCAGGTCCCTCTGAATAGCAGTTCTGCTTTCCAGCACATTGACTATTTCCCCCTGGTTTGGTGTCACCTTCAAGTTTGCTGAAAGTGTACTCCATTCAGGTCACTAATGAGGGCATCAATCAGTATTGGACCTTGCACTGATCTCATAAAGACCCCACTAATTACAGGCAGCCTATCAGACTTTGCACCACCAATCATCACTTGCTGAACCTGGCAGCTCAGCCAGTTTTCCACCCACTTTATCATCCACTTGTCCAGCCTATATCTCACCAATTTGGAGATTATGAGAGACTGTATCCAAGGCCTTGTTAAAATCAAGGTATACAAGATCCACTGCCCTCTCCTTATCTGCAGTGCTAGTCACTTCTTTCTAGAAAGCAGAGAAGTAGGTCAGGCATGATTTGCCCTTAGTAAACCCTGCTTTCCATCACCTTGTCTTTCATGTGTTTTGAAATGGCTTTTGAGAACTTTGTTTCATAACCTTCACATAACCTTGTCCTATAGTTATCTGGATCCTTCTTCTTGAACTTTTTGCTCTTCTTGATGATGGGCATGCTGTCTACCTCTTTCCAGTCATCAAGAATCTTCTCTGATCACCATGACTTTTTAAAGATGGTAGAAAATAGCCTTGTGATTATATCAGTGAGCTCCTTCAAAATGCTTGGGCCCATTCCAAGGACTTGTGTTTGTCCAGTGGATTACATGATCCCTAACATTTTCCTCCTCTACTCTGGGTACTGCTTTACTCCCACAGACTGCTAGGGAGCTCAGGGACATCTGAGGCCTGAGGACAATCCTTATCAGTGAAAACTGAAACAAAAAAGGCATTGAAGAGTGGGGTCTGTTGATTTTCCTACTCTAAGAAAGAAAATAAATGTGTATGTAATTTAATATTTTAAATGCACGCTGCTTCTCTTTTCTGAATTGTCAACTGCTGTATTTATGCTGCCTGACACTTAACCAATGTTAAAGTTTTTATTTTTCTGATTAAAAAATATCAGATTGCAAGGCTGGATAAAGATAAAGAAGAGCTCCATAATCAGCTGCTTAGCGTTGATCCCACGAGGGACAGTAAACGTGTGGAGGCACTCTCTAGAGAAAAGGCACAACTGTATCAGAAACTAAAAGGCTTAGAAGCAGAAGTAGCAGAACTAAGAGCAGAAAGAGACAATTGTGGTGTGCAAGCAGAAAATGTTCAAAGAGTACAAGTACGACAGTTAGCTGAGATGCAGGCTATGACAAGGTCTCTGGAGGTAAGAATATTTTTTCTGTTCTAAATTTTGCTTCCTTGTAGAGTGTAGTGAGGTTAATGCTTGGCCTGTTAGAACTGTTACTGAAGTCACTGATAATTTTGCCGTGGACTCCAATTTCAATTTGTACATTTCAGATTTAAAACTAAATTTTAAGTGCATTTGGAGTCCCATACTGCCAATTCAACTTTGGAAAGGTGGAGAGCTCAACTCAGAGATTCTGTTGAATGATCTCCTTTCTAAACATGCGAGTGATACCCATGTTTGCAGTCAGTAAGATGGTCATGTTAGCACTTGTCACTTGGCTGGAGTTAGAAACTGATGACAGTATGTTAATAATCTGCTATAGTAAATTTTTTATACTTTTTAAAAATGTTGTATGATGCTCCCCTATTTCTTTAATCCTTTCCTCATCTGTTGTCTTTCTTGTGTGCCCATGTCTCTTCTTTCTCCAGCACATTATTGCAATTGTTTAGTTCTTGGCTGTTGCTCCCCTCTAAAGAACCTTTGGTGTTTTCTGGCCTGTTATATGCTTCCCAGGGTTTCATTGTATTCCTCATCTGTGGTCTTCAGTCTTCCTCTGTTCTTGCTCTCTCTCTAGATAGTGAGTCTTCCCATATAGATTTCTCACACAGTTGCATACGTACGTATAGATGATTCGTTTTCCTTTTTACTGTTATCAGTGATGTATACCTGTGTTACAAAATGTTCTGATCAGAACTTGAAAAGTGCTGTAATATTCCTAATGTAGAAAACTTGAAAAAACCAGTCCTGCTGGAAATAGGTCAGTTGAAAAAGGAAATTGAAATTGTAGGTTAGATTAGCTTTTTGATATTTAGTAAAGCTCAGGGTCTTGAATTTACCATACTCACGCTAATTGCATTTTATTTCCTCTCCATGATGTTAATTCTTCAGTTATTATAACTGCATAGGCCAACATGACATCTTTTTGAGCACTGCTTGTAGTTATACTGGTGTTTACAGCCCAGTAATTTACTGGTAGGAATACCTGCTGTCTCCTAACCAAGTCAGATTGCCTCTTGCGAAGTAGGATTGAAAATATGTGATTCTGTGCAGGCAGTGCTAGTAAAAACAGTTGTGACTTTTGAGTAAAATTCAAGACCCTTGTTGTATTGGAACATATTGTTGAACAAAGATAAATATTTATATATTATATTACCATATAATATAAAGGATCAGTAATATCTGAAAGCCCAGATGAATTGCACCTTTCAAGTGAATAGCAAGAGACAGCCCTGCTCCAAAAATCTTACATATAACTCCTTTATTCAAGGCAGAAAAGAAGTCTGCTGAACTACAGATAGATCGAATTGAGAAAGAACTGCAGATGAGTCATGAGCAAAACATACTCTTGACTAGCAAACTTCACAAATCTGAACGAGAAGTCAATTCCTTAGCTGCTAAAGTAAGTGCTTTAATGGTATCTTAAATACATGTTTCAAATCCTGTTATGTTCAAATTTTTCCATTTATATTTTACATTAAGAATAAAGTAGCTGCTGTAACTTAAAATAGGTTTGGAATTTTTTTTTGCGGTTTCAGTTGGAAGATTTAGAATATGTGACTTTACAGGAAAAATGTCACTCTTAAAAGCAACTCTAAAGACTGAGGTTATGCTCTTTTTATTTCATTTTCTAAATTTTTTTCTAAACAGAACACACCTTGAAGATGTGTCTGTTCATGTTTTTAGTATTAATGAAAATAGCCAGCCTTATTTGATAGAAACAAGCATTACTTTTCCATAAAGTGTATAAAAGTGCAATAGAGTTTTGAATTGTTTTTTTGGTTTTGGTGGTTTGTGGTTTTGTTTTTTTGGGTTTTTTTTTCTAATGGAGCTATGACTTCTGGAGATCTTACAAAGTATCCTTTCAGTGGGCTGTGTTAGCTACAGGAAGCAAGCTGCACTGGAATCACCTGCAGAGATTTTGGTTATATTAGAAGGGGGATAGTCACATTAGCATAGCATTCCTCTTGGGCTAATGCCAGCATAGCTTGTAGAAAAACATTTCTGTACAGCACTGCATCGTATCATTTTAAGTAGATCATTGTCTTGCAACATGTTTGAGTATCTTAGCTCTTGGGTTGGCACCAGATCTTAGAGGTTTTGGTCTATGTTTGTATACTTTATTCTTTGGAGTTTTTAGAGAAATTTCTAGAAAAATACTTAATAAAAAAAGATCAGAAGGCTTCAAGTTTAGGGAAAACCTGAAAGTGCTTAAGGAACTTGACATCACTGTTTAGTATTTCAGCATAATTAGGTTAGCATGGATGCCAGATTCAGAGTTTCATCTGGTTGCAGTGGCTCCTCAGCTACACAAAACAGAGAGATCCTTTATGCAATGCCATATGTGATGATTTGAATAAACAAGAAAAATCCAAACATTAGTGAACTGTTTTTACCTTCACATATTTCAGGATACTTACGTTACTTTATGTAAATTTGAGACAGGATACTAGCCCTAATGAAATAGTTACTCAGGTAAATATTAGCTTTCTGCTGTCTCTTATTCCCTCCTTTCTGGAGAGGATACTGGGTAATAAATTTTTATCACATCTGTCAGTTGCTGGTATTTAATCCCTGTGTTTTCTTACCTTTCTGGAGAGGCTTTAGTTAATTCTGAACCAACTGTAAAGCTAGTAACTTTGGTCTTGTATATCTAGTAGTAGTAGTAGTATATCTGTAAGTTCTAATTTATGGTAAGAATAAGATATACCTATACCAGTATTTAAAGCCTGTTTATACAGTGTCTCATATGAATAAATAGGAAGGGAAAACTTCTGTTAAACATTTTTTTTCAGTTGTCTATTGGAATAGAAGATTGTTACAGTCCTTACTTTTTGTATCGACTGTTGTTCTCTGCTTGCCTCTAGAAGGACCAGAAAATTAAGATGTTCAGTGGTGTTTCTTGAAGGGAGGAAAACAGAAACTAATTTCTATGCAAACCTCCACCTCCTGCTGCACCCGCTCAAACTTAGTCCAGAGCACAGGTGCATGCATATGTCTTCCAGATTTTGGGCCTTAAAAAAGCCACCTTAAATCTTTGCAAGTTGCCCTGAAATGTCTCTGCTTAGTATTTAAGCAACCAAATCCACTGTGTAGTTACTTAATAAGCTACTATGTCATTCTTAACCTTTTGCCACTTGTATATGCTAGCAGGTTGTAATTACATTTGTCACTGTGAATGGATTTCTATTATAAGTGCTTTCCTCTAGATATTTAATTCTCATTGACCGTGTAATTACTGCATACAAATGCCGAAACTATAGAAAGTTTCCATGCAAGCAGTAATTTTCTTTGATTTGGTGTTCTTAAAGCTCCTGCTTTTATGAGGCCATTTGATGTGTGTGTCACAGTTGTAGAGAAATGCACTTTAAAATTATGAAGAACTGGAGTTTTAGAAAGTACTATAGCACTCCAGGAGGTCGGGAGGACTGTAAGTAGTTACTAAATTGAGATTAGTTGGGGGAGGCAATTGATAATCTGGTTTTGCATATCACTGTTTTGTTTTACTTAGGGAATTAAATTTGTTTTAGCTTGACTGAGGGATCTTTAGTCAGAAGTGAGGTTTGTGTAAACTGACATGCTAATACTTGAGTTAGTGAGGCATCAGAGTATTAAACAACTTGGGCTGGTATCATAGCAAGATATTTCCAATGAGTAGTCTTTCCAGAAATACCCCAGTTATTCAGAGGCTAGCTTGTGGAACGTATAGCATTTACTCAGAAACCAAGTTTTCAGAGGCAATTCTGTGCCTCTGTGCATATGTCACCAAGGCTTCTTAAAAGAGTAACTTTTCTACACTGTAGCTTGTAATAACTGCCTGGTTAAAGATGGAGTACTTGCCAGTAGTCAGTTCATGGAATATATGTTGTGTTTGAGCACTTTGATTCTTTTAATCAGGGAATGTGTAAAATTTGCATTTCAAGATGACTGACATTCAATAATTTTCAGTGTGTGACTTGAGGAATTAATAAAAACCTGTAATAGCACTTTTGTGATTTGGGGAATCAGATCATGTCAATAGCTTTAGTGTTACAGTATCTATACAATAGATACCATTCAAAATTCTCTACAAAAGTGCATATTCTAGATTGTCTTCAGGAAACTGGATAAAAAAAAATATTAAGGTAGGTTTAAAATAGGCATAGTCCATGATCATTTGGCAGATCATCTTTGTTACCAAAGGATCACATGAAAAAAAAAACGAAAGCTGCAAATATAGATATATTTATTTCTTATTTGTGTTTTTCTTTTTTCTAATTTGTAGGTGGAAGAACTTAAACATTCACATAAATTGGAAGTAACAAATGTCAAACTGGAGGCAGCAAGAACAAAGAGTGAGGTAGAAAGAGAGAAAAACAAGATTCAAAGTGAAATGGATGGTAAAACATGCAATTGATTCCTAAAGACTTCTTTTTTAACTTCTAGTTAGAATACTACAATTTTATTTCCTCCAAACATTTCCCAGCAGCCTTCACCTTCTACTTCTGGTCTAGATCATAGATCTGACAATTCATTCTGTATCTGAAATAACTGTGTTGTTTTACTTGGTCTGCTAGGTTAAAAAGATCAGTTACAGAACAGTTACAGAACAATTTTGCATTTACTTAAGTTGGTGACTTTGTGGCATAATTTGAGCATAATCTGTTTCAAATAATGTACTTCATATGGTTATTTTTTCTATTATTGCCAAATTCTAGTCTTTCACACTCTGCTTGAAATGTACCATAGGGTTTCAGTGGTTGTTTTGTTCTCTGATTTCATAGAATTGATAACAATTGGGTAAGGCTGCCATGGGAACCAAAATACAATTTCTAGCTCATTCTTTGAAAAAAAAATAGGTGGTGTTCTAAGCTACCTAATACAGCTGAGAATGTAGACAACTTGAAATAGCTTTCTGGAGTGAAAAGGCCAAAGCCTTCTAGAGCTAGTTATGTGTTGATGATTTAAATCACTACACAGCTTTTAAGTGGACTGTCCTCACCAATCTGCCATAACCTCAAAATAGTATCTTCATCTTCCTGAATAGTTGTTTCTGTTCACTTGCTTTTAGTATTAAGTTCCCTTAAGAGCAGTTAAAAAGTGGTGTTTTCTGTATTGACACTAATAGTATATTGCGAACTAAAAATGTTGGACCCTATGAAATATGAAACCAAATACAGGCAAGATTTATGCTAACCTGAATTTGCTGTGTAATCCAGGAGAAATTATTATAGCATGTTGGCTTATTTGCCAGTGAACATGTGTCTTGGTCACAAGTTTTTAATATTTATCTTTTGTCCCTGCCTATAGAGTCATAATTTTAGAATTGCCTCATATCTCCACATAATACAAGTGGATTAAAATTTGAGTTTTATTGTAGCCAGGTTACTGTAGCTTTCCTGGTAACCAGTTAGTGTTTACTATAAACTATACATCAAAAGAAAATGACACATTTTCTTGCTTGACCTTCTTGTAGCTATTGTGGAACTTTTTTTTTTTAAGTCTGAACGCAACTACTTAGCAGAAATTGCTTTAGACTTTAAATCTATAATAATATCAACTGTTTAATTACTTTTTGTATGTTAAAATAATAAACCATCGTAGACGGATTCCAGTGTAATGGTTAATCTTCAAAAGTTTTTGAAATGTTGCTATTATACTAAGAAAGGCCATGCCTCTTCTGTTTTTCTTGGGGTTTTTTTCCCCCATTCATTCATTCTATCATGTGAATTGTGATTTTTAGCTCCCTTTTATCAATGTATAAAGTTATTTTAATGCTGGACTTTATCAGGTTGATATCAATAATGATATTTTACCTTTTTTAATGTATAATGCAGGACTGCTGTCAGACAAGGAAATTCTTAAGGCAGCTGTTGAACGTCATAAGGTGCTTTTAGTAGAAAAGGATCGGGAGCTAATTCGTAAAGTGCAAGCTGTCAAAGAGGAAGTTTTTGAAAAAATTGCAGCCTTACAGGATGAAAAGTATGTTTGTTGATTTACTGCTCAACTTCTAAACAAGGAATGTTTTGAGTAACTTTTAAAATTGTTGTTCTTAGCAACGAAATGCTTCTGGCATTTTGTCATGATTGTGTGCATGTTCAATAATGCCTCAGGTTAGAACTCGAGACGAGATTAGCTGATCTAGAGAAGATGAAACTGGAACAAGATACGTGGAGACAATCTGAAAAGGATCAATATGAAGAGAAACTACGTGTTGTACAGATAGCAGAAGAATCTAGCAAAAAGGAACTTCAGCGTTTGCGGTAGTGTGGCTTTTCTAACCATAACACAAATTTCTCTTCCATCCCTCTCCCCCCAGTTTCTTTGCAATAGTCAGGATAAAGGTTTACTGTTCATAGATACACAAATATTCATTATAGTAAATTAAAAATATCTTTTGCATTGTGTAAAAAGAGGGCAGAATTTAAAATGTGCTGTTGAAAAAAGAAAAAAAAACAACCCCAAACAACTAAACCTAACGTTTTTCATCCAAACATTTAAAATTTATTTGATTTTAATGAACTTTTTTAAGACACAATTTTTCAATCCTCATGCTTGTTAAAACTGGGTCTGTGTTGGCTGCTGCCATAGCCCCAGTGTTAGAGTAAACCATTTCCCTTCCCACAGTGGCACCATATCAGCAACTGGCAAATGGTGACCCTAATACGACGTCTCTTTGAGTTGATTATTATAGCTCTCAATTAAGTTGTTTTACTATAGTATTTATATGAAGGTCAGTATGATAAAATGAGCAAAAGTCACACTTCAAAAGGAAAAAAATCAATGTATTATTTACTCCTAGATGAATTTCAATAATCAATAAAAATATATTTTAAACATTATTTTGTACAATATTTATCAGCCTTTCAAATTTTGCAATATATTCTATTGTCAGACTGATTTGTCATAACTTGCAATATTTATATTTTAATTAGATAAAAATAAGGATGTGTTATACAATTTTAGATTAAAAATTCAACAGCAAGCTATTCAGACAGAGGAGCTGGAAGAAAAGAAACGTGAAAGTGCTGATCTGAAACAGGTAATGTTTTATTGCATTGTAATGTTTTATAGAGAAATAAAATCTTTCCTGCAGTTGCCATGTCCAGTGTTTGAAGATTAGAATGAATTTTTAAGGCTTTTTTTCTTGAGGGACAAAATGCATACAACAGATATTTAAAAGCAAAAGTGTTTAGAAATCAGTCATGCTTTCCTGGACCTTTATGAATGTGTTACAGCTTTTTGCTTCATACATTTTGTGGGTACCAAGGATTTCAAAGCTGAATGTTTATAGACTGTTATATTGAATACGGTTATGTGCTATTTAACTGGAGATTCAGTTTCCATGGAGACTTAGAAATTGTTTCTAGGTAATGCTTTGCATTTACACTGCATCTCTCATCTGAGGTTCTTCAAGTGCTTAACAGATGTTTCATAAATGAATAAACTAGTGTAAAGAGGTATATTTCTATTGCAAAGTGAATTGATGGCAGCGTTGAAAATAAAACCTAATTCTTTTAACTCCTGCTCACCCATGATGTTATTTAGTGGTTAAGAACATAGCTGTGGATCAAAGTAGTCTGCAAGCTGTGGCATTTGAAGGTCAAGGCAATGTTTTTTTTTCCCCCCTCCAGAAATCAGAAGTTGGGGTATATGCATGTCCATGTAGGGAAAGGAGAAGGAAAGGGAAACCATCCCTTCTCTGTGTTGGCTGCAGGGGTTGGACTTTTTAGACTCTGAGCTTATTTGTTTTTCTGAACTGGTTGGTACAGCCACTGCTGGCTATAACGCATTGTGTATTATGGGAGAGAATAGTCTGGGTAGCTCCACAGCTCTGTCACTAAATGTTGTGTCGTGATTTAGTTGTGTTCAGCCCTGGGGCTTAATGTTGGATTTCTTACATTCTGGGGGACACATCAATGACTGAAGAGTCCTGCCTTGCTTATCTTTCTTATTTTAACTACAATAGAAAACCTTTTTTGTCTAGTAGTGATCTACTGTAAAGCTTCTGGAGAAGAGTAAGGAGAAAAGGGATAAATGAGAAGTGCTCGTGAAAAGCTAATGCAACCACTTGGTGTCTGCCTTTTGCTTTGTCTCGGTATCTCAAAGTTAATTGTTAAGTTATTTATATACCTTCTCAGATAGAAAAAAATCTTTATTTTTGGTAGCAAATTCACGACATGCAACTCCAGCTTGCCTCGCTTTCTCAATCAGAAAATGATTTGTTGGAGTCTAATCAGAAGCTGAAGGAAATGGTAGAGAGATTGAAACAAGAATGTCAACATGCAAGGACTCAGGCAGAAAAAGCTCAACTGGAAACAGAGAAGTAATTTCTTTTCTTCCTTTTGGCTTTACTCTTCCTTTTCATATTGCTTGTGTTCTTCCACGGGGATTACTTAACTATGGATGGTAGATTCTGAAAAAGGCAGAAATTAAAAATAACCGGGAAATATTGAACAGTTGTAAAAAATGGCTATACCTTCTCTTATGCAGTATATATTAAAGCTTTGCTTGTGGTAACATCAAAAAATAGGAGTTTGTTTCCATTCCTGTTACAATTAATTATTGAGTAGTGAAATACACTATTTGTATAAAAGGAAATCCTTATTTATACTGAAGTGAATGTCAAACATATTAGTTTAAGTGGATCTAGAGTTTCACACACAGTTCTTCTAAGAGTGTTGAAGCATTAAGGATGAAAAAAGCATTTAAGCATTATGTTATGCTTTATATGTGTGTGTGTATATATTTTTTTTTCTGCTCCCACTAGATCCTTTTAGCTGATAGGAGGCTAATAACTGCTTAGTGGATATCTTCTTGTTGCTCTCATCAAAATAAAAAATAATCACTTTCCTTTTATGCACAAGCTTGACCACGTACTATCAAAATATGCTAATAAATGCTGAAGGAAACCAAATCTTGTTCTGACTCCACATAGCAATGAACAGTTTCCTGAAATATAAAGATTAATTTGTCAGTTATCTGAAATGGCTATTTGGTATTTCCTATCCTAATAACCAAATACATGTCTAATTTGTAGTGGATTATTGTGTGCTGGGTTTTTATAAAAATTAGCATCCCAGCTTAAATAGAAAACTTCCAAAAGATACAATGTGGCATTTTTTGTTTTCACTTCTCTTTTGCTACCAATTGGTACTGCAGTTGCTTCGTTGTCATTAGCTTAAGTATTGCTTTTCAGTTTAACATGAGAAGAAATGATTGCATTGGGACTGCGGAGCACATTCAGTTGTTAGTAGCCTGTTGGAATACCTTGGATGTTTATTTTAGGAAGGCGTATTCATATTTTGATTGAGATTGTCACTGTTATTTGAGGGAGACTGTCAATGCAATTTATGTGTTTGTGGGCCATAGATCAGTCAGGTTTTCCTGGGAAGGCAGTGGAAGGATCTTGGCAGTCCTCAGAGATGTTTCTATAAGTAAGCAGCTTTGCAGCCTGCATGTAGGTCTTCCAGGTCTGTCCTACTGTTACCGTGGAAGCCCTGGGACCAGTTTCCATTCTTGTTCTGACCATGGGTGATAGGACTTCCTTCCTCTGTTCGATAAAATTCTTACAAGCTTGAACTTCAAGAGTTAAGTTTCAGCAAAGCAACTTGGCTTAAAGAGGAAGTGAAATAAGGACCAAAAGATAAGGCAGCCTAAGATAAAAAGTTCCAGATAACTAAAATAAAGTCAGTTTAGTCATAAGTAGGCAAAGCATCTGCCTGCCTCCCTGTACCAACGTTACGCTTGGAAATGAAAATGTGAAATGAGAAGGAGGACTGAAGGCAAACTGAGACTGATACAGATCAGAGATGAGCTCAAACAGGCACTTGTTAAGTATTTCAGGAACAACATTAGTGGAATTGGAAAAAAGAAAAAAAACTCACGGCATTTTTAACCACTTTCTCAGCTGAAATTCTTTTGTTGTTAAGCAGAGCTTTTTGAGAAAGCTCTTTGGTCCCTAGGTAGTAGTAGTAGTAGTAGAAGTAGTTTACAGTCAGCAGCAGAGTACAAACCACACTGGGTGTACTAAAAGAACTGTGTTGGGTATCAAGTGGGGCAGAAGCCTGGTTTTGATATGAGAGCAGATGATTCCTAATGCCTCTGCTGTGGGGAAGGAAAAGGCTGTTTGGTGAGAAATATATGGAGATTCATTCAGGATCCCTGTAGGGAAATGGCATTAGCCCAGATTTGGAGTGGAATGGATGCACGGATACCAAGCCTTGGACTGCATTTCTTAAAAATTGCTGCACAGAATCTCACTATTTAATTTTTTAATAGTAATGCAGTTAAATATGTAGGTAGTTCTTGTCTACTTTGATGCACAATGCAGGTAGCCCAAACAAACAAGGCAGCTGAGGGAAACTGGCTCCTTTCCTATCCCCTGCTAGGGAACACAGCCTCATTTTAGTGTGTTTTAACGATGCAAAGGCCTAAACAGACAACACATGCTGTTGGTGGTGTGTGCTTGGCTGGAACGTTGTCTAGGAAGCGTATTGGTGGGAGCTTCATGTTGTGTTGGTGTTTGTTCTGGTTGGGAGAACATACTGGTCAAGTCTGTACTTCTCTGTTGCAAAGGTGTAGTAGACTGCACAGGACAACAACCTATTATTTTACATTTTGCCTCCCAAACAGAAAAGGTACTTGTCAGCTCTTCTGACAGCTGATGTTTGGCATAGGTGTCTACTGTGCTCCAGTGTCATTGTTTGACCTGAATTTAGAAATTTTCTGTGGATTGTTGGGCAGCTCACCAAATCACCAAGCAGCTGACAGTTAAATAACTCACTGGAATCAGTTTTCAAAATTTGCCTCATAGTTGAACAACACCTAGGATGATGTTAATGCACAGGTTCGAATGTGTTAGTCACAATTAATTGTTAGCACAATCAAATTAAGTAAGATCCTTCAAGTATATAAAGGTAGGAGTTGTGAAAAGATCTATTTTAAGAGCCTTAAGGCATTAATTGAATGCACTGCTTTGTCTGTATAACCTCTTAATCTTTTAATCTGATTTGTTCGAAGGACTTTAGAATACAAACGTATAGAATGGCTGGAGGAGAAGCACATGCTTACTCAGCGCATCACAGAGAAAGAAGAGAAATACGACCAAGTGAAGAACAAGCTATCTCGAGCTGCTGTTGCTCAGAAAAAGGCATGTTGACTCTTCCTTTATGAATGATCTGGCTTATGAAAAGTTGAGCTTTATTTCAGTCAGCTAGAATCGTTTTTAATATTAAGAGTTTATTTACAGCCAACAACTTTGTTGTAATGCCATCAAAGATTTCGTGAGGCTTTTTTTGTGCACGTGTGTGTGTATACAGTTATTTAAGAGGTGGACTCCTTGATTAATAAGAATGATGTTTGGGATAGTAAACAAATTATGTTCTACTTTTTCTTGATGGAATATTATAACTTCTTGTAAGCTTACTTTTTAGAAGAGAACTTGAAAGGAAAAGCTGATTAATTGTTTATAAACCCCTAAGATTACTTGGCAATTTTATGCATTGAACATTTACAGGTTATGGAACCTGCCAGTAGCTTTTAACTTTGTAAAAGGTTGAGGTCAACATGGGGGGGCAGAAAAACCATGCGTTTTTTTGGTCATGTTTATACTTATTTATA
This sequence comes from Microhierax caerulescens, assembly GCA_035590215.1. NCBI lineage: Eukaryota > Metazoa > Chordata > Aves > Falconiformes > Falconidae > Microhierax > Microhierax caerulescens. The sequence continues at coordinate 45,071,815 of JAVJGJ010000057.1, read as the reverse complement.
CATGGGAATGAGTTTTGTAATTCTCAAATATAGTCCGTGTTTGTTAATACAGTTGGTCACTGACCAACAAGTGACTGACAGCTGTGGTGCAGATTTCAGCTGCAGTTGTGGATGATTTCCCATCTCTTCTGTTTCCCATCATGGGGATTCAGAACCTTCAAACACCACAGCACTTCCTCTTAAGGAAGGAAAATCCTAAAAAACTGTCACAGCTTGAAACCATGTACAATGTAGATTTAATTTTTACAGGCTCTAATCTATCAAGGCATTACTTAGCTGTTTGAAATGTCTGTTTGACAGAGAAAGACTCTCAACGATAATAAACAGAGGAGGATGCAAGAGAAACTAGAACTTCTGGAAGCCAAGATAGAAGAACTAGAAAAAGAAAATCAGGTGTTAAACAGGTAATAAACTTTGCTTTTTCTTAGCTTGAAAAATGGTATATGCCCAAGATCTGACTTTAAAAAATGAAGTATTTTTGAAGATCCATGACACTTAGTTTAGTAACTGGAGTCCAGTCTAATGGCATTTTCAGTACTAGAATTATTTAAATGGAGTCCGTTTGGGACAGGCAAACTCTGAGAGCCTCTAAGACAACTGCGGAAGAAATAGAGGAAAAATATCTGATGGATGCTGTTGCAGGAATCCCTTCGAAAGAAGGAAGTGAAACAGACTTCATATTTGTAAAAGAAACAGACTTAGCATCCGCCTTGAAAGACAGCCTCCTAATTTTTTTCCTTATTGAGCACCTATGGAGGGCTTGATTCAAATAATTAATGTAATGTGACTGCTGTGGCTTACTGCTGTGAATGCTATTAAAAGCTTAATTTATTCCAGGTAAATTCTAATCTGTAATACAGGAGGTACCTTAATATGTAGAGGGACTTCTTGAATATGCACAGGTCTTTCACCTTCCATTTCTTCTGGTATATGGTTTTGCTTCATAGGGATAGTGAACAGCAGAGTACTCGTGGAGAGGTATGCTTCTGTGTCGGGACAATAAAGATTTTGAGCAGTAAGAAATCCCTTCTTTCCTAGGCAGAATGTTTCCTCTGAAGAATACGCACGCCTCCAGAAGAGACTAAAGGACTTGCAACGTAGGCACAATGAATTCCGGAGTTTAATTCTGAATCCTAACATACCGTCACTCAATTCAGTCAGTATGTCATCATCTGCCTTGCCTCCTGGGCCTGAAGTGTCCTTCCCCCTTCTTCAGGTGATGATGTATTACAAGTTGTGAAAAATAATACAGCAAAAGAGGGTACTGGAACACTCCTTCATCGCAGACCTTAGTCTTAAAGAAGGAGTATTTGGTCTTTGAACAGAGGAAGGAAACTTTGAGGAAAGCTTCCAGTGCTGTTCCCTTCCTCAGAATAGGAAGGAGTTCTTGAAAGACAAATGATATATTGCAGAATGTAACAAACAGGCAGCTTTAACCCAGTTCTCTGTACTTTCTTCTGACCATCTTTAAATAGTTCCTTCTGGGCAAGAAATACCATAGTGGTGCTCTCATACCGTGGTTTCATTATTAGAAAGTGCTATTGCTCTCTTGATTTCTTGTGTGGTTAAAAGAATTTTACTTACTCCAGTGAGCTTCTGGGGGTGAAAATCTCTCTGGCTGAGGTTGACCAGGCTGACTTTACAGATCCTTGGTAACAGAGACCTCAGGTCTAAGTCCCTCTTCATCTGAGAGGAGGAATGCCTGCACGCGTATTTCTTGCTGATGCTGCTCATCATGAATATTGGAACAATACCAACAAAACATTGAGGAGTAAAATTTAACAAATAAGGATATTTTAGACATCACAGTTTTTATTTTAAAATCGCTAATTAAAGCAAATGGAATTATTGCTCACTTTGGTCCCCTGTAGGTGTACAAAATGTAATAGAGCCACTTTTTTTGTATTATTTATTTCAAGGAGGAACAGCATCAAAGAGAACTTTCCCTTCTTCGCAAGCGGCTGGAAGAACTAGAAACCACACAGAGAAAACAGCTGCAAGATCTTGGACCATCTAGAGAGCGAGTAGCGGTGGATACGTACAGGGATTTAGCTAGAAATAAGATTGCTGGAGAAAGTGATGCACAAAGTGAGGACTCCAAATAAAATCTGCAAACTCTACATGCTGCTAGTTTTCAGTAGGTTAATATTTGTACGTGCTTTTAATATTTTGCCAAAACCATGCTTATATGTGCCTGAATAGCATAATATAGATTCTTCATAATTTTGTATTTATTTTTGATAGACTGTCATAAATTATCAAATCCTATGGTTCAAAACAAAAGTATTGAAAGATAGCTACATTTTGAAATGTGCTTATATAAATGATATAAAATTATTTGGAGGTCAAAATATATGAAATAATCTCATTGCATGAAACTTGAAAAAACACTTACCAAAGTTTGAGTTGTGCTGATATTTAAAATAAAAAATTAATTTTTTTGTAAACCCTTTGAGACTTCCTTGATAATATCCTCTTATTTCTTCAACGTAGAAGTCACTGTATCAGTGTGGAGTTTTGCTGGGTTACTGTTTTGATTGTTAACAATGCTGTAATCCACAGTTGGATTGTCATTTTGAAGTTCCCATGCAGATAGAGAGGATGAAATGAAAAGGAAGAAGTGCTGAAAACATTTATTTGCTACCCTTGGCACTGTGCTTCTATTTTTATAATGGGAAAAAGCAATAATTGAGTTTTTTAATATAATATAGTAGAGATGAAGTATAACAAATTGCTTTCACATGAAGAAAATTTAAGTTTATATTTGTTGCTACTGTAATTTGTTTACTTAACTATTATAAAATTATTTATTCAAGGCTGAATGTATTTTTCCCCTTCATTATCAGAAACTTGTAGAGAATCAATTATTTTTTTGTACTTGATAGCAAAAACTTTCCTGGAAGTATAGGGATGTTATTATCTGGTTTTTGTTTGGTTTTGAGTCTTTTTTTTTTCAAAATACTGCAGTAAAAGTATGAGCCAGTGAGATACGCAGTCAATTTTTCTTTTTTTAATAGCTTATTCAGTATTGTTATTAGACTGTAGTAATAGACAACTGAATAACGACATTGCATATGGTGACATTTATCTCCTGAGGCTGCGGTTTTGATTTGCCATGCAGTCCCCAAGTGTAAGGATTGTACTGCGCTCTCTTGGGGAATTTTGTTAGACATCTCTTGAGGAAAACTGTAACTACTGGAAGTAACAGAAACGATCTGTGGTCTCCTGCAGGGTTAATTTGGAAAAATACCCACCTGTGCCCCCTGGCTTTGCCCAGTGTCAGGTTCACTCACATGTACCCATACGTAATGGCTGGCGGCCTCGCATGTCTGTCCCCAGCTCGCATGTCTGTCCCCAGCTCGGCTTACCTGGCCTTCAGCAAGGCTTCACATGACATCAGGGGGCAGGGAAGGCAGTTTACACAAACTGGGGGAAGTCTTGGAGGGTGAAAAAAGGGATAATGGCAGGAGGAAGAATGATGGGTATCTGCTGGGTCAGCACCTCTGCCCCGTGTCACCTGCCACTGTACAGTTCTTTTTTTTTTTTTTTTTTTACTTCAAAGTGACAAAAGGGGTTTGTAATGCACGCCTTGGAATCTCTCAGGGCTGGAACTGCAGCGGTACTTCTCAGCTGACACCAGCCAGGGTCTTGTGTGTGACCTTGGCATTGCAACAAGCTGTGCTGACCTTGACTGTTTTAAAGCACACAAGTTAATCGAAATAACCTCCAAATGCATTTTATTCTAGATAAACCCATACAAACACCAACATGTATTTGTCATTTGCACTTTTTTTTAAACCATTCATTTTAAACAACAGATTAACTTCTGTACAACAGGAATTACTTTACACATTAGTAAGATTTGACTTCAAACTAGATGACTGCAAAATAATGCTCTGTAAGCTAGTGTTAGAAAATACGCTGTTTGCCATAGCAGTTTGCCTGTAAACATGTGAAAATAAGTTAGAAGTTTGTTTTCAGTTCAGAGGATGCTATTAGAATTGTTGGGTTGCCCTACTTAATACAGCTTTAGTCAGAGGTGTTTTTTTGGTCCGTGTAACAGTAACAGTGCATTGCAGACGTAGAAGATGTGCCAATGTTTTGTGTGCTGACCCAAACCTACCAAAAGAGCCACAATCACTTAATTATACTTCACATCACTTTGTGAGATCCACTTGATGGGTTACAAAGTCTCAGCATGACTTTAAATGGTTTACTAACAGAGTGACGCTGTTTAGGAGGCTTGAATAAAAGGCAATAATCCTATTCCAGGCTGTAGGCTAACGCTACGGGGCCTGCTTCAACACATACTTAATCTCTAGAAATCATTAAAGCTATTGTAGCAAACAAGCAGTAGTACAAATACAGAATAGGACTGATTTTTGTTTCCTCATCATATAAACACATATAGAGAAGTTCACAGGATCAGACCCACGCAAACAGATTATATTTTACAGCTTTTCAAGCAGAAATGATGGTGGTGTTTTTTTGTGGTTTTTTTTCTGCCTGTACAGAAAGTTACTGTTGAACAAAACTATCACAGTTCATTCAAATGCACTGCCAGCAAACACCTGAAATGGAACAGAACTGCTGAGACAGCTGTCTAGCTGGAAAATCTGCTCATGCCCCTCCTTTAATTACTGTGCTTTTTTTATTTATTTGATGCTGCTTCAAAACGTTAGGTTAGGAAGGATAAAAACTGAGCCCTTAAGGTACGTGTATTCTAAGCTTAAGTGCTACTCAAGCCACGGTCTACTTCTTTAGGACAGAGGGCGAGAGAGGTTAGGGTTGGGGTGGGGCTTTTTTCCAATTAAAATTAAACTTATCAAAATATATTGTGCCAGGCAGAGAAGAGAACTGCTGAAAGTACTGCAACACTGTAGTGCAGTTTCCTAACAAAGCCATACATTCCATCAAGTATAAAGTGTAAACTTAATAGCAAGTGTAAGCCTGAAATTTAAAAAAAAAAAAAAAAAAAAAAGCCATCACAGTATGGGTTGGTGGCTGCCCTCTCTGATATGCAGGAGGTACAACTTGTGCAATCGCATGTCAGGGAGGGGGCAGACCAGTAGGCAACATGTCGTCGTGTTTGCTTTCATCCACGATACCAGCTGGCCTTGCTTCTGCCAAAGCATGGTTAGCGTTGGCAGGTGCTGGCCAGCCACGTGCCCTGGCGTCGAGCCTGGTACCAGCTGCTGGTGGCCTCGCCACAGAGCCGCCGTGCTGCAGCCTCTGGGCCCCTCCAAAGCAGCAGCACGTGACAAGAAATGACCGGTTCGCTCCGCTGCTCGGGAGCCCCATACGTAGGCGTCCCCGGCTGGTCGCAGCCCCAGCACAGGCTTTCTGTTCTGACCTTGGGCCATCTCTGCTGTTCCCAGCCCATGGCACACTCGCCACTGCCAAGACAGTGACAGCTCTTGCTGCTCCTGTGGGCCACCGCGCTACGCCACTCACCTCCAGGAGTGGATCCCTCCGGAAACATGTGGAAATGTCTGTCTCATCAGCACCTTACCTCGCATCCAGGGGCAGCTGGGGGCCTGCCCAGTGCCACTGGAGCAGACTCCGCAGCAGCACCAGCACCAGGGCTCTGCAGCGGAAGGTCGGCTGCGCTGGCGGAGCCAGAGCCAGAGCCAGAGCCACGGCTGCTGCTCCACGGCCTCGCGCAGAACCCCTGTGCAGCCTCATCTCGGCCACACACCTGCTCTCCAGCTGGGCTGGCTTCAGCCAGCGCAGCGACTGTAAGGGCCGTCCTCCTTTTGAAATGCCTCCTCACAACCCCTCCTCCCCCCCAACCGACAGGACCAAGGCAGGCAGCTACCCCCTCCCCAGCCAGCCCTGGCTGTCACATTTGCATCAGTCTCTCCGGCAGTCAGAGATTACACCAGCGCTGCTGTTCCTACATATTATTAACCTAAACCTCTTTTGACAAAGTCTCTGCGCAGATCAACTTGAAAAAAAAAAATGCTGGCTTTAGAGTTGGGAGGCCCTTGCATACAGATGGCAAGACCTGCCAGGACTGCCAGCACTGACCCATGGGATGACCACGCACCTGAGGACAGGTTTGTCCTCACCAAAGTGCAGCCATCGTCAACCGCTTCACCAAATCACGGTGTCCCCACACACTGCAGCTGCACGGAGGTTTCACCTGTGAAGCTGCTCACAGGTGTTTCACAGCTTATTTAAGGATGGAACGGTAGCAATGTAAACACAGACTGATGCCCGTCTAGTGCCTTTCCCCATAAGCCTCCCCCCTGCTCAGTGGCCGGCTTGGCTTTGCACGTGGGATTTCTAACCTAAGGTAGGTAAGTACATCCTGCCATGTGGCATCTGTCCTTCAAACCTCAAACCCACTTTTTCTGCTAAAGAAACACACTTGTCCTAAGTGTTGCTTTGGTGCTGGTTTTTTTTTCTTTTTTCTCCGAACAGGAACCAGTGTACATTTGTCTGGAAGGAAGGAAACTGCAGCTGACCCGTATTCTGAAGCCGGAGCTCATCCTTACAGTTTGCCAAGGCTGCCTGGAAGGATGTGGCAAAACATCAGCTTTCTCTCTTAAAAAAAAAGAGCCAGGTAACTTACAAGTTCACACAGGCAGCTCTGAACTTGCAGTGTGTTTTGCACATCTCCTATGAGCTTGTTTGTAAGTAAGCAGAAAGCTCACTTAGGCTGTATTTTTAAACCAAAAGGTATGTGTGTTCAAGTACCTAAAAATGCTGGTCCTGCCAACGCTAGACTCGCTTTCGCATTCACATGCCCACGTTTGAATATGTAACCCTGCCTGTACTTCAGTCCCAAACGCAGATATAACTTGGAATGGTCAGAGTGGAGAAGTGTCCAAATGTTTCAAACCCTGTAAATATAGTCAGTCAAAACAGTTCTGGGAGCAGTAGCACTTTTTTAAAATCCCCCACAGTGATGCTGTGAGCCAGTGCTCTGCTCAGAGCCATTTGCATTTTTTCTTTTCATCAAATAAGGCTTTTACTTGCTGGAGCTGTTTCTGGACTTCTTCAAACCCCCGTTCTCGCTCGAGTTTGCTGACAATCTGTTAACAATTAGCAAAAAAAAAAAAAGTTATTTTTTTAGTGCTTATTTTACTCGCTGTTTTTTAAAGCCTGCTCTTCTGCATTCCAACAACTACTGGCAGAAAAATCCATCTGAATGCCTGCCTATACGTAAACATTATTTTCTGACTTTAACACTCTATTTTGGTAGTTTTCCTTTTAAGTCATTGTGATTACAGGATTTGATACGCTTCCACAGAAGAATGACAGAGCCAAGCAAAAAACCCAAAACATAATCCAACACATGTTCGTCTCTTGAAGTGTGAGGCAAGGCCGGTGCTCCGGTTTCACCCTAGAGCAGACTTGCAAACAATATGTATTTCTCTTCCTCTGCTCTATAAACCGAGGGCAGTAAACTGCCTCTCTTCCTCTAACTGGCCCACTTGGCACCAGCCCAGGTGATAGCAAGGCGCGCTGCTGCTGTCTGAAAACTCTGCTGGCAACTCCACAAAGCGGCTGAGGTCTCGGCAAACAATGAATAAGGTTTAGCTGCTCCCAGTCAAAAGCCAGAGGGGGAAGAGCGCAGGGAGGGTTTCCTTCTAAGGATGGGGTAAGTTTAGACAGTACTAGCTTAAAAAAAGCAAAAATGGGCACCAAGATTACAAAGTATTCTGAAGTCTCCTCTATCAACAATTTTAATGAGCTTAACACAGTGTAGTGCCATTCTGAGGATCATCCCAAGCTTCTTTTAAGAGGAAAAGATTTGATGCTGCACCCAGATGATTTGAGACGTTACGAGATCAGAACTGGTAAGCTAGCTAACAGGTGACTGAGAGCTGGATGATTACAGCCAGTGCTGATGCTGTGCTGCTGGGGATGAAAGAGAGAAAGGTCTGGTTGCTGGGAGACCCAGACAACCTGCTGGAAGTGGTAACGAGACCTTCAGGCAACACACCCCAGCTTGGCTCTTATCTGCGTCCCTGCGCAGACACACGCAGCCTCTGTTAAGGATGCTGAGCAAAATGGAGTGGAGAATCCTATTGCAAAGCGGAGGGCAGGGATTTTCTTACAAAGCAGCTTAGAGGTAGCCCGTGACTAAGTGCTTTCAGTTAAGAAAAGATTTCTTTTGCTAGCAATAGCAGGGACCAGAAGCTATAGCTTTTTTTTCCTTTAAGAGCAAGACTATGAAAGCAGAGCGTAAGAGGGCTGTGATGGGAAGGGAGCAGACACCTCTTGCTGTAAGGCTGAGTGGGCTCTGCTGAGGTGTTTGTACCGACTGTTAAATCGAGACCCCTGGTGCTACAGTCTAATCTGATCTCTGGATCTCCAGGGAAATGGAGCGTGTGCACAGGAGTCGTGACAGGCGTTAGCAGAATCTCTGCACACACAGTGAAACAAGAAATCTGGACTACATAGGAACTTCCTCAAAACTGCGAGGGAGGATTTTATTGCTACTGTTCTGTGAAATAGTGGTGACAGTAAAGGTGCATTTACAAACCTTTGGCCTGTGACCCCTCCTGAGAGGTGGGAGCTCCAACTGCCCTGGGGGCTACACTGCTCTGCCATCCCCCTCCACCCCCCTCCCCAGCTCAGAGGAGCAGCCTCGGCTGCATCACCCAGGGGCTGTCCCTGAGGCGGCACCCACGACTTCACGCGTCAGGCCAGCCCTTGGGTACCTTGTCAAGCCCAACTTCCAAGCCTGAGGGAGCAAGTTAACAGTCGGGGATTAAGCAGGAATAGCAGACACGCTTACCTCATCATAGTATTTCACTACGTATCTGTAGATTTCAATCAAGGCCACTTTCTCATTAAATTCATTTTCATGTTTCTAAACCAGAAAAAGGTTCTAGTCAGATAGTTCTCCTTTTTTAAAAACTTAACATAAAAGAAAATGAAGTTGCCACTTGTCAACCATACCTTAGATTCCTGAGTTAGAAATTCTTCAACCTCTGAAGTGGTCAGTGGAGGCAGATCCCTGATGGCTTTATAGTATGCTTTCACCTCCTTCTTGTAGAGCGGAATGTCCTTAGCGTAGAGAAGTTTATTTGTTGGTGCTTCCTTAAAAGAAAGTATTTGAAGCCTTGTCAATTTTCACAGCACAGATTTCCTAACGTTCCACCTCCACATATTTAATTGCATCTAATTGTGTCTGTTCTCTTTGTGACTCATTCCTCTTTGTGGTGGTTATATGCAAGGAATTAAGGTTATGAAATAAAGATGAAGAACAGATGCAGGACCTCAGTAACAACGCATTGTGTTTCATGACAGTTGCCATGTAATTATTTCTGTTGGCATCAGGAACGATGAACATTTGTCCCTTAGACATATTTTTCTTTCTCACTTCCTCCTCACTGCTCCCCGGGCCTGAAAGATGGTGAAAGCTGAACCAAAGGGCTTGAGGCCGGTACCCTATTTACGCACCATATACAGCAGTGCTGAGGGAAGTTCCCCCAGGGTAACGTGCCAGAGAGCCTTGCTAGATCCTGTCCTGGCAGAGGTTTCCCTAAAACCCTCCGGTCCCTACTACTCCTTTTGCTCAGGGGTTCGAGTGCGTGCAGAACTGACTGCCAGGCACGCACAGCCAAAGGGATGTATTTTTTTTTCCCCAGGACTTCCAAGAACCCAGGTCAGCACTGACCTACCAGGCAGCTTTAGGCTTATCTGAGGAAATAAACTGCTGATGTTTGTTTGGCAGGAGCCGAAGCCCCACCTGGAAACCATGTTTTCAGAACATAAAAGTGGGGGCTGGTAGTTTCCTGTCACTGCTCTAGTTTAAAGTCTGGGAAATAAATGACATCACCACGTGACATCTTGTCACTACTGTTTCCACTGTGCAATGAGATTATTTAAATGTTTGTTTTCTAAGTGGCTAAAGAACGTTTTAAGATAAAAGGCTAACAATGAAAGTAAATACATTTTAGTACTAAAAGGCCACAAGATATTTACTGCATTGAAAACCTTTATCACATTTCAGCATCCCTTTTCAAATGGCTAATGGGAGCTGTAGTATCAACAGTACCTCAGAATGGATGTCAAGCATAGAAACCTAACAGACCATGCTCATTTCCAGTTTTCCCATCAAGTTATGTGATTAGTCTCAATTCATGACACTTCACTCCTAAAATTAGACAAATAAACATTTGTCATTTACCTGCAACAGCTAAGCAGTTGGTTCAGATCACACAGGAAATTAGTCTATTTTTTTTTTTTAGGCTAAAAAACGTCTAGCCTTTTTTTCTTGGTAGTGTGAGCCTGAACACAAATGCTTCCTGCTTTGGTCCAAAGAAAAGCAAAATATCCTCAGGGAAAAAAAAAAAGTATTTCTGCTCCCCAGAGTCCTGGACACTATACTAAAGAGCTTTTGAACATAACATTTCTAGACTTGTTACTCCAACAAATAATTTTGCATATAAAAAGAGAGCAGCTAATACATGTGAAAGGAACTGTTTCAAACTTTAGAGCTCTTTCAAGTATTCTTACAGCTCCCAGCAGCTTACTGTGTGTTTTTTTCTGCACACTGGTATGTGACAGACAAAATTTGGACTACTTACCAAATAATGCTAATATTTTTAAGACCTTTGTTCAAAAATTCTTTAAACCTTCATTAAAATTTTACAATTTCCACCCTTTCCCACATGTTCTACAAACACACTGTGCAGAAACTAACTGCAGAGAAGACAAGCAGCAGTTAACTATAAATACAGCATTCCAGCAGCTGTATCTGTCTCCTCCAGTGAATTCTTCAAAATCTTGTGAGACAGAGCAACAAGGAATGGAAACCCAGCTTAGTTAGGCCACTGACAGTTTTGCCCCTGATGTCAGCAAATCCAGGACTCCATCCCCTAAATCATTACACAGTTGAAAAAGACATTGTTTGAAAAGTTAGGAAAAAACTGGAAGGGCAGCATACCTTCCCCAGTGTCTGTTCTGCTAGAGAAAAGGCATCCATGAAAGCTTGTGCGATTACAGACAAACAGCCATCTATATGCGAAGTCTTCTTAATATCAAAGACGAACTGGGGATTCTTCAGTATGTTCACCCAGAAGCGAAGAGGAAGACTAGACAGAGAAAGGACAAGCATCTTTAAACTTAACAACTCGGGTAGAACAACTGCCTTAAAATGGTAGTTTAATTGCACTGCACTCACGGAAAGAAGCACATTTCTGGCTGTTAAAAAAGGGATCAGGGCACAAAGGCTACAGAGCAAGCACATCACTCAGTCACCCTTCCATCTTCAAATAATGCTCACAGCCTGCAGGTACTTCTGTCTGAGTGAGAAGTCACCATGCAGACTTAGAAGTCCTGGAAGCTATGGTGGTTTGTACTGGTATCCAATCAATATACTAGTTACTGGGATCCACAGAGCCAAACCACATCTTCACCCAGACCTGCCAAAATCTCAGTTCTTCTGACCACAGGTGACCTGTTCCATCTTTGCAACTACCCTTTCAGAGAGTGCACGCGCTCCTGTGCGTATCATATGGGCATACCTGTTGGTTTTCCATATGTGGACCACGTCAGGGTCAGTAATTTTTTTGCTCTCAGCCTGGGCATCCAGAAAGTCAAAAAAGTACTTGATGGCAACAGGTGCTTTATTGTTGGGTAAACTCCAAATGCTCCTGAAGAGCTTTTCAACAACTGAATGAATTGCAACCTGAAAAGTAAGAAAATGAACAATGATTTATTAAATTAATTGTTTTTACACAAGAAAAAAAAATAGTGCTTTTTCTCTCAGAGAGCTGAGCGTGCCCCAAGGCAATCATGCACCGAAACTACAATACGCTTGTGGCAAACATCTAGGCCATAGGTTATTGGCAAACAAGACAGTCAATAGCAAAACTGAAACTACAAATATACCATAATGATCTGCTTTCAAATGTCACATGGCCTATCACTTTACCAACAGAAGAATTGTGGTGAACTTTGTGATACATCGTAGGTGGAAGGAATCACTCCTTTCAAAAAAAGACAACATCACTCTTCAGATGCTGTCAGCACTGTTGCTAAAGGCATTTGGAGCTTGGACTGGAAGCAAGAGGAAGGTGAGCAAGAGGAGTTTAAGCAGTTTTCTAGGGCACTGGTCTCCGGGGTGCTGTCTGTGACACATGTTGAACACATGTGCTCATCAACATTTCACAGCCAAGTGACTGTGGCGCTTGGTCTAGTTCTAGGATAACAGCTTTGGGTGGCATATGCAGACACTAACATTGGAGAGAAGACCTGAAACCCGGGTGTTTCTGATCCAGAAGTGAAACTACTTGGCTTATAAAAGCAAAGGCTTGGCTGCTGGTGGACCCACTGACATCACGGAGTATTCATAAGGGGAGGCAAACAAAGCAAAACTGTTTTGTGCTTTTTTTCTTCACATCTGTTCTAAAGCTCAGTTCAACCCAATTTTCTCTCAACAAGAAGGACTTAAGTGTACCCCAGGGCCTCGGTGCACCACTGGCCAGTTCATTTCATGTGGCAAACTCTGCATCTGTGTCTCTGTGTGCATATGGGTGAGAGAGAGAGAGCAAGGGAGAGCGGCGGTTCAATGCCGTTTCCTTTAGTGCACAGCGTATCATGGGTGGAATTTCGCAGTGAAGGGTATCACGGCACTGTTGTTCAGAGCACCATCCTGCTCTGGAGAAGATGATTAATTTAAAGCCCTTTAAAAGGACTGTTTCTTAAGAGCCTGATCTTTTCTTTTATACTTCAGCCTTTCACCGTAAGATGTTACTGGTTTACTCCAGTAATTCCTAAGGGCTTATTCTCCTAGTTTCCACAGCTAATGAGAAATGACCAGTCTTCATTCTCACTTTGGGCAGTGTCCCAAATTACTACAGAAGCTATCAACAATCTAACTAAATAATGATTGATAGATTTTTAAATGCAGGGTGGCCATAATCATCATCCCTTCAGGCCTCCTGCATCACACAGCTCTCTGTGTTGTGTACTAATTAATATTTTAAGAAACATGCTGTTGCAAAGAGTTTTGTAATCCTTTTGAGTAAGTCAGAAACAAGATGGCATTACTGGAGGGAGTAGGAAGGACTTATTCCTAAGGAATGTGCATTGTATAAATTGGGTAATTGTATTAAAAATCCTAAAGACCTGTTAAAATGAAAAACAAAAAATAAAACCTAAATTAAATACATTTTAAAAAATAAAATAAAATAAGACCTTGTTTGCAAAATTAATCTAGTTATTTTAGATGCTTAATTTGAGATCCTAAGAGATTATTTCATTTCATGGGCAGCATTTTGTGAAACTCAGGCCTTGGAAGTGGTCTGCAAGCTGGGCAAACTCTAGCAGAGAGTGAGAAGACTGTTGACGGAAAGCTGTCTCTCCAGAAGGGATCGTTCTCATTCTATGAGACTCAGTGGCAAAACTCGCTTCCTATAAGCTCAATCACCCACCTTTCTTCTTTAACCTGAGAAAAGAAGTCATGCTTACTGAGGAGATAGAGAGATAGGAGACAGACAACTTCAGAACTCTAGCATTAGAAAACCTGAAATATGTCTGTCTTTGCAAATGGTCATAATCCATACTTAGCACAGTGGCTTTTTTTAGGCTCCCTTTTTATTTTAACATTTGATACAAATGCAGGAAGTCTGTGTAATTTCTGCTTTAATTTCTATTTCTGTTCTGCCAAATTAGCCCATTTTAACATCAGCCCTCCCCCAAACAAGGCTTTTACAGTTTACCTTAGTTGACAGAAGCTTTGTCAGATACATTTCTTTCACTTTGAATTTTTGCTTTCCTTTGTGACCTCCTCCTTTCACATCCTTGTTTGCTTCAGAGTCTGGTAAAATCTGTCATGAAGAGATTAGAGAGATTACACAGATACAAATACAGCTCAGTACTAAATCTACCACTTAACAGTGTAATGACTGAACTCACCAAATGACAGTGTTCATCCGAGTAGTCCACATCTAAACAACAGAAAGGAGAGAGCAAAGAGGCATTAATGAAAGACATGGCTACAAGCTCGTGAATTCTGCTGGGCAGAATTGGTTGTGCAGCAGGGTTGCATGCCCGTGTGCCGAGGAAGCGGGCTCGGTGTCCTGCTCTCCTGCCTGCGGTGTGGGGGAAGCCTCTGAGAAACGCACAGGTCCTGTCTCCCCTCCCCAGTGCCAGCCTGTAGCTGGGACCACTAAGCTAGGGCATCATCATCTGCTGCTGGGGTAAGCTGGCTGCAGATCGCAGCTCCTCTGAAAGGAGGACAACAGACAGCGGGTGAGATGATTGCATTGGTTTAGTCTCTAACAGTACTCAGTGCGGGTGGGCTAAGGTCAGGCTTGAAAGCAGTGGCTGAGAACAGACAACCCTGTTCTTGCTGAGGGCGAGAGCAGTGCCATCCCCGGTGACTTGCACCTCAGGGATGCATCTCTCCCAACTCTAGATGTCCAGTTTGACAGTGAGGTGAATCATGTGCTAGGAGTGTCTGTTTCTGTTTCTCCCCAGGGGCTACAGAAAGTCCACCTCCCCCAAGCCACCAGCTGGGATAGAGCAACCTGATTGCAGGGGGAGATGAGATGAACTGACCCCTTGTAAGCACCTTTTAATTCCTGACCTGCTGTTGAGACAGCCCAGCCAAAGCTTTCAGAAACACAGCCAATAAAAAAAAAAAATAATCCCAAACTACACTTTTTTTGTTACACCTGTGTCTGGACAGTGCGCCACTACACCGGAGCAAGGCATGTGCCCTGTGTTGGTCCCACCAGTCATTGCTTCGTGTCACCTGGGCTTCCCTGCCCTGCTTTCCTGCCTACAAGTCTGCATCTTTAAGCACTCATTTGCCGAGGACTGTAAGTCCTTCTGTCCTTCTTTCCTTTGCCTTCTTCCCTCCTCCTAGGCCCACTATGCCTGCCAGAGGCCCAGAGCCAGGGTAACACGGCTCTTCGTTTGGCTCTGTGATATCAAAGTGCCAATTTTTCTGACCTCCTATTGACCAGGACACAACCTGTCATAGCTCAGTTCTCTGCATTCCCAGCTCATTGCCCACAAAAAATTAAATAGGTTGCAGTTCCTTTGTTACCTGATCGGGTATTTGCCTTCTTTTTAAAGACTTTTATGGTTGCTCCATTTGAAATCTGAAAGCAAAACCAAACATATCACGCTGAGAAAAAAAAGTGTCTAGAATTCACAAAACCCTCAGTTTCATTTCTTCTATCTTTAAGCCCGCGGTGGTGCAGGAGCACGCCAGCCTGCCTCATCCTCACCACGGTGTGCTCGGCTGTCAGCCCGCAGCCAGCGCTGGGCTTTCAGGCATGGGCAGCAGCTGCAGTTTGTTAGCCTTACCTGGAAAGGTGGGAAGGCAGCTCTTCTGCAAACCACTCTTTAAGACCTTTCCCTTTCTTTGATTTTTCTAGTTCAGCTCCTATTTGGACATTTTCATTTCCATGTACTTTGTGCTTTGTGCTGCTTCTTGCAACCCACCTTTCTACAGATTGCCCAGGCTGAGTTCTCTGGCTCCAGTGCAATAGGATCTCGGAGGAAGCTGAGGCCGGGAGGGGAGAAACCAGGGTGGGTTCTCTTCTGGTTGCCTTTCTTCGAGCTCAGTCTATTCCCCTCATGCCCTCCAGCGGGGACATGTTGAGGGCCTAGCCTGGTGCTCCCAAGAACTATTTTCAAACTTAGCAAAATATTTACACCCTGTGAACTGTAAAGTCAAGATCCATATCTAGCTACCTTGGGATTTCTAGGAAAAAAACAACCCCTGCCTTCCCTGAATTTATAGTGCTGCCAGGGGATGGTAACTATTCTCTTTAAAAGAAACTGGCAAGTCATGCTTTTATTGTCAAAGAGTAACTGAAAAACGGTTCCCACTGAGAACTACACCACTGCTCTGCTGTCAAATACTGGGTCTTGCCAAGTGCTAGTGTACTTCCCTCTATAATTACAAAAACAACTGGCCAGTTCTAGGAAGGGATCTCTGCCAAAATAATTTAAGTGTTTTTTAAACCTTGGCAGCCAGCCTGGTGTGAGAAACCAGTTTAAACATTAAGATACTCTATCAAAAGCTGTGTCTTGCGCCAAAGAAATCTGCACTTGCACTTGCTCCTGGAAAGTAAATGCCATCTATTTTATAAGTATGATGTTTTTGCAGGGTTTCCATTTGTCATACAGTGTTCCAGAGCTCTTTCAGATAACACAGAGCACTTTAAAACCTGCCAGTGGGAATACGCTCTAAGGCTAGCTTGTGAGGTGACACGAACACCCAGACAGTCCTCCTACTTGGCCCTCAAGATAAGGAAACCAGAACAGCGCTACCCAGCAGCTTGCACGCTCCCAGAGCAGTGTGGGCTGCCTCCACTCCTTCTCCAAGAAGCAGGAGCACAGCTCAGTGCTGGAACCTGTTGCCTCCTGTCCTGAGGGAGGTGGGCAGAGCTCAAACCATGCTTCCTGCCAGGAACTGGAGGCATTGGTGCAGTCCTAATTCAAGCCCCCACTTCAGGTTTTATTTCTGGGATAAATTATGCTTTTAGCATTGAGTGGGATAGGCTTTCCCTGCTTTATCATTACTGCAGCAGCCATAGCTCCTGTTTCTTTCATTATGATCCAATAACAATAAAAGCCCTTCTTTTTTGTGTCCTGATGCCTAAACCACTTTTCATGGTGGGCTACTCCCATGGGCACCTCAAAACATCTTTACTTTGTCAGGTGCGTTATTGAGGGGCACAAACAGGGAGAGTGGAGATCTGTTCAGATCCACACAACACGGAGAACAGGCTACTTTGCAAAACATAAGATGTAGCAGAGTGGCTCTGTCTTTCCTGTTCTCCAGGCCTCTTGTCCTCCCTATAATCCAGTTCTTGTCAGCGAGCTCCCTGGATCACACATTCAGATTTACTCTTTGGGGCTGTGCCCGCTCCTGGAATGTGCAGTGCTGCTACAGGTTGAGAAATTGGAGATCTGTGACTGGACAGCAGACCTGAAAGCAGTTCTCTAGCTCTCTTGTGTGGGAAACAGGACACCATGATAACCAGCAACTTTCTTGTCAAGGCTTCTCATTATTCTCGTGTGAACAATAGTGCAGACCTCATAAAAAAATCACATCAATAACACTACTAGGAGCAAAAAATTAGAAAAGTAGCACACAAATCAGACACACATGAAAGTCTGAAACAGTGACTTTTTTCCTGTTCAGAAACACCACAAAAAATGCAATCATTCTCTACTTGTGCATTTTCAAAACCAGTGTAGAAACTATGTCTGCTTTTCCAAGAATGACTGGGTCTTCTGGGACCTTTACAACACAACCCTCACCCTCCAGTGTCTTAAAAATATTTGATGGTACTTCCCAGTTTCAAAAATTGGTTACTTTCTAGCATTTAAGGCTAGCAAACAAAAAGAAAAAATCAGGCTTGTCACAAAAGCCTAGGCACTGTTGAAATGTAAGTTGGAATTCCTCAGGCAATGCTACTACCCTCACACTGTGTATGCAATGCTCCTTTTTCTGGCTAACTAGACACCTTTACACTCCTTTTTGCATTAATATGCATACAAGAAAATAAACTAGATATGCTAACAGCTGATACTTGCCACTAAGCCACAACCTAAAATGCCACTAAGTTTCTGCCTAAAAGGTACATTTTTGTGTCAGAAAAAGCAAACTAAAATATCTAACTGAGACAACCAGCATAATTTCCCTAAGGTAGCTGCTAAGCTATAACTGGTGTAGTTACAGCTCTGCAAAAACAACTGAGCCTCCAATCTAACTTGCATCTGTCTGCAGAAACCTCAGACGAAAACAAGGGCTGGGACAAAGATACCCCGGAATGACAGTGACCAACTGGAGCAGACTCATTTGCCATGAGGTACGGCACCCACGAGCCATGGCATGGGCACCCACGAGCCATGGCATGGGCACCCATGAGCCATGGCATGGGCACCCACGAGCCATGGCATGCCGTGAGCTCAAGAAGTGTCAAAAGCTGCCAGGTAAAATCAGGGGGCACTTGCAATAGCTGCCTATAGTAAAGAGGGTGGGTACTGCCACGTTAGACAGAAGTTCAGATACCTAATTGGATGCAAATCTACATTGACCTTTGCTGCACAGACTGAGTGCAACACTACGTCCTAATACGTACAAAATCTTTACAAGTGGAGCAGAGGGAGTCCCACATTAATTTACAGATGATTCAAAAAAGGCACAGGAAAAGCTGTATTTGAGGCACTGCTTGGTGACTCAGGGCACTGGGGTACACTGCAGCCTCCCCAGGAGGTAAGGAGAGCAACAAATGCCTACAGAAATCTGTAAAGTGACTCCAAATGAGCTTGGTCCAGATCTGAGCAGCCTTGTGCTCTGCCCAAGCTACTAACAGTCCTGCTAGGAGTCCTCGTTTCTCTCTGTGGATCGCACTGTATTTGCTCATGCAGACGACAATGTGTTCAGGGCTGGCTCGGGTTTCCCAGCACCATACTGCATTGCACGGCACAGACTACACTCAGCAAAACTTCTAAATAAATAAAAATCAATTATGATGGTAAGAGCCAGAGTTTCAAATCCAACAACAAGGCATGAAAAAAGCTCACTGAAAGCACTCAGCGTACTAAGCTCATTTCCCAGATCTATCTGTAAGCATCTAAAATGTGAGCTACCACATCACCTGAGACCAACCATCTGTTGCACGTTTTCCCCCAGCCTCTCACCCTCTATTTTGACTACTGTCAGTGGAAACTCCTTAGACAGGCAATGCTGCTTGCTGTGCTTTTGCAATGTGCTACCCCTGGCAGGGCTCTTGCACCAGTTGCAGCCTTGTGAGTTTTGCAATGATGGACAGATTACTGCAACATTAAAAGTGGCTGGTTTATAGCTGCAGTTGGAAGCGGAGGGGAAAACTTAGGGTACGAGTGGTGACAGTTGATGGAAGCAGAAACGGAGAAAAAGGGAAGGAGACTGACACAGGAGGTCTGAAGAGAAGAGTGAGAGCAAACTCATCAGTCCTTTCTATTCTGACTCGCACTAAGCTTTCACAAATATCACTACTGCCTGTTCAGAAAATCAAAATATGAGGTGGGAAGAGGTAAACAATTGCTCATGGTGCCACAAAACCTCAGCAGCAGAGACTAGAAAAGACTCAAGGCAACATTCATAGCTGGAAATCAGATGCTGTTCTAACTGAAATGCTCAACAGAAACGACAGTTTACCTGGTATGCTTGAACCAAGCAACCCTGCAACAAGCAAACCTCTGAAAAGTAACAGAAAACATGTGACTCATTGGCAAATTGTGCGTCACGCATTCCTTTCCTTCTGCTGATAATGCTCAGTGCTTTCTTCAAGGTTTTGGTCAATCAAGATACCTCTGTGCAGACAGTATAGTCTATAGACTTCTCGATTCATTAGTATGGCTTCTGTACTTACCTCATAATGACCAACGGTATTTAGCTTCCTTATCCCATCCTCCATCACCTCTGAGGAACCATCAATATCCAACAATTCTCTTTGCTGCTCTTCAGACACAAGTTCTGCGATATGACAGTAACAGAAAACAATTACATCCCAACAGCATTCTTACTGTACAGATGTTTGTAAAGAAGAACAACACCTAATTATTTCTGGACCAGTGGCTCCCAACTGAGCTGTTTCTCTCTGTCCTTGTGCTAGGTCACATGAGAGTAATTTTGCACTCCCCACGCTACAGACTCTTTTTCTGAGGTGACAGCCTGGGTGGCTTCCACTACTGCAGGCTGCTGGTGCTTCACTTCATGTTGGTCAAGGCAGAGTTCCTGGAGGTGCTTTCACCTAATCTAGCTATTCTGTTGCACAAGCGTGCCTGGGTGTTACAGCCACATTGAGACTAGAAGAAAGGTTCCACAAGCCACTTCTAAGAGATCACTAAAATGAGCTGTACGAGACTGACAAAGTATTTGTGAAGGGTGGTCAGGCACTGGTGGTAGACATAAACATCAGATATGAAAGTAAATTATCACCACTTGCTAACATAGCGTCTGAGAAGGTGAGGAAATACCAGCATCTTAGGGGGCAAATCTGGGAGGTGACAAATACAAATAAAGTTTGTTAGATTTTCTTACTGGATCACATGGGAAGTGGTATGGTGGCAACTACATGGTGGCTTTTATCTGACCTTAGGCTCCTGAAGACCTGACAAGGAAAGGTGGCTCGACTCATCTGCTGGAATGGCCTTATTTACATGTGTAGATATTGTATGTGTCTTTGTGACTGACATGCAAACTATTCTATAAACCTAATCTGGCTGTAAATAAACTATATTTGTGGGTTCTCCTGATCAAGTGAAATGTAGGCCTGTTGGAAGGAAGGGCGGTAGGAGGGACAGTAGATAGAGACTAAAGCACTTGGTAATCATGACACGTCATGTTACCAACTGACAAAATTTATCAACTGGCTGTACTTAGGTGGATGGGCCACCTTAACCCAGAAAAGAAACAAATAAATTATGCATGTTCAATAAACATGTGTTTGTTAACTGCATGCTGAAGTCCTGGCAGAACCAATATAGATACAGTTCCAGTGCTCTAACTGGTAGCGTAAATGCTCTAGTATTTCCCTAAAATTCCTTACAAAAGTTATGTTCTGCCTAATCACTAAAAAAAAAACAACCAAAAAAACCCAACAACCAAAGCAATGCCAAAGGTAGGAATTCCTAACAAGAAAACTCCACAGACCAGTGAATTCCATGAAACTATAACACAGCGACACTCTCTTACCAAGACCAATTTCATCCAGCTGAAGGCCATAGAGAAAGCCATTCTTATTAAGGAAAGCCTGAAGGCTCTTCTCCTTGGCTTGGCCTATGGTGTCGCAGTCCAGAACATTAACTTGGATAGTTTGACAGGCGTCTCCACTCTCGTTTTCTGGGACTTTTTCAAAGATAACGTTCACTGTCTGGGGAAAGAAACACATGTTATTCTGACTTACAGGGTATACCTGGCATGGGGAACTTACAAACGCCTGACAGCAAACCTGAGAGATTTTCAGCATATTTATTATTAAAGCAGTTGTAAATTAGGATTATTTGAAGGAATTATACAATGAAGCATTTAGAAATCCTTGTGTCTGAAGAATCAAAGATATATAGCTATATATTTCCCAAAGTGTATTTTGTACTCTTTTTCTGCAAATCTATTTCAGCGAATTACCAAAAAAGACAGAACACTAAGAAAAATTACAATGCATGTTCTAAAAAAAAGTGGATCATTTATTTAAAATTAATGCCTTAAAAGCAAAACTGTAAGCAACTAGAGATCTGACAAGGTTGCTAAGTAAGTCGTCATGGTAAGCATGGCTGATTTTGGGTGGATGGGAAGTAGTGTTAAAATGCCTATTTACACCAGCAGATCATGCTAAGTGCCTTATACCACACAAACAAATACACCTCCCCTGGAGATGTCAGCGCCTGTGCGTACAGCCGTGTCTCCAGAGGCAGCAGAGACTGGGCTACTGCAGAAGCAGTGGAAAGCAAAAGCATGCTGCAGCAGACAGAATCCAAAGTGGTCCAGATCTGCACAGAAAAGTGTGATTTATTCTATCCATTATTAATTCAGGCCAAACAGCCATACAACCTGTCCAGTCACAACACCCCTGCCCTTTAGCTCCCTCTTAGCTGGGGCACAACTCAGCTGCTAGGCTGCACACAAAGTGAGCGTGGGCTAGAGGGAGGTGCCAATGAGACTGGGTGACCATCTCCAGAGAATTTCAGTCAGGTCATATTTCTGGTCAGGTCAGGCAGGTCAACTGCCAAAAGGCAGGGGAAAAGGGATGAGCACAGAACTGCTAGTGCTGAGTGATAACAGCAATCACTTCCAGTGCCACAGCCTGCTCCATGCAGAGCAACCACTGTTCAGCTACACCGATACAGATGTTCTGCTGGAGATGTCTCGGGGCAGAATTAAAACAAAGTGTTTCAGGTGCCGGCACTTTACTGTAAGCGGCATAGGAAAAATCTACATACTCAAACTGTTCTGGCTGTTGGACATCCGTGATATAATACATGTCTTTTGATTTAAATGAGAGGACTGCAGGTGAGACTCAGTGAAGGAGTCACTGTGAAAAGAGGAAACAATTAAAAATTCTTTTCCCCCCTGCTGTCACGTGAAGGAAAGAACTTCTTTCCAGGTCGCTGCAAGGACAACTTTTCCCTCTTCTTAGAAAAATGGGTAGCTATTATTTAATAACTACTACTTAATAACAAATATATTTAATAGTTGTAGAATGCTGTTTTCTGCTTTGTTACCCAGCCAGAATGGGAATTGTGACATACTGGTGGTGAAAAAAAGTATTTCAATGAGACATAAATTAACTTTACTGTTTCTACAGAAGCAAAAGGATTATTAAAAACAGGGTTGTGAAACTATGAAGATTGGGATTTAACAAAGGCTACAATATAACTGAAGTAACTGAGAATAACTTAATCAGGACACCAAGATGTTTAATTGTGAGGAAAATGAGTCCATGGAAAGGACAGACAGAACAGAAGAGGAGGATATGTGGGAACGGTGCCTACAGAAGGAGAAGCAGACTGAACACCATGCCTCAGGTTGGGATTTCATGCAGAAAATTAGTAAAAAATATATTGGCACAGGAATGAGGGAGTCATGCTTGGTTAGGCCCACAGACCCACTGAACAGACAGCAGTCCTGTCCTTGACTTTGACTGCCCTGAGGTCGTGGTCTTGTAGGATAAAAATACGGACAGGGACTAACTGTATTTTGTCTTTGGAAAACTCATTTTAATCAAAGACTTTGTCTCTTCCAGTCTCCAGGCTGATTTCTCTGGAGTAACTAGTCACACTTTAACTAACATTGATTTGTCTTTACATCCTTGGAAGCATCCCTTCCTTTAGCTGATCCTTTCCTCCTAACATTATTCCTACACTGCAATATTCACATTCCTGTTTCTCCTTGATTTCCTCTTCCTTTCAGACCACCAGGAGAAACTGTCTTTTTCTCTGCTGCATTCCCTTTTCAGCACATGCTCTCACACGGATCGCACATAAATGTGCAGACTTTTCAGTTATTAGCATGTGAGAGCTCTCCCATCCCTGCGCGCTCAACTCATTGCAGGATGACAGGACTGTAAAAAGAGAGAAGCAGTCCTTTATGTAGGTGGAATACAAGTAATTTATGGACTCCTTAATTGACAGTATCCACAAAGTGAGGATAATAACAATACTTTACGACTCAAAGGTGGTCAGATGGGAAGAAATATTGAAATGCATAAAAATCTAAACCAAGAGAGCCAGACAGTTTTGCTGATATGATTTCCTGCAGAAGTTAATCTTAAGTGATGAAGCAATTGATGGGGAGCTAGGAAAGCCAATTATTATTAAGTCTTCCCTCTGCAGCTGAAGTCCTCATAAATCAGATTCAACCTGTCTGACAGCACGATCCCTGGCTTTAGAAACCATTAATCAGAATCTGACAGTCACAATCACTGCATTTAGACACAAAGTGTAGAACTGGAAAAAGGATCAGAAAGGACTGTAAAATTATGAAAGCCCTTTTATGATCAGCTCTGAAGGTCAGAAAACATTTAAGAGAAATCACAGGAGGATACATGGAAGGCACAAGGAAACATTATCAGGCCCTCTTCTAAGCTCTCTCACTTTACAAAGTAAACAGAAATACAAGTTAACTTAGGGAAAGATTCACGAGGAAATTACAGGACATGGTTCAACCTAGCAATGTCTACAGTTGAGACTTCCTGCACTAGATATTAGTGATTAGCAACACAAAGTCACAGTGCTCTTCAGCAAAGGCTTAACAAAGGTTGCAAGAATTGTTACAGGCTACTGAAGGAGAAGACGACAAAGCATCTGCAACTACTTGTATAGGAACTAGTGTGGTACCTAGCTAAAATAAAGGAACAAATTTTAAAAACATTTTTTTCACTCATGCAGTGACAGAAATAATGACATTTGAAGACAATATTTATAGATGATTCTTCAGTTTTGCAGTTTTCTTGAAAATTAATTTCCAACAATGAATTATTTAGTAAAGCTATTAATAACCACAGAAGATAAATGTCATGTGGTTTAATAAAGAAATGTGATAATATCGTATTTCCTTAGAAGTAAAGAAGAATCATCTGGGATATTCAAGGGTTCTTACTCATTACTCTGTTCTCTATTCACCTATGCATCTGAACAAAGTGTATTTCCATTTAACACACTGACTGAAAAAAACAAGAAAAACTTTTGACTGGTAGAACTTAAGAGAATTTACGTAAAGGAGACAGCACCATGATGTACAGCCCAACAAAACTGCCTTAGACTTACAACCCTGTCACCCAGACTATGAAATACAACCAACAGGAAAAACCATATTGATTATACGATCCTTCTGTAGCAGCCAGAACAGTTATCCATTAAGAGGTTATAGAACAGCTAACAAATTGGCACCAAAAATGTTACAGGAGTTAAATTTAGGCTAGATGGGCACTATGCAAAGCAAGGGTTCTACTCTCAATGCTACAACGGTACTCAATCTGTACCTAATTCAGAAGACTCTCCTGTAGCAAACATCTGCCCTGCTTGCTTCCTAGCAAGGGCTGCATCCTCTTCTGCTGACAAAAATCCCCTTATGTCACATGCTCTTTATAGCTTCCTTATCTCTCACAAAGTGTGCCTAACAACACCACAAGCATGGCGTATTATTAGGAAATTGGGTTCCCTGTCGCTGCTCTACTCACTTACAGCCCTCCCACTTCTTTTAACACCCTTCTTTTAACTCGTAAAGCAGTTGGACACTTTGAACAACCTTCCACCACTTGGCTTTGCTTCACTTTCAATAAAAAGTTGTTGGCTGAACAGGTGCATTAGATCATTTCTTCCCATCTCAAAATGCAAACTCATTTCAGCAAAGAATTCAACAGCCCAAATCCTCTCTCTTAAAATAAGCAGTGACTATTCAAAAGAATGCTAGAGCACCAAGTCTACCACACGAAGAAGTCCCCTGGTTTTCCACGGGAGAGATTCCACCAAGAACTTCTTCCATGCTAGGCTGACATTGTGTAGCTTTTGTATTTAAAATGAAACACTTCAGTGAAATGCTAACACTCAGCTGTGCACTGCGCTGCTTCATCAGTCATTGAGCAAATTATTCACTGAGCGGTGCAGCTGCTTGTCTGCCTGTAAGAAAGCAGACTTGCTTCCCCAGCCTGTGAAAAGGCTCCACAACACATCCAAGTCTCTTTCAAGGCAGTTTTATTTCTCAATACCCAAATATAAGCACAGCGTGAAACCACACAGCTCCTCAGCTCACACTGGACCAGTGCTTTTAGAAGCATCTTTCCTTCAGTTCCTCTGTTTGAGTATTTACTTCAGCAGCCCATCTCTCTGTTCAATATCTGACCCTTTCCAGCAGAGAGGGCTAACAGTAGGGGGCTGGCTGGTTCCAAGGTCTGTAGCCTTTTTAAAAAAGGCATGGGGCCCAGCCAAGGGACAGCTCTAACACGATTCAAAACCAACATATTTCTTAGTTCCCTTTTTTTTCCTGTTACAAATGGCCTGAATTTTAGAAAATCTGTCTCATCTTTCCTTCTTTCTCTCTGCCCAGTGTGTCTTCACTGTCCTCCCCCAAGAGTTTACCTGCATAGTGGTGTGTTTAGGAGAGAACCGGTGGAACCCCCCTTGATTTTTTTGAGCCTGTCTGTATTCTGCTTTTATTGGCTTAGAACTGAACTCCCGATCCTGAGAGATTCGCATACGGAGTGCCTACACCCTTCTTTGCGCCCTGCCACTATTTTGAGAGTTGAACTCCTTACCAGATGCATCTCTGCATCTTCAAGTAGCTACACAGCTTAAAAACTTGGTCACTGAGTGTCTGCAGATGTGCTTCAGTATCTTTCTATCACCCTTTTTTTGGCTGTGTTTTTATACTTTGCTCTGGACAGGTAGGTTTTAATGTACTGCTATTGTAGGGCTGTGGAAAGGGCCAAAATAAAATACCAACAAAATACCGCAAGACTCAGAATGTAACTGCAGTGAGCAAATGTGCAAACGCATTTGAAAACTCAGCTCAGAATTAATTCCATCTAAAAACCAAAACCTGCAATCCTTTAGGGAGAAATTTTCTTCCAAAGAAAGGAGAAAATACTTGGTTTCCTGTTGGTACGCTCAAAGGTCCTGCATGTCATTGCAGTGCACGTGAGTGGTGTTAGTGAGAGAAGAAAAGCTGACTCCTTCCACTTTAGCATCCCGTTAAATGCCATTCTTGAAGAGAAAACACGCACAGCTGGCCTGCTTCCCCAGCCCAGAAAGCTTCACTGTTCCACCTAAATCTCTTTCACAGCTCAGCTTTAGTTTCCAGCATAAATCTTAGATGGAACACCGAACAAAACTGTTTCCCTGTCCAGCCAGAACTAGAGTCCTTGGGCTTCATCTCTACGATTTTACTGCAGGATCCCCTCCCCTTCTCCGACGGTTTTAAAGGCAACATCAGCCACTTTCAGCCAAGTCCAATACCCTACTGGACCTTAGCGGGGAAAGCTGACTTACTAACTAACCCTGGAACAGTATCATTCTCTCCTACTTAAAAGCAGGAATACAAAGTACAAAGGCAGCAAACAACGTTCTAGAAAGGCTCTCTGCTCTTTCACTTCCTCATCCATCTGCAGCCAGCCTTCCCCACTGATACCGAGTCCTTCAGACCACTTCCCCTCTCTCCTCTCCACTGCAGGCTGCCCACAAGACCTTATCAGCAGCTGTATGCATAGAAGTAGCACTTGGGAAAGTATTTAAGGCAGTGTACAGTGGTTCAGCGTCAGCTATCCCCCCCTCCCCTCCCCGGCACCAGGTGCTCTCAGTTTGAATTTGTGCTATAAATAAGAAAAGTCAATCAATTCCACAGAACCAGATGTTCCTGTGCAGTCTACTAGTAACAGGCATATTGAGCTTGCTTGAAAATTGTTGCTCTGCATAACTACTGGGTTTTGTATGCTATGGCTATATATAGCAATATATTTAAACTTACCCTGGATCCCAAATGCATGCCAGAACGCAGTGCACAAACAAGGAAACCAAAGATATAGTATTATGCATTTAATTTTTAGTCACAAACTTCCTTTCCAAACGCACACCGCGGTAACTTAGCTTGAAGTACCTTCAAATGAAGCTTCCAACAACAGCTTTGTAAACAGCTATAAGAAGATCTGCCTATAAATTTGTCAGTCTGAGAGCTTTTGGCAGAAAATAACAATTCAGAAATGTTTCACAGAAAGGTCGTCATTTCAGTGAGCTTCCTGTGTGACCCAGTGAGCTAAGTCCGATCGATGGGTTACTGACCAGCCAAAATTTTCAAGGTCACATAGTCTGCTCCAGTATATGGCATCTTAGGACCTCCAGGTTCTTGCTGCAGAAATGGAAGATGGGCAGACCTGGAAGCTCCAGTCCGACCTGAAGCTCAGAATATGGACTCTGAAAAGGACTGAATTCTCCTCCAAAGCCACCAGCACTTGCAGTGTCCCTGCCATGGCAGTTTCTGCTCCCAAGCTCTGAAGCTCACTATTCAGTCACACTTCTCATACTCCAAAGAAGTATGTAACTTCCAAGTAACAGGAAGCCAGGAGTTAAGAAGCAAGGAAGCTATGGAAATGACTGGAAATGCAGATTTTTAAGTTCTCAGACTCAAAATCTGGAAATTCTGGAAAAAAGTGCTCAGGTTATTCTGAAAGCCTTTTTCAGACCTCCTACTCAAAAAGCCACAATTTTTACATGCTCCAAAGTACAATAATCCTTGCTGCCCTCCTCCCCTCAGTGTCAGAATGACAATCAGTAAAAGAATTCCAGCTTTAAAAGAATTCTGGGTGTAACTGGAAAAGAGAAAGCACTTCGTAATTGCTTTGAGAAGGCATGAAATCTATGCTAAAGTTCAGAAATTTAGCTAGGCTTCCCAGATACCTTGTTTCTAACCATGCAACTAATTAAAATCCACCACATTAACCTTGCTAATTTATTGCTAATTTGGAGCTAGTAACATGGAAACACACAGCAGATCATTGCTGCCTGAAGATTAGCCACAAGTAAACACAATAGAAAAATAAAACCTCAGCATTCCATTCTTTCAGTCATTGGAAAAGTGTGATTTAGTTTAAATTCTAAACATATGTTTATATTTTCGTAGTACACTTTAAAATAAGAAGGAATTTTAATACCCTGAGACTTCATTAAACCTAACCTTTGGTGATTAAGGCACACTGTGAAGCCAGGAGCGAGTGCTATTTCTGAAATGTGTATTGGTGAAACACTAGCTAGTTAAACTGTTACGTTTTGAAATTTTGTCAGCAATAACAGTTGTATTTTCTGGGTACTTAACCATCACCTTAGAATCCAAGAGCCTTAATTTAGCTTCCTAGAAAAAGAGAAAATACGGTAGTTGTCCATGTTTGGAGGGAACACAAACTGGCAAACATACCACTGTTTTGAACTCAGACACTTGCCACAGCAGCCAGTCTTCGTTAAGCGTGTACAGGGCTTTGCAAGTTATCGCGTCAACAGGTCCTTTGTTTATCCTCTGATTGAGGGTTGTCACTAGCAAATAGAAAGGTTCACCAATCGTCTCCTAGGACATGAAACAAACGCAAGGAACATGTTTATTTTTGCAATAATTAAATGGGCACGAATAACGAGAAAAAAAATCAAGTGTAACAAATTATTTCCTTTTAACTGACTTGTTATCTTGCAATTAGAAAAGAAAATCCCTCCAAGATGATTTATCTAGTTATTTGTTTAACCCCCATCCTTTGCTTTTCATGTGAAAGTCTCATGCAAATAGCAAGGGACAGCTGGAGTGTGTGGCAAGACAGCTCACAGCCCCTTGCTGTGCACAAGCACACTACAGACAAGCTGCTCCTACTCCACCTGGCAGATGCTTCCTAGTTCCACCGAAGAGTGGGTGGCGGGTGAGATGTGCATGTGTTCACACACATACTTCAGCTATTTCAACCTTTCTCAGTCTTGTGAGAAAACAAGCCAACAACTGGTTTCCTTTTGACTTGGTGTCTCCCCTTGCTGTCCCTGAAAAAAAGCCTTGGGAGCAAGTTGTGGGACATACACTGGTGTATCAGCAAAAGAGGGAATGAACCTGGGGCTCCCCTCTCCTGCCTGAACCCCAAGCTTCAGGGAAGCACCTGAGAAAGGAAGGATGGATCTTTGTTTCCACATTGACACCGTTCCTGCAGCCTGGCTAAGGCATCTCACTAGCACAGCTCTGTAAAGATGACTGGTGTACCGAGAACAGATCTCTGACAGTTCCTTGGCTTTATCCTGGAGTTTCAGGAAACTGCTGTGAGTTGCTAAGCCTCAAACAATTCTGCTGCTGTATTAATGCAAGAACTGATACGAGTGATACCAACAGTGCAATACCATCACGGTGGTAAGAGAGACAGAAAAGCACAACCAAGCACTGAAACCAAGAACGAAGTGCTATGAAGTGGGATAAAATAAACAGTAAAATGAAAGAAAAAGCTTATTTTGTTTCCATTTGAAGTCATTTAGTTCTTAAAATCTGCAGGCTGTTTGGAGGTTAAGAAGTGTGGAAAGAAGTTTAGTTTTCCCAAAGATGGTATTCCTTACATTTCCATTACGTGGTAGCTTTCCAACAGCTTGCATAGAAAGGTACAGCTGTACTTAAACAAGCGTATCAGTCTTTTTGTATGACCACAACACATCTCCGGGAGATGAAATGTCTGACATGAGAAAAGAATATGCTTGAACTGCAAAACTACCCAAATCTCAGCCAAATAAAGGACGTGATCATCGCTTACATACATGCTCTTTTCCTACATCCCATTGGTGACAGCTAGGTATGTCATCTAAAGTAGAAGAGCACACATTAATAATGTTACATTGAATGCTTTAAACTAATCCCTCTAACAATTCCTATGGAAGAAATCAGTTAAAACAGTTCTTTGCATATCTTACGTAGTAAAAAGATGTACACGTACCCGAAGAAATCCAGAAAGGCAGACAGACATCCAGTTTGTCAGCAATTTTTCTACCACAGATTCTGTTCGCCTGAGCAGGAGCTTAGGCTGTACATTGCTTGATTGCTCCATCAAGTCCTTTGTCAACACTTCCAAAATATGGGTTAAATAAACTAGCTTAGTTTGTAGTGCAATAGTCAAGAAGGATGCAAACAAGCACCTGTTAAACAAACAAACAAACAAAAATAGAAAGAAGAAAAAAAGGAAAAAGGCGGGTGGTGGTGGTGGTGCAGAATGCTATAGTATTTGGAATTTCTCTCCCCAGTTGTCTTTAACAAATGAAATACACTTTAGTGCAGTTCATATCCTAAGTTCTCCCTCCACAGGTACAGAAACTGTCTGCTGATCTGTACAAAAATATAAAAAATTGAAGTCCATCTGCTCTTGTGATTATTTTTTTAAACACAGAATTTGTGTCTCGAGATTTAATTCTGCAGAACACCACCTGCTTCAGTGACAGAACATTTCTAAACTGTAGAACTGTTGATCTAACTGCAGGAAGTGTTTACAGTTTTGAAGTGAGTTTTCCTGCTCCTCTGCCTCTTTGTTTACATGTGCAAACATTCTGATTTCTCTTTAATGGCTTTTTTTAATGGCAATGTTTTTTCTTCCTCGTTGTGTGCAGATGGAGAAGATGGAAAAATGCTCTGGGGTAATGCGTGTTTTCAAGAAACAGAAATTACATTTGTGCGCTACAATCCATGTTGTTTTTTCCTGCTAATTCTTTGTCTTGAAGATGATAAGCATAATCATACTATACCTGTCTTTCACAGAGAAATTTTTCTGCTTTTCAAGGGTGTGAATGAGAGTAACAAGAAAGTTCTTGTTACAAATTAAAGCATGCAACATGTTGAAGCTTTCGTCCTTGCTTGTTTGGTCTCTGCTCTGGAATAGTTAAACAAAAATAAGCAAACTGTAGTTTGGCTATGATGGATTCTTAATGCTCAGAAAAATGGTAAGCAACATATGGGATAAGAACCTGGCTTCATTCAAATCAGTGGGAATTCTGTATTTATTTCACGGATCTCAGGATTTTACCAAAGATGCAGTTGCATTTGTGTATAACACAGAGTACACACAGGCAGAGCATACATTTTCTGTCATATACACAAAGTAATGCCAATAGCTAAGTTTGCCTGTCATTTTCCATGACTAGATTCTGTTCATTTCATTTAAATAAACCATAATATATGTTGGGTAACAGCATCTTACATATCAAATTCTTTTTATACATAAATCCACGTAACCTTCCTCATGGGGGAAAGGGAACACACTGAAAATGCAATCTAATGTCTTCTAGAACAACACTGAGATAAGGGATACAATTACTCTTGAAAAACTATTTGTTAAATAAGGCATATCACACTGCATCAACTTACCTGTGGCATGTCTTCACTGAAGATGGATGCAAAGCCTCCTGACTAAAATATAAGACAGGTAATATTTATCATTCTTAAGTATACCAAAAATTTCTAACACATGTATGTTAAACATGCCAAGCACGTTCCTGATGGCATACGCCTTGAAATAAAACAATGCAAATGCTGTTTTCTAACGCAGCTACAATACAAAAACTCTACACAATCAGGTGCTGCCAAGGTTCACTGAAAAGTGAACTCTCAAAGATGACCTGGTACTGACTTCAGTGCCACTGTGTGTGTTACTCTGTGCTGCTGAGCTGCACTAGCACAGCAGCCAACTATTGGTCCGCAGGAAAAGCTGTTCATTACCCTCATCTGCAAATGTGCTGGCGTGTGAGGGGTGCTGCAGGCTGCATCCTTCTTGGGCAGCAATGATAGCCTTCAGTATACGGGGTTTCTGTAAGAGAGTGACACTCAAGTTCATCTGCCTCCATTCATTTCAAGGCACTTTATGAATGTTCACTAATGAGCTCTCCAGGAGGTCCATGCTGTCAGTCTCCAGAGAGGCACAGGTGCCACCACACATCCAGTCCTAGCAAAAGCTCTCACAAAGGGAAGCCCCCAGTTCTCCAATACCTTGTCAATGCCTCTTGTCTGATTCTAACAGCCTGTAAGGTCCCAACACAGCTGCATGTTCCCAAAGCAGCACCCTTGAGCAACAAATTCACACTCCAAACATTTACTGTCATTCGCTCTATCTGTGATGCTGGCAGCCCCTAGTTTCCTTACAGAATCACAGAACTGTTTAGGTTGGAAGGGACCTTCAAAGATCATCTAGTTCCAGCCCCCCTGCCACGGACATCTTCCACTAGACCAGGTTGCTCAAAGTTCCACCCAACCTGAGCTTGAACACTTCCAGGGATGGGGCACCCACAGCTTCTCTGGGCAACTTGTGCCAGTGTCTCACCACCCTCATCGTAAAGAATGTCTTCCTTATGTCCAATCTAAATCTATCCTCTTTCAGTTTAAAACCATTGCCCCTTGTTCTGTCACTACAGGCCCTGGTAAAAAGTCTGTCTCTGTCTTTCTTATAAGCTTACTTTATATTGAAAGGCTGCAATAAGGTCTCCTCAAAGCCTTCTCTTCTCCAAGCTGAACAATCTCAGCTCACTCAGGCATTCTTCACAGGAGCGGTGTCCCAGCCCTCCGACCATTTTCAAGGCCCTCCTCTGGACTCGCTTCAACAGGTCCATGTCCTTCTTATGCTGGAGACACTCTTGTAAGAGTAGAGTAGAGAGGGAGGATCACCTTCCCCAGCCTGCTGGCCAGGCTTCTTTTTATGCAGCCCAGGATATGATCAGCTTCCTAGGCTGCAAGTGCACATTGCCAGCTCACATCTAATTTTTTATCTACCTATCTGATTTTTCATCCCTCCTTTTCCTCTTGACTCCTGTTCTCTTCTCCCCTACCATAATCTTCTTCCTCTTCCTCCATTGGCTATTCCCATTTTCCCAGAACTTCTTCAGCCCCCTAACACCATCTACCAATAAAACACACACACACACAGAGGGTGAAACAACCAAAACCACGTTAAAGGTTAAAAATGCTTGTGAACAGGGAACAAGTATGGTAGCATCAAACCAAACAATGTGGGAAATCAAGGGAAAACAGAAAAAATTATCCAAATTTAACAATTAAAGCAAAAAAGCAGGCTGAACAGAAGGAATATTTTAAGAACAGATGTGATATCCATCTAAAAACGTACAAGCATTAAGCACAAAACAAAAACTATCACGCCAGATTAAATATAAAAAAATTGAAGCAGCAGGAAGTGAGAAGTCAAAATAAGATGGAGTCTATCTTCATTTCAGGTATCTGATTCCCTCTTTAAGCAACTCATCCCATCCTGAGACAGATTCTCAGACGAGTGGGATGAATCACTTTCTTGAGCTGCCTGTCTCTGCACTGACTACAGGAGATTCTCAGCGAACAGCTTTGATGTCCATGTTTAAACAGCTTAGGTTAGATGAGACAAAGCTCACTGAACACTGAATACACTGGAAGGCAGAAAGAGTACAATACAGGCATCATTCAAACAGATGAGGTTAATGAGGGAAGTGGTGGTTTGTCACTTTGACCCTTCTGACACTTGGTTGCAATCTACTACCCCATTACCTTTTCTGTTCACCAGCAATATTTGTTTAGTAGAGCACTGCTCTCCTACCACACTCATAAAACACAAGGCATGTTTGGACACTCCGGTAATGTAAACGGTAAGTACTTAGCAGGAAAAATTGGTACACAGTACATTAAATAACTGGCCTGACACTGCATGTCTGCAGAGTGCTAATAGTGGCAAGTTTACCTTTGTGGTATCAGTATATTTCACACTGAGGTAAGATTTAATTGGAATAATTTCCAGGATAGGATCACGCCACGGCAAAACAGGAGCCCTTCCCTGTCTGACCTCACATAATGCAATGGAGTGGCAGACTTCATGCCTTTTTTCCTTTCCTCTTCATTTGCATAAAGCAAAGCATTTCCACCCAGACAGCTTCTACAGATTGTTACTGTTTTGACAGGAGACTACCACTAGTAAAAGATGCATTCCTAAAAATAAAACCACTATTTTAATTCTAATATGCCTGGCAACAAATTAAACTGAAAGGAAAGAGATGCACCAAGTAAGGTTTCCTTGGTCCACTTCCTTCAAACCTCCTAGTGACCCCGTAAAAATTACACTGGGGGCATCCCAGCAGTACCAGAAGAGATATTCCCAGTTTGCTTTGGTGTGAGAGCTGGACTCAAAGCATACAAAGATTATGCATAGGTAATTGTTAAATACTAATCCACCTTAGTATCTGGTATTTGGTGGTGTACATAAAAAGGCCCTCATTCTGCACTATCACGTTTAACTTTATCACAACGAGCTTTTAGTGGAATCGCACATGGCAATAAAGCGAAGCAGTGTGCAGATAAGACTGCAGGATGGGACCACAGCACTGATGAGTAATACAAGAAGACCAGTGGGTAGTCTGCATACATACCAGCTATACCCTACAAAACCACAGCACTAACCAAAGTTTTCTACTCATTGGTGTCAGTTACACAGCAAAATATCACCAGCTGAGATCACAGCTTCTACCAATTAGTAAATGTCGATAAGCACTGCTTAACATCTTGATATAATTTTGAAAGCTGTGGCAAATGCACTTATCAGCATTGTAATGTGCCACATATGCAAAAAAAAAAAAAAATAGCAAGAGAAGTAAAACATTTGAAAAAAGGCCTCTTCCGTCCTCTGATGCAGTGGCACCAACTGCTCCAAAGAACAATGAAAATATCCACATCTAAACCGGACAGTACTTAAGTACTAATTAAATTTTTAGGCATGTGACCTGCACTCCTCTGAATCAAGGTCTTACCATTTCTGTCAGCAGCTTGGAGTAGAAAATTAGCACAACCTTAGAGCCATTTCTTCATCCCACAAGTCTAATTAGGAAGTGTCATGATGTTAGTAGCATGTTAGCTAGCCTGACTGTTGCTTTAATTAGCTATAGCATGGAAAGTGAAAGCATGAGAACAAGAAAAAGCAGTGGATAAATTATAGCTTAGTTAGGATGGCCTGAAAGGCAAGCAGCTTAGGGAGGCTGAGCCAAAAAGAAATGGATGCACACACAACCCTTGAAAATTCAACAGTGGTGCTTTATCTACAGCATTTAGGCTTCATTAAATATAGAGATGTACAGCTGTAAGTGTTCTTTGCTAATTCTTGATTTAAGAAAAGTTTCTCGTGAAAAGTACAATTACTATGGAGTATTTATTTTAGTTATTTGATCCTGACCTTCCCATCTTTTTCATTATTAGACAGGGCTGACAACTGAAAGACTTGTAAATAATTACCTCTGGAAAGAAAGTTCTAAGAGCAAAGTGTTTGTAGTCAAGGAAGGGAACAGTTCCAAAACTATCCACCACATCTAATTCATCCATCTGCAGCTCAGCAAATCCTGAAAAAGCAACCCCCCTCCCCACCCAGAGAGTTAGTTTAGCTGACACAAAATCATCTTTATGATTATAACTTGGCCCCAGTAGATGTTCCTTAAAAAACAGTTTTCAGGGAAGAGAGTTTTACTACTGAAGCTCTTATGAGCAGGAAAGTACCAATCCATTTTTTTTCTCCAACTTTTGTTGAAGGAAATATTACATGCAATCCTATTAGCTCAGTGCTTTCTGCTACTGCAGTGCACAACATTAAAGAGGAACTCTGATACAACGCAAAAATATTCTAACAGCTATAAAATTTTAAAGAGGAACACTGATACAACACAAAAATATTCTAACAGCTATAAAATTAAGATGTTTATATCATGTGAGCTTCTTGACAGTTTCAGTTCAGAAATTATCCTGTACTTAAGGTCTATAAAGCTCTTTAGACCTACCCTCACGTATTTCCTTCCGAATCTCATATTCCAGCAGTTCAAGTTGCTGACTCTGTTTACGAGTTAACTCTTTGGATTTGTATCTAGTAACTATGAATGCCGCTAAAAAGGAAGAAAAAAAAGATTCTGAGTACAGAAATTGCAGAACAGAAAACCCCTATATAAAATATATATTAATATCACTTTAAAACCCAGAAAGATTAACACACACTTGCACTCTCCAGGATGATTACTGTTTCTACTGTTGTTAGTGTGCTAGTACCCATGAGCCCTGGTTATCTGGATCTAAACTCTAATGTTTAATAAAAAACATTCCTTTTAACAAGGTCTTAGAATTGTCAATCCGACTTTATTCGAAGCACACCCTGCTATGTACAACCTGCACAGTGAGACACAGAATCTAACAACCACTTCTTTTGCTAGCAGCCTACTTAAAGTAGCACTGATAGAACAGGAAAACCAGTTGTTTTAATCAGCATATCTGAATTAACTTGTCTAAAGCTTATTTTGAGAGAGTAAAGGCATGAGATACAGTTCCTGTAAAGGTTATGCACTTTTTAAAAAGAAAACCAAGCAAACAAAAGAACAAACTCCTAAACTTATTACAATAGATGGAAATTCATCAAATATATAATCAGGTCAACACATTCAGAAAAAAAGTGTGACAAAAAGAGGAGGGCGTAATTATTTACCCCCCTCAATTTAGTAATGACCTACAAATTCATGAATGATCCAAATGAGACTGAGCAGAAACACCACAAACACTGCCTGAGGATAAGCAGTTTGTTAGGGAACATCTGCCCCAGGGACGGGAGGGAAGCCCAGCTGACAGCTGGAAGGGCCCAAGTTGTGACACAAGGATGTCAGTCTTATGGCTTGCCTCACTAAATGATGACAAATAATCCCAGCAGAACAGACATAACTACTGTCTCCTAATGTGCTGTAATCTGACAAGATGGACTGCACCACCAGACCGGAGTTAACTTTGTCCACTCTTACTGGGAACCAGGGAAAACCATCGGACTGCTTGTGACAGTCCCAAACATGTATGTGTGTATGTATATGTGTTTTATGCGTCATGATTATACCCTTCAGCAAATCAAAACCTGAAAACACATTATTGTACTTACCTATAATGACACCCACTACAATAGGCAGCAAAATAAGAACATATAAATATATGTGTGATGATGTTGGTTTGACTTCATGCTCAAAATTTCCTAATTTGACCTGAAGAAAAATAATGGCTGTGTTAATAAAGGACAGGCATTATACCAGTCTTAAAATGACATTTAATGTATTAAAAAAAAAAATAAGGCACATGGAAGACACTGGTTCTGCAGATTATTAGGAAAACAGCAGCAATCTGGGAAAATATGTATGAACCAACACAAACTTAACTTTTACTGTGTCTGATGTTTATGCAGGATAACAGAGCAGTGACAAGAGAAAAATCTGGAGGTCCTCATGCAGCACCAAATTTTGCCATAGCTCTCACTGTAAACTAGAGCCCTTGAATGGTCAGATCTGGCCTCAGGCTGACCAAGTGGCTCGGGGACTTCAGAATCGCTGCTAAACATTCTGACATTTTGAAGTAAAGCTAGGTGTGCTATTAAAAATATTCCTTTACATTTAGTGTTACTCTGCTGAGCAGAAAAGTAAGATAAAACTCAAGCTAATAATAAGGGAAGTAAAATTTTTGACATACACCTAGCCCACAGCCCTCTTCCCTATTTCTTTGCAGAAGTTTCAACCTCTCTCTACGTAGGATGCAGGGCGTTCCTGAGGGTCTGTTTAAGAACAAATACAACATGCAATCCATGTACAACATCCCCCAACAGCCACTGGACTTGTTGAAGACAGGACAGGCATTAACTCTCAGGAATACACAGAAGTGCTGAAGTCTGCCAGATGCCAAACTGAGGCATTCACCACTGATAATTATGGCAGAAGAAATTTCACAAAGGAGGATCTCAAAGAGGACTGTGAAAGCACATAAATAAAGGGTAGCTAAGACTATAAAAATACTAGAAGTAAAAATACACTTTGACACAGGAAAAGAATACCACCAAGTGCCAGGGACAGAAATGAGCCTGGGATAATTGAAAAGGAGAGTTGGGTTGAAATTATTTTGGGTTACAGCAGGGAAGGCAGAGATCTGGTGATTTCAGTCACTGGCTTGTCACAGGAGGTGAGCAGCCAGGGCAGCTGGAGACTGCCAACTGGATAGTCACATTGCAGCTACACAGACACAAGCAAGCAAAGAAACCCCACAGGGCTGGAAGGACACAGACTTTGTAATGCTGGGGCTACAAAGAACAGAACATAAAGCAGATCTATTTCCTCTGTCAAATGTTATTTTTTCCTCGGTTGTTTATATGTTTTCACAGTTCCTACACAAAGTATTTCCGATCTGAGCCTTCCTAAGATCCCATTTGCCTTTTCCAAGGCTGAAATGCATTGGTGGCTAAATACATTAATCATCCTGTGACTAATACACCTGCTTTTCTCCACTTGTCACGTCCAGCCAAAGCATTCCTAAAGCAGAAATTTCTGTTCCTCATCCCTGCTTATTGAAAACAGAGGCAAAACATTCATTTAATTTTCCACTTATATTTAGATTATCTTTAATCTTCACCATAACCTTCCTATTCAGTGGCCCCATTTCTTTCCTTATCTTTTATTTATCAGACTAAATAAGGTACACCTGAATTCATCCAATTCCTATTCCTAAATTCATATTCCTCCTACATGGCATTATAAAACCTCCTCTGGACAGGTAATGCCTCTGAGCTTTATGTCATTACCAAATGTTATTAGCACATGCCTTATTTTTGTACTCAAGTCACTACTGGTATTAAATAATAACTGTATGAAAATCAACATTGCCCAGCGTAAGCTTCCCCTTACAGAGCATCCAGTTTTTCTAATCCCTAATGTCTTCATAATCAACATGTTAAGTAGTTTACTGAATGACTTCCAGGTACATGTGATCTACTGCTTTTTTGTTGCTGAGAAAATAACTCATAAAGATACATAGTATAATCTGCTTTTATTGAAAAGAAGTTGACACCCCATTTTTCATTTACCTCCAGGTCTTTCATGAGTCCCTCATTCCAAATACATTATAAAGCTTTACACAGAGGTAGGATTGGATTAGCATATCTCCATTTGCCTAGTTATTTTTTTCTTCTTTTGAATATTGGTTTTATATTTGCTGCTCTCTAGTCAGACAGTATGTCTCCTGACTGCATTTTTCCTTAAAATCTTTCCTATGAAGCCTACAGTATCATGTGCCAGTTCCTTCACAGTGCTGTGATGGGAATGATTCTATTCCTACTGTCTTGAGCCCCTTGATCTACGTGAATCTTGGTACTGTAACAAGAATGGCATTTTCTTCTTTGCCACCTCCATTCACACTGATCTTGTCTTTGACCCCTCGCTCAATATCCTCTTTCATCCTGAAAACTAAGGCAAGACATACGTTTATTCTTGGGCCATATCTATCTTTTATAACCAGCTTATCCTTTTTTTTCAGGGTGGCCCTACTTCTTCGATGATGATTTATTTATAAGATTGAAAAAAACACATGATGGTTTATGACATTTACATTTTTCTTGATGTTGAAAAAAATAATTTTTAAGGTACCAGAAGTGAAATGTTACATTCTAACTATTGCATGTGATTTGCCTTAGCAAAGTGGTGACTTTTTGATGACAGTGACTCCTATGAAGCTTGCAGGATGAACATGTGATATTGCAAGGCAACGTTAATATTTAAATGCAACACCAATCTCAGAGAGGCTTTTCCGTGCCATAACTGGCTCAGACGGTAGGATTCACAGATGGGGGATCAGTTAACAGTGATATGAAATTGAGAATAGCTTCGTTAATCTTTACTATGAGCCATATGCCTTGAAGTCAATAGAGTGATTTCAGCTTTATGCCACCATACACCGCAATAAGGGTCTGGCATCATTTTTCTCCCTCATAAATGGTGATGATTGCATTTTAAAAAATTTCTATCTTCATCTTTTTCCTGGAGCAAATATCTTAAGCTGCCATTTAGCTTTGACATCCATGCTAATGTTCTTATGTTTGGGCCTGGCTTTGTGCCACATGTTCAAAGCATTTTGGCCTTCCCAGTGCACAATGAATATCGCGCCCTTTTTCACGCAGAAATGCCTTCTCTTCTGTCTCGGTGGTGATCCCTATACGCTCTCCCAGATCCTTATCTACTTTAGTAAGAAAAAGCAAATGGGAGGGCACAATCCTTTTAGTCATGGCCACAGTACAGAAGCAGATTGCTTACAGATCTAAGATGAGGGGCTTTCCTGGAGCCAGTGATGCTATATTGGTGATGTCTGTGCTGCAGCTAGAGGTGTGATAAACTACTGCTTTCCTGGAGCTCAGCAGAAGTGAGCTCAGTTTGGGCTGCAAAGCCTACCTCTGACACTACAGCAGTAACCAGACAGTAAATGAACTCAGTACCGTCAGTGGTACCTAAGCTAGGCAGGCATGCTTAGATATGAGGCGGATAACTGTACTACCAAGTACCAGTACAGCAGAGAACGCATCCAGTTCCTCCCTCCATCAAGAACATTCACGACGACAGCATTAATGCTACAGTTTACTACATTTGTATAAACATCCAAACACTGCTGAACTGCAACAAAAGGGAATTCTACTTACAAAAACTTTCACCGTGGAAAAGTCAATCTTGTCTGTTCCTTCCCTTTTGAATTTGCACAGTATAGTGCTACGGTCTGGCTTTTTGGTAATATTTTGGACACTGAACCATATCTTTTTGGTCTGTGCACCATTCATATATGACAGATAAACTTCTACCTCAGTTTTAGAAATATTCAAGTTGTCATTTTCTTTCTAGAAGGAAAAAAATGAAATAATATATACTAAATAAACTACATACAGCAAGAAACAAAATCCCCAATAACTATTTTAAATAGGGAATTAAGAGTTTATTATTTTCAAACTTACATATATTTTTAATTCCAGATCAGGATCCAGCTCAGTGTGTAGCTGGTAGTTAATGAACACTGGGTCAGGGTGATAGTGTAATTTGACACATGGTATAAAGGTAGTTTCCACTTTTAACATCATATCAACAACTTTACCCTCCGTTGCATGGCCCAGGCTTGGTGTTAAGTAATGATATTCAGATTCATTTCCAGGACACCTAGAGACCTAGAAATGCAAT
This sequence comes from Microhierax caerulescens, assembly GCA_035590215.1. Classification (NCBI taxonomy): domain Eukaryota; kingdom Metazoa; phylum Chordata; class Aves; order Falconiformes; family Falconidae; genus Microhierax; species Microhierax caerulescens. The sequence goes on along the minus strand of JAVJGJ010000057.1, from coordinate 45,030,847 downwards.
AGCAAAGCTGTAAGTCATTAAGTACTCAACAGTGAGTACAATTACAAACAGAGGCACTCAAAATCATTTTAATGTCTTCCTGACTTCACATAGGTATCAGCTAAACCTCTGTGATCAGGGCTGCATGCAGAGCACCTGGGAAAGCTTCTGTGTTGAGCCTGTGTCTACCTTTATGCACATTTACCACGCACTGCACGCTGCTTTAAGGCTGATTGCACACTGCTATGGCAGCTACTTCCTGCAGTGAGACAGGAATAGTGACAGTGATTTCTCCTTCCTTCCCCACAGTGCAGGTGACGCGAGAGGAGCAGGACAAGCCCTCCAGCACCCCTCGCACTGGCTCTCCCCAGCTTTACTCCTGGGCGGGGTTTGCTACAGTCACCCCATTGTTTACTCCATGGGGTTTTCTGGTCTCTGTGCTGCAAGCCCAGGAGTCAGCAGGGTGCCTACCTCCTCACAGCCTTGGAGAAAGGGGTTTGTCCCAACATCGGCTCCAGTCTGCCACCCCTTGCTGAGGCAGTGGCACCATTTGGGTGCTCAACACAAAGCCAGAGAGAAGTCCACCACCCCCTTCTCCAACAGACCCATACACGGAGGTTGGGGAGACTCAAAAAGGATGGATTTGGAACAAATCCCTAGAGCACGTTAAAATGACTCGGAATTACGCAGGGGGGTAGCTTATGTGTATCCACGATCTTGTACTGAGAATGTGTGCAACTGTAATCCTACAATGGTCACATTTATTTCAGTAGGGTGTCTGATGTGTGCCTGCGAGTGTTCAAAAAATACTGAGATTCTCCTGCAACCTTAGGAACAAAACCTTCAAGAGACCTCTATTTGGTATTGTAAAGGAGATTAAGACTTACGGTGAGGTTTGATCTCTGGTCATCTGAAATAATCACGCTGTCCACCACATTAAAATTTCTACCAATCGTAGTAATTTTGCGACCACCACTGTAAAAAAAGAAAGAAGGGTTGGAGGGCAGAGGTTGAGGTTAACATTATCTGTTTTCTCACAGATAAAGTCCTGCATTAAGGCTTCAGCCGTGAATAAACTACTCATGCATTTTGCTTTGGTAGCAGCCAATATAATACACTCAAACTGCAGGACAAGATAATATGACCTATACAGTGTACTTCTGTTCTTTTCTCGTAATGTAATGGTAAATACTTTTGCTACCACAAAACCAAATGACTTGATAGCACAAACATGCATACTCCTTTTCAGGGACTCTCCAACTTGTTTTCTATACATGCAGCCAAGGAACTAGACCATGATTTAACATTCTGTCTTGAAGAAAGAACGTCAGGGTCTTTCACTGCCCCAGAGCAGCCCTGCCTGTGCTTAATTCTTGCCTTTTTCAGGACGAACCAATGGTGCCAGGCACCTCACAGGAAACATTCTCGGCAGTGTTCAGACCATCTGTCTCAGCACACACAATGGTGCTTGTGTCTGAGGACTCTTGGCTCCCAATCTCTGCTGAACACAGCTGGAGTAGTTTAAGGTACTATTAATTTCCAGCTGCCTGAGCTGCCTCTCACCTGGAGATGAGAGCATGCATCCTAGCTGCTCAGCTGCTGCATTACCTCAAACCCATATATGCCAGTGCTTGACACCAAGATACCAGATTAAGAACATGGAAGTGGGTAAAAACTGTGCAGGCTGAGGACAGGTGGAAAGCTGTGCCTGAAAGTATCTTAAAACCACCCTGTAAGTCTTTCACTGGAGCTATGAGTCTCCCACAGAACACAGGAGAGGCTTGAAAAGGGCTCCTTTGGCTTTAGGGAACCAAGTCCTAAAGCAAGTCTAGGTGTATCGCTGCAGTGGTGATAATTTTCATGTAATCTCCAATTCACTGATACTTTATACTGTTTCAGAGATGAAAGGTGTATTAGTATCAAGAAATCAAAGTTAACTGGAGTTTGAATTCATGCATGCTACCCATATTCTGGATTTAGCTTTAGTATAAAGAGACTATTTTTGACTTCTGGGGAAGTCAAAAGGAGACCTGGGGTGGGCAGGGAAGTTTACAGAATCCTGACAAACACAGAATCGATCTTGCATGACCCTATCTATATGTTAAATGTTAAGTCAGTTCACTGGCGTAAATTCATTCTTCATGACAGGTTACAGCAGTCATCCAAGTTTACATCAGCTGCAGCCTTGCCAAGTAGGTTCATATCAGCTCAGTGGGACTACACTTCAGTAAATAAATAAAAAGTATAAAAAGACAAATTTACCTAATCCAGGAGGTGTTTGGTGTGATTCCAAAACACGATGGCAGTGAAACATAATGCAGGGTCATTGGTGGTGAGCATTTTTCTCCATTAGCCTGTATACATATACGTTTGGCCTCTTTACGTGTTGGTGGGAGAGCAAATGTCATTTGTGTATCATTTACCACGCTCCTCACCTTAATGCTGGAAGAGAAAGAAAACAGTCAGACGCTGAAATGCAGAACCCACTATGCCACTCATGGCTGTTACTACACAAAGCCTATGACCTATAGCAAAGGATAAGGAGAAAAGAGAAATGAATCTCTCTTTGAGCTGCCAGATGGAGGTGGAAAGATAGAGCAGGGAGCTGAAAAGACAAAGTAGGGCATCTTTTGAATGAAGTTGCTGTGTGTCACAATAATCAGGGAAGACAGTACAGATACAGGTCTTATGGCCTTGGGATGAGGCTATGTAAGGAAATGTGTGATTTTGCTGTTTACTGTGTACTCCTTTGTGCTACCAACACGGTCCATGAGCTAGTCAAGAATGAGAACCTTAAACTTTCTTTTCTTTCTTCTTTTTCTTTCTCTTTCCCTCTCCCTGCCCGTTGCCCCCTTCCTCCTTTTCACTCCTTCCTCTTTCTCTCTACTTCCTCTCTCTCACTCCTTCTCTCTTTTTGTTTTCTTCAGTCCCCAGGAAATTAATGGTTGAAGTAAAAATTGAACAGTACCATATGAATGCTTTTTCAAGTGCTAGCTATGGAAAATGGGCTTGGTAATCACAGGCAGCCAGTGCAGATGAATCTGAAAATGACTGATACAGAATAACATAGCCTCAGTATCTAGGGGGTAACACTGTGCAATCATGAC
>JAVJGJ010000057.1:44995551-45023729 GCA_035590215.1 Microhierax caerulescens | reverse complement strand
TTGGTTGTCTGAGTCCCTGGTGTATTTATAACCTTTTGTACTCCGAAGTCAAGTAAAAGAACCTAACCACGAATCCTGTCTTTGGATCGTGACACACCTGCATGTCATAAGCAACCACTGATGTCAAGATTGCTCAGTTTTATGAGAAAATAAAACCATTTTGGCACCTTAAATAATGAAGGGATAACCTCACGGTTAAAGGGCTGGCCTACAAGGCAAATCGTATAGACTGCACATTCACATACAGTCTATATGATTTCAATAGAGAACTCAACAACCAAATCAGAAGGTACTTGGGCACCAGTGACACTCCCTGCTTTCCAGTGATCCAGCTTGAGCAGGATGGATGGAGAGTAGCTCCATCTCCCATTCTGTCTACTGTCTGGGAGCAAAGAGAATTTTTCTGGAACTGTGAACCAGGGATTTACTAACACCCAGGGCTTTCAGTTCCTGGATGCATCCTCTAGCCACTTGTCTGTTACACAGAAACTGGATGACACATCCTCCCCTTCCTTCTGCTCCCCTGGCAGCTATGTTTCAGGAGAAGCTGTGATCTGGCTGCATAAAATCAGGAAGAGGTTTGAGACTCTGAAACTTAGTTTCCCAGTGAGAGAAGAACTCAAACATGCATTTAAGTCCAGGTGAGAAACTAAGTCCAAGATGTTGTCCTTTGGGTTTTTTTGTTGTTGGTCTTACACGCCCCAGCTCTCAGCACACTGGCTCCTGCGGAGTGCCTAGATATAGCACATGTGGACTTTGGCATTTAAAACAATATTGTAAACACTGCATCTAGAGCTAGGCATGTGATTGTTGTAGAGTTCACTGTCTCAATGCCTGGATATGAAACACAAATCTTTGCTGGTACCTTTAAGCAACAACAAAGCATTAAAATAAAATAGTATCAATCCAAGTCCTGCATTACCTTTCTATGTAACCTGACTGCCTTCTCATTCATATCTCTGTTCTTCCTGCAAAGTCCTTTCATTTTGAATAAATTTCCCCCCCAACCCACAGAACCTCAGTAATGCCAATCTTAAAATGCCAACTAACCTCTGTTTTCTGCACAGTGGTGATCCCCTTGGAAGCAGCTGCATTACAACTATCCTGAAAAAAAATCAGCATTTCTCCACGTCAGGACAAGGAAGAGACACACTGCTCCTCAGATATAAAAAAAACAAGGAAAAGGCATCACAGGGGATTCCAGTCCTCCCCAGCAAACTTCACCTGGCAGGTGGTGGCAGGAGAGACACGCGTCCATTTACAGCTGGCACACTCACCCTTCTGTATACATCGTGAGCAGCTGGTAACACAGAAAACAGAGGTTTTATAAGACACAGGAACTCAACCTATATTCAGCCATGACTGTGAAATTTCAAGTGACAGAAAAAAGCTCAAACCCAAGAGAACAACCTGGCAAACATAAAATGAAACGTGTAAAACTTATAACCTGTGTTTACCCTCTAAGTCTATTGTTCTGTTGTGCTTATTCTGAGGACAAATTTAGAATGAAATACAATCTGTGCTGAGATGCTGAGAGTCATAAATTTCCAAAAAGCACGAAGCAGACAGAACACTCTGTGTTTCACTTTGCCATGGTTTTCTCTAGTACATAAGTGGCCAGACAGTACTTTTTAAGCAGAAAAGGGCAGAAAACCATCACTGATTCTTTCACAGCCTGCCTTAACTTCTGTGTGTGTAGTGCTAGCAAGTATTGCTAGTTTACTATTGCCTTCCCTTACCAAATAATATGCCTGTTGAAAAGTAGCTTGTCCCTATCTCGCTTTGCAATGCATCTATCAGGATGGAGGAGAGCCAAGAGCAGCACAGACCCTCCCCACACATGCTGAGAAATGCTCTGATTTAGAGAAAGACAGCTCCTTCCCTGTGTTGCTCCAGGGACAGGGAAGTGATGTGCTGCTTCCCAAAAAACAGGAGTTCAATTTCATTTCAGGTGCCTATCTGCCAAGAGGCCAGATGCCTCTTTGTATAGGGGAGGGCCATTCTGAACAGGAACACTGTAGTTACCTACAGTATATGATAGCCATGTCTTTCTAAGTTTTAACAATCACATATCATAAAGGGTTAGGCCATGTACTGGGCACAAATGCTTTCTACTGTGAGCTCTCAATAAAGAGTACGGTTCTGAAAGATAACGTATACAGAACAATAGGTATTAATTATTCCTATTAGCAGATTAGATATTACTTTATGGGTTATTTGTATTCATGTTACCCCTGGACTATATTTCAATTGCATCTGTCTCTATTAAAAACCAGCTCCATAAAGTGGCTTTTACAGAATCTCTCAACTCCTCTGATCTAGGTCCTATCCTGAGTTCCAGAGGCCCACCTTTTTCACAAGGACAAAAAGGATTTTAATGTCATTATGACACCCTTTATTATCTCTTCAGGCACTTGTCATAAATTCAGTCACTGTAATAATTCTCCTACAGCTAGCTGCCAGGGTCCTGATAAATAAAAGCGTCATCAGAAGAAGTAGCTTTCTAAGGACAACAGAAAAAGAAGAGGAGGAGGAAATGGGCCAGGAAAAGGGATGTGACTATCTTTAGAAAAATTCATTTCTTTAATAAATACAAAAAAGAAGAATGATCATACTTCAGCCCCGCTTCCCCACAAACACACAACCTTCTCAGTGAACTTCAATAGGAACAAGGCTCTTACTTTTTCAACTGAAATGTTTGTGTGATGTTCCAAGAGCTTGAGGACAGTGATGCTTCAAGAACTAGACAATCTGGAAAAACGTGACTGTTAGACATATAGACATATGCTGGATATTACAAGAAATAACTGTAAAAAAATAATTCAGTTGAAAGATCACATGCCTTCAGCTGTTCTCTACATAGTATGCACCTTCTCTCACACATTCATTCACACTTTTGACTGATAAAAGTAACTAGATTTTGCCCTTCCATAGCATGCTTCACTCGAGTTATTCCAAGACTTTATACACATTCATCAATTAAGCTTGATGCCACCACTGCATGACATACAAAAGTAACGTTATTGTCAGCATACAAATAAGGAAATGCTACCATGGGGCAGGGATATAGAATCATCTCCTGAAGAGCACACAATGGTATACTATAGCACAGCCAGACCCCAGATTCAAGCCTTCTAACACAACAGACTGTGCTAATGTGAGGGACCCTAACATACCGTACTTCTCTCGCTTTCTGTCTCAGAGACTTGGTTTCAGAGTCTTCTTTTGTAATCTATGCAGTAGCAATTTTCATCCTATTTAAATCTTTTATGATTGCATGAGTCAATTTGCCATTATTTCAGCTAGCAATTACTATACCAACAATTCACTGGCAGCTGTGGAATGAAAGAGTATCTTCTCCTATGAGCAGAATACCACATCGAAAAGTAGAGTTAGATATATACCACTTAAGCCATGGTCCCTTTCATCTGTGTAGATGTGTAGCCTGCAGATGTGTACGTCTGTGAAATGAATGACTGTCTGAGATCAAACAAAACCCGTGTGTGCAGACTTTTCTGGCTTCTCTATGCTAGGAAGTAGATAGCTTTTTAATCCAGGAAAGTTACACAGATTTAAAGTATATCTACCTTGCAAAGGTAAAGAAAGCTTTGTCTTTATCACAGGCTGCCTTGTTGAGATGAAAGCTAGCTTTGGCTACATCTAAATTGTTAAATCAGAAGTATCTCCTAGCTCCACATGTCAGCATGGCACTAGGGGTGCTCACTGCAAAGCCTGCCTGCATCGCTTGTTAGAAAAAGCCCTTGGGACTGTTTCTATGCTTAAATATCTCACTACATGGGTAGCAAAGAACCTGATTTTTAAAGGTGTTTTAGTGCTTGAAGATGTGGATAAGCACACATAAACATTCTGGAATCCTTCACCAAGCACCTATTGGCGTCTCCAGAAATCCACGTATCTGCATATATCTGACAAAGTGGGCACACAATTGCCTAAATCATTTGCCTAGGTCATTATGAGAAAGGTCTCAAGCCACGGACTACTCAGAAGTAGCATTGTACTAGGACTACTAAGTAGAAATAAGGAATCTATTTGCTTCTGGCAAGGTGTGTCTTCTCTTTTAAGTTTGTATAAATATTTTAAAAACAACACTGTCAAATAAGGTTTCGTGATTTTGTCTGTGTTGAAATCCATGGAAGCTATTATTTTCTGTAAGGCCTGGTCTGACCTTTCAAAGTGCACCTGACTGCACTGAGTAGCAGGTATTTTCAAAATTTTTTTTTCAGAAATGATACCTGAAGGAGTTTTGCAAGTGCATCTTCTTGTGAGACTGAGGTCACTTTACGTGAGGTACCATAAATAGTCAATGTAACTTCCACATTTGCATAATCCACTAATATATCTCAACTCACAGGAGCGTATGAGTGGCGGTAATACTGGTGGGCACAAGCTAAGCTTCTGATTAACACTGTTAAAGGGGTCACCTTTGGCACAAAGCACAGGCAAGGCAAGCTGGCTTCCATAACACTATACTCTGAAAACCTGCTAATGGAGTAAGAGAAAGCCTTAGTCCATGAAGGCACAGAAACTAAACAATGTACTCCATAATTACAAGAAAACATGGCTTTTGGGACTGGGTCAGTAAAGGACAGTTTTTCCTTCTCCAATGCATTTGTCCCTCTTAAAAATCCACTAACAGTGTTTACTAGGGACAGCTTGATAGACCAAAATACTCATGGATATCAACCCTAGCTGTCATCTGCTAGTGACAAAGTTTCTTACTCTAGATTCCCAAATCAATATTGGACAGGAAATTGACACAACGCTTGCCTGATGTCAGAGGAGCTTTTCCCATACAAAGTCTGCAGGATGAGCTCCTGAGATCCTGGTATTCCAAGAAACCTCCCTCAGGGGCAAGTGTCTCCCAGACAGCACTCTTTGCAGCACTGAGCTCTCCAGAACAACAGGTCATTGTAAGTTCTGGCTAATGTTTCATTCCTCTTTCTTCACAAAGGTGTTATAAAAGAAACATTCCTGCAAAGTATTAGGTGTCTTTTGGGCTATGTTATCTGGGGATAACAGATAACATAAGGCAGGCATTTATCTGAAATTTTTGTTTCCTCTTCAAGTCACCCAAGAGCACACGGTATCCTTGCTATCTTTGTCCCTCAGTTTAGATGAAAACTCTCTTTTGTATTCTAACATAAGCGACTTTAAAAAGGTACAAGGTCAATCTGTATTCAAAATGCTTTGTGCTTCCATACAGACCCTTGAAGCAATGCAAGCAGGACATTTTCCTCCTAGCAGTCATATAAGATTCTATTGTGAAGGATTATCATCTGATCTTTGAGACCAGAGCCTAGAGAACAGCTGAAAAGTCCAGGCATTCAGTAATTTACCATCTCATTCTAAAACTTGTAGCTGCCCATAAGATGCACAAAACAGATCACATGCATTCAATATAAATGTCTCAGGTCTCTAATTCTGAGAACTACTGGTGAACAAAGTAGTATAAGAATTATTGCAAAATGACTCAACCAATAATTCAGAAAGATGAATAAATTCAAGTCAAAAAGATGTACCAGCCAAACTGCCCCTGAAAAACGTATTTTTCTGCCAATCCTCTCCATGGGGCAATCACTTTCTCACAAGTGTCTAAGTTAGGTTGAAACAGTTAATTGAAGGTTAAGTTTATTGCACAGAAATCCATAGGCAGATTCTCCTCCTATTTATGCTAGTACAGTTTCTTGCAAAAACAAGTTATGTTTGCAGGTGAAAGAAGGGTTAAGATGGGTTAATTTGTCAAGGCAGAGCACTGGACCAGCTTGCATAGCTCTAGTCAGCTTGATTGTCATTGCAGCTATCTTAAGTTTCCTTAGACAGTGATTAATGGCACCATGTAAGTACAGTCCTAGGCTGAAATATTGCAGTGCTACAAGCTGAACTGAAGAAGCTGTTTCTAGCCATAGGTTAACCTGTTTTATTACTTCTAGAAAGAATTCCGTATCTTTAATTATCAAGAATAGTGTGACTATACTCAAATCACCTGACAAAACACAAATCTTTTTTTTTTCAAAGACATTTAATAAAAATCACTACCTACTCTCACATTCATTAGGCCTGTATTTATGCTCAATTCTCCCCAGTAATAAAGGACACTGAATAAGCATTACATACATGTAACAGTAACACATACCATGATTAGATATCGCCGGAGTGGTTAGATTGAAGAAGCAGGATGAGTTTTTCAGCACTACGTTTTCATAAAATATTTCAACAGGTGTTACAACTTTTATTGTGCAGGAAGTAAGGATTTTGCTTATGCTTGCAGCCACAGCAACCTATAAAACAATAAAAACAAGAACACAACAGACTTCTTGTAATACTTGCTAAGTGGTCACCTTGTCTTTGCAGGAAACTACAAAACCATGAAATGTACAAAATGGAAATTTTTGTGGTGGAAGCAGACAATTCACTAGGTAGCCTCTCAAAGGAGATGGCCTCTTCCAGCTGAAGAGGCAATACAGAAGGAGTCCTGAAAGGAACTGCACTGTTTACTTTCAGAACCTAAATGGATCTGTAAGGTACGTTAGGGGAGCAACCTGGAATAAGTTTGGATTTAAACCCAAGAATTTTGCTATAACAGTGCTATATGCTGTTATAGTTCCTTAAAAATATTTGAGCAAGAATGTACAAATCCTCACAGACGACGACATTTGCATCCATAATCAAAATGCACTTAATTATGAAACAGAATTTGTCTTGTGAAGAATTATCCTTTGTTTCTGGCTGAGAGCGCTTTACAAATATGATCACATTAGTGTATTCAATCAGGAAACCAGAAACAATGGCATGCAGATTAAGTGGCCAGTCACAATACTTGATAATCAGATACTCAAGGCTGTGTGTGCTGTGAACAGATACTGCGTAAATACTAGTATCAAACACTTAAAGACGCATTTGTGTTAGCCTATGTGTCCCAGTGAATGTTCTGTAACTTGTTACAAAGCTCAGAACTTACATAAAGCACTTGATACATAGTCACTAGAAAGATAAAAATAGCTGATAAAGTGATATAACAGCAAGATTTCCTTTGTCAGCATAGTGAATTTTTGACTCAACATCAGAAGTATGGCTTCAGGACACATTTTACAGGAGAGGAAGAGAACACCTATCTGATTGACGTATTCAACTCACTGGGATTTCCAATACATTTGCCAGTTGTCGAGATAAGAGATTAATGTATGGAACATGGTGACAAAAGAAGGGAAGCTGCAAGAAGTGACAAAATGGCACATTTTAAGTCACAATAAACAAACACGCATAAAACTTGGTGTACATACCTGACTTTTGGCAGGGAGACTTAGCAGGATTTTCAGATCTTTATCGGGTGCATATGAAATGTTATACCAACCCTTTATGCTGTTTGAACGTGTACAATTTTCTTTTAATGTGCACCTAAAAGTATACATAAAATTATACTAGCCTCCTTATTGTGGTTTTGACTTCACACACTGTACTTCAATATATTTAATGTTACTGATTTTTTACAGGAACACTATTGATTTTTTACAGAAATATGGTTATAACTGCAAAAAGCTTCAGGAAACAATCAGTAAAGTCTTCTGCTTATCAAAATAAATTACAATGCATTGATATATGCCCTAGGGTCCTGATTAAGTCAATAGGACTTGAGCAAATATTAGATGCTTGGCTAGTAGTAACAGTGGACTTGGTAGCCTGGTATCGAATTCATCACCCCACACTTGATTGCACCATGGTACAGCTCCAGATCTCACCCTTCCAGTTCCCTCTACACTCAATGGGGAAAAAGATATTCTTTCAGGGTGCAACTCAACTAACCTCCTTTAGACATTCATACAAAAATGAAATGAATCACACTACAGAAGCTGCTCATTCTCTCCAAACAGTATAAAAGGAGACGGGGGTGAAGCTCAGATGTAGAGCTATGCTACAGATGTGTACAGCTATGTATCTACAAATGCGAGATGCATCCTCCTTCCAAATATCCTCTGTCATCCACTGATGTGAACTGTAATCTTTCCCTTTTATGTCAGTGCACTTGGTTAAAAACACCAGGTTTGAAAAGGAGCTCAAACCAGATTTCTCTGTCTTCAAGAATAAAATCCATTTCAGAAGTACGATGGCACAAAGTAGATAAAAATGTTCGGTGCCAAATTGTAGGAAACAGAAACTACACAAGAGAAAAGGAAGAAGGAGGAAACACTGAGCTATACAAATACTACAAAGATTACCTGTATTAAAAATGTGTGATAAGAAAAAGAGAACACAGGCAAACAAATTAGATGAACAATCACTGAGTTTGAAAGGTGAATCCCTAAAATACTGTCTGCTGTAAAGGGTTAATGAACAATCTACAGATTAACTCCAAGTAATTTCATATAGCTAGCAATTAAAGACAAGTAAGTGCTAGCTGTGTATTTATAAAAGAACGTTAACATCAAATATTTTTTTAATATTACTATTTTCCTACCAAATGTAGTGTGTATAGCTTTGATCATGTGATCACCATGTGCCTTAATGAACTATTCCTTCGCTAAAAGCTAGAAATCAGTACACATTTGAGAAGCATGGGACTTTTTCATGAGGAGCTCACTGTGTAAACATATTTCACAAACAATGTTTTCTCTCCAGAAGGAATAACACAAAAATGACTTTTAAGAAAAATAACGACTGATTTCCAAAATGCCTGAAATAATCCCACAAACCATAGAAACGATAAAGCCATCTTCTCTGTACCTCAAGACGTTGGCAACTGGAATGCAGTTAAGCACAAGGTCACTTCCTTTGTGGTCTAACTCAGGAAACTGAGTTCCTGCTGCACAAGAACCTGGTGGGGCTTTGCATCTGAATACATTCAGATCATAACTACAGTGCAAGAAGCTGGGACTATGCCTGACATATTTCAAACTGTCTGAACCAGGACAGATTTCAGTCCCATGTATGTCTCTCTTTACCTCACTGAGATCACAAAGGTCCATTAGCACCACTGTTTTAGAACCACAGAGGATGGGTTCTGTCATCAACAGATGTGCATAAACCAGATATTCGGATACATATGGGTAAGTAACTCTCACTGGCAACGATGAAGGGGAAAGAGGCATCCTATAGTTTCTGACAGGCTGAGGATCATGATGTTGAAGATGCAAGGCAACACACTTGCAATATTTGACACTAAACAAGCATATATGTTTCAGTGACGCATTAAAAAAGAAAGCTGTTTATAAAGCTGAATATTTAAAACTGCCCTAGGACAAAGTTATTTGCCTTAGACTACCTGAGAAACACAAGCAGTGAACTTGTTTCCCTGATCTACAATGAAGAATCTAAGAGTTTAATGACAAAAAATATAATGCCACGCAAGGGCCCAGGGTCATGCTTATCTTCATGGCAGGAAAAATGTGCCTTTTGTTGCTCTAAAAGCTGACCTTTAACACTCAAACAATATGCCATGGAGAATAGTTATTTCATAAGAAGCAGTCGCAAAGCGGGCAGCAGAGCATCTGATGCCCCTCAGCACAAATTCTCACAATTGCTCTGCATGGGATGAGAGTAACAGGGATTCCAGTGACCTAAAGATGAGATTGTTTTGTTATATCCCTATTTTTAGACAACTGATACTGTTTGCAAGCACATTGGAATGAACATACAGATAAGTATTATTTGTGAACCACATAGTTCTCAAAATTAACATACAGACTCAGACAACTACTAAGTCTCATTTTCTGGGAAAGGTGGACTAGACCAGACCCTACACAAGCGTGAAGGTGTAAGACATAAAATCCTAGGATCAGATTTCAGTCATGCATAGATATGTGCACAGAGAAAAGCAGAGTCAAGATTTTTTTTTAATCTTTCACAGCAAGCTAGTTCTTTATGCTACTAAAGATTCTTCTTCACAATTGGAATTAAGCTCCTCTTATTTCCTCATAACACAATACCTATGCATGAACCAGTTTGTTCATATGTACTTAAGTCTCTGCTTCAGTAATTTTGTATTAACTACAGATCCTACTGAGTTTGCCCTCTCTAGCTTGCCAAAGCACACAGATTTCATCACGGAATGAGAACTTTGTTTCAGATAAAGTTTTGGCTTCGAGGTACCAGCCCTCAGTACTGTGGAATGAAGTCCACAGATTTCACACACACTGACCAAATTAAAAAGTAAGTCCTAAGCTGAAACCAGGACAGTCTGGTCATGTCAGGTAACTAAGATACATTGGTAGTTCCATATGGGAAATACAAGTAAAATATCAGTGCCTTGTATTGGAATAATTTCAGCATACTTCAGGTAAATCTGATTCATCTATAGAAAATGTAGAAACATCAAAAGAAATCACACAATGTTATGACTAATTGTTTTAAATGACTGTGAAAAGGAGAATCTATATATTTCTCTCTATGGAAGCAAGTAGAAATATGAACAGCAGAAACACTTTGTTTCATTTTTTTTCACTTAAAATAAAAACTGCAGATCTTTTTATCAAAACATTGGATTTGAGTTCACATTGTCTTTAAAATGAAGCATTACTACTAAGTTTTATTCTAAAAATGAAGTACATATTTAATATACAAGTTATTTTCCAGTTAGAACATAAAACATATCATCAATGTCAAATTTATTATTGCTTTAGTGGACATGTATGAGCTTTGATTAAAATATGGAATATATTGCTTTAGTGGACATGTATGAGCTTTGATTAAAATATTGGCTAAAAACATGTCTTCCTCTTTTTCTAAAGCTTCACTCAGAGCTCTCTTTTCACAAAACCAAGTATTTAATGATGCTAAGTGCTTAACAGTGAAAAATTATGTGGGTGTTGAACAGGATTCATATTATAGTAGTTAATTTTTTCTGCAAATGAGTACATTGTTTCTGTTTCAACCAGATGGAATCTTTTGGTGATTCCCCTCATAAACAGGGGATTTACTGACTAAAGCTGTTATTCGCAGACAGTAAGGTAAGGAAAAGCCTGAAAAACTTAGTATTGTAACATACACCCTTTCTAACAAGGTAGAAAAAGAGAGTTTGAAGAAAACAGGTAACAGAATACCCTCCCACTCTCTTCTAATAACTACCTTTGCAAAACAAAGTAGCAGGTCTTCAGCAAAATCAAGTTAACATTGTAACAAACCAAAATAACCTACATGGGTAGTATTAACCTTCTAAAATAAGACTGCTAGTGGGATTCCTCAATAATCAATCTTATAACCACTTCTGTTTAGCGTTTTAATCCCTGATAAACTGGCATAAAAGAAGGGTTACACTGTCAACATCTGACGATGATAAAAAATTGGGAACATGACATGTCAAAGCATAAAGTACCAGAACATGTACCTAGAGCAATGAAGATCTCACAACCCATATGTGTTACAGACTGGAAACTCATCAACTGGAAAGAAAACAAAGAAAGAGAAGGACCTGGGGGCATTATTTGATCACGGGTGATTGTGGCCCATCAACGTGACGCTGTCATGAAAAAGACGTTTGTGATCCCAGGACACACTAAGTAAGGTGCTTCCTGGACAGCCTGATTAAACACCATTGAACAAGGCACAGCAGAAATAGTTTCTGGAATACTGTGACAGTCCTGGCCATCTTTATTTTTAAAATAATACATAAATTTCACAGACCGGCTACTGGAGTGGAGTTAAGAAAGGAGTGTCTTATGTGAGAGGATCTTAGTGAAGTTAGCTGTTTCAGCACACCAAAATGAAAGTGAAAAAAGAGAATGCCTTCACAAAACCATTGAGGAGATTAAATGTGAGGGAACAGGAAAAACCTATTTAAGCCAAGATGATGCGAGCACTAGAACAAATTAGTGTAACCTGTCCATGAACACACACGTGATGAAAATGAGCAGACAGATTTTAACCAGCAGAAAAATGAGACTCTCAGGTAGCCACACGACCAGGCCAGGGAGGACAAAAGCCTATCTAAACTTAGGATGGTCCTTGGTTAGTTTATGAGTAGGTTTCCATGATGTGGTTGCTTGCAATTGCCAAGACTACACTTGATGACCCAGGAATTTCTCCTGTCCAGGCCAAAGACATAAAATAGCTTTCAAACCTTCAAAGAAAGCACCAAAACTATGACCCAAATGTGGGAATGAAGTGTTTAGAAAGAAATTCTCCTCTGGCCTAAACCAAAGGCAGTGATTCCAAAGCAAGGAACTATGAATACAGAAGACAACTGAGCACTCTTTCTCCATGCTCACATGCAAGATGCTCTCAGCAACGAAGATGCTTCAAGCATGAGCATACAGTTTTGTCTCTCAATCAATCTGGAAAGCAAAAACATCTGTTCTAAAACCAAAATAATTTATTCTTCTTAGCCCAACGTATCTTTTATAGGTAGATCTCAATCTAATCTGAGGGTTAACACAGTTTTTAAAAACTGCAGAGCTCCCTTCCACATGAGAGCAGTGTCTCATTTATGACTATGACTGATTCCATAAAAACTCAGTAGATACAATCTTGATGCTGAATAGCCCCGAGCCAGTCAAAATGTACACTGACTAATAATGCATTGCTTTTATATGAAAGTCTAAAATATAAAAAATACCTTTGAATCAAAGAACACCACCCACAGTAGGGATCCTTCGCAGATAAGCATTCTTGCTCAGAAATGTATCTACCGCAATTTGCAACTGGTATTCTCCTCACCTAAAACCAAAGAATGCAGTAACACACTGAATTAAAATAAATAGCCTTCATAAACAGGGAAATTGAGGGTTACTATTAAAAATCTGACAGCAACCAAGCACAATCCCTTTGGGGAAGTTCCTTATGGACTCCCCTCTGCCAGAAGACCTCTGGATAGAAATATGCAGCCTATTTTACACACACTGTATTTTGCCATCAGATGATGAAACGCCTCTGACAATGATAATTGTAGTTCTACTACTCAAAGGCCAGCATGGACAGACTAATGCAAGAAAGACTGATTAGCATAGCGAATTACAGATAACAATAGAAAGGAGCTTTATTTTACAAATAATGCTCTGCTTAGCAGAACACTGTTTTCCTCTCATCAGAACTGAGATTTTTAAATGATTGATGAAGGTGCATCCAAAAATGCATGCGCAAAACAAAATGCATCTGTGTTTGCATCACCATGTCAGGTTACTGCATGTGCACATTAGAACAAACGCATGCAACTACTTAGCATGCATGAAAATGCCATTTCAATAAGTAAATGTAGATAATTGTGGCTATATTATATGTAGCTATACTTGTACATTCAGCTCGAATATCCTAGCCAGCCATTTTCAGAAAAGGAAAGGAAAAAGAAAAAGAGAAATCTGATTACAAATACAAATAATATTATTAATAACAATGTTAATTATAATCTTAATAAGAAAAATATTAGTAATTCAAGCCATTATTTTTTGTACAAATTTGCAGGAATTAAAAATTCCTGTGCTTGGAGGACAGAAAGAAGGATACATGGCTTTCTGCAAAAGTATATTTACTGTTCTTTCCAGCCATATCTTGTAAAATTAAATTTATCTGCAGGTGTGCAAGATAATCAGTTCAGAAACCAGCCAACTTCATAGACTACTAGCAAGTTAAAAAAAGATATCATAAAAGCATTATTTAATCTCCAAGAAATGATCACAGAGAGGCATTTATTCCTAAAAGTGTTGTTCCTCTATAACAACTTGCTCTTTTACCAAAGCTGAAGAAAATTCAAGTCTTTACTTTGAATATCTACATATACTTTTGACTGAAATTTTGATTCCTTCTGCATTTGTGATAGATGTTTGTATCAGTCAGGAGCTCTCCTACCAACTTACCCATTCTCTCAGACAACAGGCTAAAATGCCATGTTCACTGCTGGAAAAGTGATTTTATTGTAAATGAAAGTAATCAAGTGCTGGGTGAAATCCTGTCCGGCTAAGATGGACAGCCAGCCCTTATGTTTCACTGCCATCTTCCCCGCTGCTAGTGGAAACAAAGGAATTTGCCAAGTTGACGCTCAGTAGCCCTGCTGCAGGATGTGCTGCAACAACTGCACTGGCTTCTGGGAGCTGCTCTCTGCTTGACATGAAGCTCTGATGTGTTTGCTCACATGCAGTAGCTCCCAGTGATTGCTGAACTCCTTGGCATCACTATGCAGACACATTAATCATTTCTGATTGTGGTTTTGTTTTGCTTTGCTTTTTTTAAGGTCTATGCCTAACTGAAGATCATGAGAATTTTATCATTGATTTCAGCAGAACTAAGACTTCAAACCCATCTCTGAAATTAAGAGTTTTCTCCACATTAGAAACTCCATAATTGACTAGCAGACCCCAGCCTACCAATACCCAGATTGCTAATTCAGAGAAATTCCCACCTCCAAAGAGTCTACAAGGGTTTTTTTGCTACCTCCAAGTTTGATTCTGCATGATGCCTCCAGGAAAAAGAGAAGCAAAGACTCTGTCCACAGAATGACATAAAATAAGCATGGGAATAAGGGTGTTGCTGGATCGCAGCAACAGTAGGCAGCACCATTACAGTGGAAGCTCTTCTGAGCTCTGCAGAAGTGCAGCCCAAACTTAGATGACATAACCAGATACTAGATGTAAAGTTGGTCACTGCAGTTTGGGTACTTAAGGTCTAACTCTGACCAAAACTGATGCTTCAATTATAATGTGGCAGAAACCCTTAAAGCAGCAGTTTATTTGAACTTATTATTTTATTTAATATTGTGCTTACCTTATTAGCAGAGGACAGATAGACGTAGTTATTATCTACTGGATCAAGTCGAAGTTTGGGGAAAATGGGGGTTTCTTCCTTTATTTCATATAAAACCTCTGGGCAATTAGATTCCATATCCTCATTAAGAACAGCCTAAAACACAAGAAACTAAATTATTCACAAGTCCTTTTACTGATCAGTCAGTATTTTAAACAAAATCCTAATTTCAGCTACATCAGAGCTGCTGAGATGATTTATTGTGCCCTAATTCAACTCACCTACTGCACTGGTTCTCACACTGCAGAAAGATGGAGGAAAAGAACACCAGAACAGAATTCCAACAAAATCCATGCCAGATACATTTTGCAATGAATCTCACACTGGTTTAGTGTATGAAACACCCCTCCCACCAAGCATGTTCCTGATTGACACAGAAACTGAATGTGGAAGAGATGCCTATATCCCAAAGCCATAATGTGTTAACTGCTCCTATGAATGGAGAAGAAAGTATCAGCCTTCAGAAAACAAATCAACATCCAGACACCCACAATGTAAATAGGAACTTACTGACAACTGTCTTCAGGACAGAAGTTTCTCTGTGGCTTCTGTGAGTATACATCTGAGGTGGTACTTCTTTTTCTTACCTTGCCTAACTCTACAGTCTTCCACCACGCTTCACACAAAATTCAAGAGAACCAGAGACCACGGAAACTTTATTTTGCAAGTTAATAAGCACACCAACATTGATATAAGGTTTTCCATAAACATGACTAAACAAGGCAGATACGTTCATGCATTCACGGTCTCCACTGCACTAAGGAGACAGGGAAGATTTCAATTTTATTTTTCATTATTAAAAGTGCAGTGAAATCAAATGGGTAAAAGCTTTCCAAGCTCTCTACTATATTCCTCTCCAACTGCCTGCTTAATAAAAAAAAAATTAGAGTCATCCTTTGCAGTGAAGACAGGAAATGCACATTCTTGCAAAACCCGGAAAAAATTTGAAGCATAAAAGACATTTGACTGGATGGTTGAAAAGTTTGATAATAAGGTAAGATGACTTTCACTTCCAAGTGATTGATTTAAGGTAGCTTAGGTCAACTATTCAGAAGCTAAAGCAAAATGAATCTTGACTTTTATCTCTAACAGACAGCTATTCACATCACAGATAGGTCAATAAACAAATAAATATGTTTCCAAAATCTAACAATATTTAACATTTCTACTGGACAACCAAAGCAAGGAAGGAAAAAAACAACTAAGTAACTGAGAACTCCACAGTCCATAAATTGATACTGTGGGCATCAGCAGTTTAATGAAATGTTTCCATTAATTTTAAGCAGGGTACATAATTGCTTTTGGAAGTTATGTTGCTCTTCAAGTAACAACACAGCAGTTACTTCACAAAGCAACAAAAAAAGAAATAGATATTCAGGAGATTATATCCGTTTATAATACAGTGCCTAAGCCAAGAAACCTTTACCCACTTGAACACAGTGGCAGCTGAGGGAGAAGGGAAGAACTGCCACTCTCAGCTTAGCTTAGCTTACCTTCAGTAACTGTCCATCATCTGTTCCCAAGAAGAGAACTATCTGATCCAAAACAACTGTGCCATAAACAGCCACTAATCCAGAGTGAATCAAGGTAGGCAGTTTCTTGATTGATCGTGCCTCCTGAAAATCAGATATAAGAGAAATCTATTACAAAATCATTCACCTATACTGTAAAACATTAAGAAAAGGAAGAATCCCTGGGAAGATTCTCAGAGAACTCAACTTTAGCCAATACTCTGGCTAACATTTTAATTCTGACACAATTTCAGTGCCACATATCATTGGAAATGGCACATGAAACATTAAACTACTTCTTTTTTATACATGGCAACTGACCACACCTGTGACAAAGATTACACCTACTGCAGCTAAAACACTGACCTCAGTGGGACACAGGCTTGGCCTAACAGCCGCAAGTTACTCTGCAACAGAATTCCTCTTTTGGGGGCTTATTCTGCCCGGGGCTTATTCTGAATTGCCAGTTCTTCTCAGTGATGCCATGCTTTGCCATCACCTGACTGCACCTACTATGAAGGCTACAGATACACTCAGCAACCACTTTGAAAGGCATGCTAATATTCTGGAGAAAGGAGGCACTTCAAACACATGGACTTTTGGGGTTTTTTAGTGTGCTTCAAAAAATGCCGAGCTTCATCCTCCCCTTTCTGGTTTCCTGCTTTACCCTAAAGGAAGTTGAGACTTGCATATTTACATAAATATGAGATAAAGTAGTAGAAAGTTCATGCCAGGGAAAATATGAATGTACCTGTATGAACTTCATTCAAACTGAACATGTTGCCTACAATTCTCCATCGAAGCTGCAGGAAGTCAAGTGACAAATGTGTAAGGAGCTCATGAAAGAAAACAACATGCAGGAAATCCCTGATCTTGTGGAAGGAAAAACCAGACAAAATACCTCTGATTGTAAACAATCAAGTGCTGAAAGGAAGCTCTGATGTGTGAGAATAAGGTTATTCAGCAGGTGAGAGATGGGCTCAGCCCTGAACCCCCTACAAGCCCAGGTATCTCTCCAGCAAGCACTAACTCAGGTTTGCAGTCCTGTAACTGATTCAAGTCAACCTTCAAATGGGTCCAACCCCAGCCAAGCTTTACCTCCCCTTCCCCTCTATTAGTATAATACCTTCCAGTAAGCTTAGTGAAGGAAATTATGTGCCTGGAAAATGGTCTGTAAATCCATCTATCTACCTAATTTTTCATTTGAGTCACTCTCCTCACCACATGAACATGTGCATGGACACCAGTGCAGGCACGGAGAGGTGGGGGGCAAGAGCTCAGGCAGGACCAGGACCTTTGGAACAAGCCCTGCAGGTCGGCTTACAAAGCGCAGAATCTCAGCCTCAAGGACAGATTCCTAAACCTACAGGCACCCTCTTAGTGTGAGAATCTATTTTGCTTTAATGCACAAAACAAAATGTGAGAATAGATCATTAAAAGTGACATTTTGCAGAAAGGTGAAGGCATTTCTCAAAGTTATGAAGTGAATCCATAACACAGGAACAGCTGAATTCAACTCTCTGGCATGCTAGGATGCTGGCTTAACCCCAAAAAGTCTTTCCACATAGAAATATTTTTTTTCTGAACTGCAATCCTAAATCAATTAAAATCTTTTTCAGTCATCTGAATTATTTTAATTAGCTTGCAAGAACAGCCACTTGGAGTAAAAGAAGACTTGATTAACTCTCATATTTAAAAATACTATTTTTTGTCAGGCAGGAGGAAGAAGACTGGCACAGAACTTCAGTAAAACCCACTCAGGCATGAGACTCCAGTGCCATGGAGATCTGTTTTAGATATGGGGCGGGAAAAGTGATTGCAAGTATTTTAAGGTGGAAAAAGTTAACTCACTCACTAGATCAGAGGGGTCACAAAACTCCAGCACTGATGTACACAATGAGGCTTCACTCAGGCAAAGGACTAAAGTGAAGCTTCGCTTCCAGGCTTTCATTTCTGCCAGAATTAGGGGGTTTCTTTCTGCAGTGCACCATGCAGTAGTGTAAGGAAAACAAACCACCCCAGGTTCCTTGCAGACTCTGCACAATAAGATCACAGAAGAGCGGAGGACTCACCCAGTCTCTGAAAAGCTCTGCTGCCAGATTTTCTTTTGACCCACATACTAATAAAATAACTAGTGTCATATCAGTGCATCCTTCTCATCTGACTGAAGAACCAATACTGACAAGTGTGGAAGCCCCCTCCCCTCACTCGGCTTGCTAGAGGGAGGGTCAATGTGACACTGAGCTAATACAGATAAGAAGAGGGGGAATTTAGATTGTGGGCAGTCACAACAAAAAATTGCCTTCTCCGTTTTGCATCCTGTTTCTCTAGCTTGCCCATTCCCTCCAGGGTGCAGCTGCTGCTTTCACCCTTCTGTCACCCCTTTTCCATGTGCATTTATTTTTTTAACAAGCCCTTTTACTTCTTCCACTGTGACTAATGGGGTTACAGCACTGTAGGGCCTTCCCAAGCTTTTCCTTTCGCAGCTATATCCATCCTTAAAATGCATTTACAGTCCAAACTTCCTCTATACTTGAAGAGTCACTCATCTCCACAATCATCTGTCTATCCTGTAACACTTTCGGGTTCATACTAAAACAAGAAAAGCAAAAGAAAAGACATTACTACTCTAGAAGACATTATTACTCTAGAAGTTTCTTTAATTCTTCAGTTCTACCCTCTGCTCTATAGTCCCCCAAAATCTTCACATGTACAGGTAAGTCTAGAGTTCTCCTGAATTAACTTACATTTTGCTTATAAGTTCACCCCACTATGATGTTTGGTTATTGGCATGAAAAGTATTTATACTAATTTTCTATTTTACACGTAATTTTCAGATTTATCATCGCATGATTCCAGCTGCAGCAACCATATTCACAATTCTACTTTCTGTCTTGATTTCCTCCTGATTATTTTACATTGCAAGCCTCAGAGGGAAGGGCAGCATTTTTAGCTCACGCAGCATTCATCATATTGCAGCTGGCCCAAAAGTAAAAATAAAGGGTTTGAGCATCTCAGTGAATGAACAGATGGAGCTATACAAAAGGACACAAGACTTGTGAGCAGCATGTAGCAATAGTCAACACTGGAACAATAGATCAATCCTTTTCCTAGAGGGAAAAAACTTCTGCTACCTCATTCTTCTTTCTTAGTTTCACCACCCTTGAACCACCTGCACCAATTTTTATTATATCAGAGGGTAACAAACCTAAATATTGGTGCACACAGCGAGCCTTTATTAGGGCTAAGGAATGAGGACATTAACTGTTCCAAAATTTTATTTCCAGGAGGTTTTTTAGCTTATGTATTGCATAGCGATGCTAGGTAGAAAAACCATCTCAGGTAAGCAGACTGCAAAAAATCAGGGTGGGTGACCAGGAAATGACAGGGTCTTTACAGAGACCTTGCAGAGGTAAGTTCCTGAGCCTCATGACGCAAGGCAGGAGGAACAGTAAGAGGCTACACTTGAGCAAGAGGTTGATGGAGACTCCTGAGATGTGGAGGCTATAAATCTGTGACTCCTTGCAGCAGCAGAAACACTCCTTCTCTGGCCTCAGATCCAAGTTGACAGAATTGGTAAAGTGTCCTAATAAACAATGAGGGAGAACAACCTCCATTAAGGAAGGCTTTGAAACCAGCAGAGCTTGAACATTAGCAGAGAGTGAGAGGAAGTGGTGAGTGACCATGGTCGGAGATTCCCTCCTGTGAGGGCTGAAGGCACACATCTGCTAAAGTCATGCTGTTACAAGAGGTTTCTTTCTTTTTTTTTTTTTTTTTTAGAGGCCCTGATTAACTGCAGAGAGACTGCCAGTGATTTTCCATTCCTTTGACCACTACCCTTTGTTGAACATCCACGCCAACACCAAGGACGTTGCCTAGTGCAGATCAGGACTACAGAGCTCTGTGGGCAAAGTGAATGAGATGGGACCCCAGGCTTTGTTAACCCTACAGGGTCAGCGAAGGGTGATGCTCTTCTGGATTTGCTACTCACAATCAAGGAAGAACTGACTGGAGATGTGATAATCAATGGCAGTCTTCACTGTAGTAACTATAAAATAACTGAGTTCAGGATTCTGAGGTCAGTGAGGAAAGAACAGCAGAGTACAAAGCTGAAAACCAGGCTTCAGCTTGTTCAGGGAACTGGTTTGTGGGATCCCCTGAAAGGCAGCTTTGAATGGAAATGGAGCTCAGTAAAGTTAGCAGGTCTTTCAGGACGACCTCCTCCAAGCACAAAACTCAGGAAAACAAGCAGCCATATCAGGAGATGGCCCCTAGCTAAGCAGGGAAGTCATGACTGAACTACGATGCAGAAAAACAGTATGAAGGAGGTAGAAGCTGGAACAAGTGACTAAGGATGAACTGCCTGGACACGAAGGGATGGCGTTAGGAAAGCCCAGGCTCACCTGGTTTTGAAACTGGCAAGGGATGTTACAGGCAACAAGAAGACCTTCTACCACCACATGAGCAATAAAAGAATACACAATGAAAATATGCACCAGCTGCTGAATAGGTCACGTGATTTACTGACAGTAGATGCAGACAAGGTTCTGGACTTCACCAGCAAGTCTTGTAGTCCTCACAGAGTTCAAGGAAGAAAGAAACTACCAGTACTGGAAGAGGATTGAGCCAGGGATCTCTTACAAAATCTCAGGGAAGCCACATGGGATCTGCAGGAAGATGCTCAGAGACTGTCTGACGATACTGCAAGGCCATTCTCTCATATTTCAAAAGTTGTGGAGATCAGGGGAAGTCTCCAAGAACTGAATAAAGGCAAATACTGCACCCATCTTCAAAAAAGACATGGATGACCTGGGGAACTACACATTGGTCAGTCTCACTTTTCCCCTGGGAAAATCATGGAGCAAATCCTCTTTGAGGCCATTTCTGGGCACAAGAAGAAAGTTACTGGGGAAACCCAGCATGGATTCACCAAGGATGAATCATGCATGACCAACCTGAGGCATTTAAAAGACGTGTAGATGTGGCACTTAGGGGCACAGTTTAGTGGTGGACTTGGCAGTGCCATGTTACAGTTCTATGATTCTGTGACTGCTTTCTGTGATGATGACTCAATTTGTGAAGGAGGGATGAACGGTAGACGTAATTGACTTTAGCAAAGCTCCTGACACCATTTAGCACAGCATCCTTGTATCCAACTTGAGATGTTACAGCTTAGACAGGAAGACTACTGGACAGGAGGAAAAACTGGATGGATCAACAGGCTCAAAGGGTATTGGTTAGTGGTTTGTACTCTACCCAGACACTAGTTACAAGTGGAGTTCTTAAGGGAACCTATCCTGGGACATGTCCTGCTCAGTATCTTTATCAATGACCTGGAGGAAGACATTGAAAGCTTCCAGATTAATCTTGCAGACAGTATCAAAATGAGCTGATACTCTTTACTGCAGGGCCGCCATTCAGAAAGACCTAAAGAAACAGGAGGAATGGGCCAACAAGAACCACAAGAAATTCAACAAGGACAAATGCAAAGTCCTGCACCTGGGATGGCCTAACCCCCTGTCACAGTACAGGCTGGGGAGCAGCTCTGCTGCAATGGACACGAGGGTCCTGGAGAGCAGTGGGCTAAACGGTGTAGCCAGGGAGCAGTGAAGGTTAACAGCATCCTGCGCTGTATTTTCAGGAGCACAGCCAGATCGCACAAAGAAGTGATCGTTCTCCTTTAACTGGCACACATTCTGTTGTGTCTAGGATACTGTGCTCGGTTCTGGGACCCTTGGTAAATCAGAGTTCAGCAGTGGGCCACTGTGATAGTTGGAGCCCAGAGCAGCTGACCTACGGGGAAAGGCTGAGGGACTCAGGCTGATTCAGCCTACAGAGGAGACAGTTTCAGAGGGACCAGAGAAACAGAGCCAGGCTCTTGGCTGAAGTGTATGCAGGATGAGATAATGACACAAACGGAAAGAAGGGAAGTTTCTAGTGGACAGAAGATTAAAAAACATCACAATGAGGACAATTAAGCAGAACAGGTTGTCCAGAGATATTGTGCAGCCTGCATCTCTGGAGGTTTCAAGATCTGACAGGACAAAGCCCAGAGCAACCTTTTCTGACATCAGAGCTGACCCTGCTGTGAGCAGGGGGCTGGATGGAGACCTCCTCTGAGGTTCCTTTCAACCTGAACAACTCTGTGATCCCAGGGAAGTGAATCCTCTGTTATGAGCCCCCAGGCCATCAAAAGTTTCCACTAAGAACACCTGGAGAAGCCACATGACTAAAAGCAACTCTTCTTCTTACTGACAGTGTAAGTCTCCTATGGCTTACTTTCCACACCAAACAGGAACAAACTGAAAATTCATTGTAACTGGACAGAAATATTCCCTTCAGAAACAACTCTAGAAATCTGTCAAACATCAGATGAAATACTAGCAGTCTGGTAATACACAGGAGATGACTTTACTACTAGAAAATTAATTACAGGATCAATTTTGATACCAAATGATATTTAGAAGCCTGTAATTCTTTCCTTAAATAAAAGGCCATGAATCATTTTGGAATGAGTTACCACACAAATTCAAATGTCATTCCTGCAAATTAATGGCCATGATTAAACTGATGTAACTGTGTTGACTTCAAAATCTCTTCAGTAGAGCTTACACCAGCTAACATTTGTCCTACGATTCCAAACTATGCTCTAAAAAGGGGTATATACCAACCCACATATTTATCACCCACTGAAAAATGCAAAAATTCAAAGAACAGACTGTTATACATCTTTACTTTCATTAAATAGCAGATTAAAACCCAACCAAGATATCTTATAATTTAGTAACTACCACAGCTACTTAGCCTTTGCACATCATAAAATAAACACCTTAATATACACTACAGCAACTTGTCTCTGTCTTACAAGTATATGCTTAACATTTTTTTTATTTATTTTCTCCCTGAAAAACTGTAGAATCCTTTTCTTCCCATGCAACTTTTTTTTTTATGGGCAACACTAATTTCCAGATTTGTCATTGTGGTTAGATAACACCCTACAGCTCTCCCCTTGTCATGTTCTCTAATTTCAGCACTTCTCCTACTCATCTGCTTAGCTGTGATCCACGAGATCCTGGGATCTCTGGGAGAGATCTGAGATTCTAGTAGCTTCTGTTCAGCCACAGAACAACTAAAGAACAGCCTTTCTTAAAGTTCACTAGCTACTGTGAACAAGTTTGTGACAAATTCCAACATTCCTCCTATGTATTGGCTACAGAGCTTCAATTTCATAATTGTAAACCACCAAAAATGTTTGTTAGTGCTCAGCCAGGTTTCTAAAAAGAAATGGAGAATGAAATTTGGCAAATTCACATTTATTAACTAAGGAAATTGTGAAGAAGATGCACTTACGTACATGCAGGTTACGCTAGAGTCCATTAATGCATACACCTTGACAGTGCATGTAAGTAGATATACTCAAAACAGACATGTGGATCAGAGGAAAACCAGCCATATAAATATAAAACTGCAAAATATTTTCAGAGTAGTTTAAGATACCACTTGCCTCTTGCTAGTTCAGAATCTTGTCTTTGGGAATCCAGTATTACATATGTCCAGAATAAACACATCCAATTAGGACAAAATGCTTTGTGCACAATACTGCACAAAACAAAACCAGAATTAGTTTGTTCTCATAAGGAGCAATTCCACAGAATTTATAGCAGTCACGTTCTTTTTTATAAAGCAAGGATCTTAAAAATTACTAATTTTCAATGACAGACTCAAAACCAGCATTAAAACTTAATGCAAATGTCAACTTTGGCCTAAGTAGAAATGCAAGGCTAAAGAGATTGCACACCTACAATGAGTTCCTACAGGATGCGGAACAATTTGGTTCCAATCCAGTGAAGTACTCAAGTTCATGCGTAACTTTAAATGCATGGGCATGAAGATGATGGAAGTACTTATATGCCTAATGTTAAATATGCCCTAAAGTGCTTTACTGGGTTAAGGCCAGAAAGCTCAGTACCTTACAGGAATGAGTTTAGCGCAGAACATGCAGCAGTAGCATAGCAGGGAATTCAGGACCACAAATACCTCAGACTAAGTCCCTCTTGCACTGTACTATTGAGAAGCACAGTGCCAACACACACTGCCAACACAGTGCAAATACAAGCAGCTGTGTGAGTGCTGACAGGTAACAGGATGTCTTGCCTAAAGGTAATCAGAATAATTACAGAAATAAAAAAAAATTACAAGATCAGAAGGAAAACAAACTGCCACTACTCCCTAACATATACTCTTAACTATAAACTGGATTCCTGCAGTATTTTAAATTCCTACATAAATGACAAACCGTGTCCATGATCTGTGTACCTCATCACATCACACCTGAGCTCCAGAATTGAAGCGTACCCAGCAAAGCAGACTTAAGATCCGCAGAACCCTACAACTGCGCCTGCAATGCAAAAGTCAGGCTGACGTTCAGCACGGTCTACCCACCACAAACACTGTACAGGTCTTGCACTCCAGGCAACCGTAACACTGCAACACATTCATTTGCTCAGTATCAATACTGTCTTTGTAAAAGACTGGACTTCAAAGCACAGGTGAAGTACTGTTGCTCGCTGCCATTCCTGCACGTTGTACTACAATGCACTCCCAACAGCTCCGTGCTACGAGGCACTCCCTTCTGGCTAAAGCCACTGCTAGCTATTGCACACACTTCTACAAGCTGCGCGCTGATGGACACGCTGTGCACCATCTTCCTGCCAGTTCTGAAGCCCCAGTGCTTCTGAATCCAAGAAGAGCATACTCCACATTTGCAGGGACTGCATGATGTGGTGAGAGACAGTAGAAGGATCTGGTCTAAAACAACCCAGAAGCAGCAGCATATGGGCCTGTCATCAAACCTACTCTGCAATAGCCTGGCCTAACCTTCTGTAGTATAAAAAACATATTAAAGCTGAACTACATGCATTTATTTCTATGTTTATATACCATAAGCACATATAATTAGCTTAAAAAGGGAGTCTAATTAGCCATGTAATGTTACAGGTCATATTACTACACAACGCCCAGATGTCCTGCTATCTCACAAAATATTAGAATACCACTTTCCTGTCAGTGGTAAACTGTATTTATTGTGCCAAAATATCATTATTAACAACATCACCATAGTTAGGAACATAATGTTAAGCAAACAATCCTTTAAATTACTTTTAAAGTTGGGATTCTTCAGCATTGTACCCAAATATAACCTAAATTTCCAGGAGGGACGAGCCTTCTGGGACATGAAAGTAACTCTGAAGTCACAGGAGTCTGATTTGCATCAGACCAATCCTTAAACAGCTGGATCGTTGATTTTTCATATTCAGGCACTGGGAGGCAACGGGGACAGGGGATTGAGAGGAACACTGGTCAGACAGGAAAACCTGCCTCACCTTACCTGCATTACACTACTCTGAAATCCATGAGACTCTGGAATTTCTAGCCTGGGGCTTTGGAAAGTGGTTATAACGGATCTGCTGCTGCCCAGGGAGGTTTCTTTTTCTTTGTTGTTTTGCAGGTTCAGAAAGCACCTTGCAAAGGAACTCCACGAGTAATTAGGAACAAAGAATACGAATTAAAAATCCAACTAGTAAATAGGTATACTGGGATGAAAATGGGACTTCAAATTCATTCAGCAAGTTTGCCTTGTGAGAACACAGAAATGCATTAAGCTATAAACTGGCATTGGAAATCCAAGGATTGGCTCCGTGTCTGTTGCGAGAGTTTCACTATTTACTTCAGCACAGTTGTTTCACCCACATACGGGGTTCTCATTCATAACTACGTCCTCTAACACTGGCAATAGTCTTGCAACTCATCTGGGAGATGAGCAGACTGAATCACGCGTGCCCTCCGGTAGTTTGTATTTGGAAGAATCTCGGCACTGTGCTCTGCTATGGGCTACATTTGGGAAGCCAGGGAGTGACCTTAAATCTACTGCACTTTCTTTCAAAGAGTCTCCAACAAACTCCCACCATAACGCAGCAAGGATTCAGGGGTTAAGCTGCAAAGCCCCTGGACGGTGGGGGAACTGCAAAAGGCCACGGCTTGCTTTATGTTGGCTTGCTTGATCCCCTACGATTCTCCCTGATACTTTTCAGTACTGTTCCTTTTGCCACAGATCCGAAAGGACTTCTGAGCGTGACTTCAAAGCATGGACTGGCCTTGCAAAAGCACCTTCTTTGCCTGAACTACATTTTTTAGCTTTTTGAATTCAATTTTTAGTCCATTCCTTTACTAGCTACCGAGGCAACAGCAATGCTGGTAGCTTTGCCCATCCCACCCTCCACGTACCCAGCTCACCCTCAGAAGGAGGAAGGAGCTTAAGAGTGTTACAGAAGTAGGTGACCAGGGGATCTCCATGGGATACTGCTGCCTGTGAAAATGTAACTACTGCAACAATACAGATGTATCGCCTATCGCTTTCTGCTGAGCATACAGGCTGGGGGGTGGCTGCGAGCCCTCTTGAGCAAGGCAAATCCTGGGAGGTTTGGGAAACACCTACCACCGAACAAGCCACCGTAAATAACTAGTGAGCAACAGGGATAACAATGCACACAGCCCAGTGCACAGAAGTCAATCTGATGGGCTTTTTTTCCATTTCCAATGTAGCTGCAATGACATGAGATGTGAATGCACAGAATGAGGTAGGAGATGCTTTATCTAGGCTGTACAGAAAATACAATGAAGTATGACTAATCCCTGGCAGAAAAGGGCACACTGAGTGAGGACCCCGAGACTCAGGCCTGACCCAGGACGCCCTCAGATGTTCCCTCAAACATGTCTTCCCCGAGATGTAGGTGGGAAGGACACTCCAGGATCTGATAAGGGATCAGCTTTTCAGAAACAGAAAGTACTCTATCACCAGGTCTGATGAAGCCAGGGCTGACGCACAAAGCCTGGTGCAGCTCTGAAGTTCCCAGCGAACTTCATGTGCCTTCAGGTCAGGGACACCCCACGAGTCACGCACAGCGACACCAGCCACAACAACAACAGTGTCAACAATGGTGTGTAGGATGAAAGCTTAGCAAAATGATGCCCAGACTTACACAGCTCTCCCCGTTCATGACGAAGTGTGTGGATGCACAGGCTTGCTCCTTCATCTCCTCCATCCCAAAGATGCAGACGGCAGTGGCGTTCCAGGCCTTGGCGCCATGGCTGTGGTGGAAAACACCCACCCACCAGCCTTGCTCGCCCTGACGGACAAGGCTGGAGGAAACAATGAGGCTCCTGCACCCACAGTCCAAATACACGTGCCCTTTCAAAGTGAGGCCACCCTCTGAGGGGCGCAGCTGGTGCAGGACAGCCATGCTCGGTGGCTCCGCGTCCTCGCCCAACCTGGCCTTCAACGTGTAGTAGGGAAAGAAGAGGTGATCCCCCCACCGGAGCGCATCAACAAAGTGCAAAGGCTCCTCCTTGCGCTTGATGATGCCCAGCTCCTCCTTGGATTCCAGGTTGTCCATGCTGCGGACCGTGATGACGGTCGCCTCGTCCGACTGGGAAGGCTCGCAGCCCAGATGGTTCCCGTAGGGGCCGGCCGAGTAGGTGGCCGCCACGGCCAGGTACCAGGCGCCGGCCAGCTGGAAGACGACGCCGGCGGTGGAGCCGTCGGGCAGGCAGCTGACCACCTCGCTGCGGTTCAGGCGCTGCCGGTAGGCCGGCTGCTCCCACACCTGGCAGGTGCCGTCCTTCTGGGTCCAGCCGGCCAGCAGGACGCCCTCCCCGCCGGCCTCCTCGTAGGGCAGCAGCAGGTTGCTGCGCACGCCGGGGGGCTCCCCGCAGCCCGGCCCCAGTTCCCCGCAGCCCCAGCCCCCCCCGCAGCAGCGACCCGGGTCCCGCCCCGGCCTCCTGCCACCTCCCGGCCCGGCCGCCCGCCCGGGGTCCCCCCGCGTCCGCGCGCCGCGGCGGGGCTGCGCCCGGCGGCCCCCCCCGCCC
>JAVJGJ010000057.1:44983085-44994844 GCA_035590215.1 Microhierax caerulescens | reverse complement strand
GGGCGGGCAGCGCCCGCGGCACACGGCTGATACCCGTTACGCGCTGCGGCCGCCCGGCGCGCCCCTGGGCCAGGTGGTCACGGCCGCCGCGAGCGGTAAGACCGAGGTGTCGGATCTCCCGTTAGACATGTCGTGGCCTTCCCCGAGGCAGGAGGAACAAAGGCTTCGGGCTTTTTTCCCCCGCGTCCGGCAGGGTCGGGGAGGAGCCCGGCCCTCTCCAGCTGCGCCGCTGCGGGACGGGCGCCCGCACAGCCCGCGCTCGCCTCGCCGCCTGCTGGGTCATGGCTGGTAGGGGGGGTCTGCCAGATGAGGGGTGCGGGCTGCGTGCTCGGCTAACGGTAAATTATTGGTTTGCTGCATTTTAAATGAAAAATGGGTTTGTGGAAGGTAGCAAAGATGCATTTTAGTGTTCTCTCTTGGGTGTCTCTGGAAACTCCGGGTGAGGATGGGCGTAGGGCCCATTGCCACTCTTGCTGAGAACAGCACGTAATGTTCAAACCCGAGAGGCCTTCTGACCCTCTGTTTACACTGCTTCTATCTTAAAGTAGCTCTACAGCGGGAATAAGTGGAACCGTAAAAACTAGAACAAAAGTAACCGCTGTATAAAGGGGTCAAGCACAACATTTTCAAGTAGGAAGTGCCATGTAGTTAGCAAATTCTTTTTTTCTCCATTACTGTGCTCAGCAGTGGTTATTGTGCAAGGATTGATGCTGCTCTCATCAGCAAAAATACTTTACTCTCTTGCTGCAGTCAGTGCCTAGGACATAGACTATTGTGAAATTCAGAGCCCTCCACAACTCATCTACTTATCTCTTCTACAGTGACTCCAAAATGCGTTCAAAATCTGCGGAACGTAGCAGAGGATGTGGAACAGAATCATTCCGCAATTTGTCTTCTCACTAGATGCAAAGAGGCAGTCTGTGTGCTACCAAACACTGCCTGCAGCTTCTTGTGCGGGACTGGACTGCTAGTCAACACGTAAGCAAAGTAAACCCTCATGCCAGTATCACCAAAATAGATTTTGTACAAAGTGTTATTTAAATGGCGTTGCAAAGGAGGTTGAACATGTCATGCTGGAGTGCATTATACAGTACCTTGCCTTCAAGTTGATTTTCAGTGCAAATATAAACGGTGATCTGCATCTTGCTCACAACTTATGAGGCTAACCAGAAAGCACACCAACCTCCTATCGGCAAGACATCTTTGCTCCTGGCCACAGAGCATGCCCCACAACAGGTCTTCCATGGACATCTCTCCCTTTGCAAAATCACAGAGGTTTGCATTTTTTGCCTCTCAGGACTGACCAAACAGCTGCTTTCTCAGGCTTTATGTTTAAAATAAGCCACATGTACTTTGCCGAATGACTGATTTGGTTAAATGGGTGAGGCCAGGGTTGTTCTAATCTTTGAGAACAGCGTGGCCCCTAAGGCTACAGACTAATTTGACTGCCAAAACAGCAGTGTTCTGCTCCAAATTTTGCTTATTCTAGGACCTGGGAAGGCTATACTGCATATGGCTGCTGTGTGGGGAAGCAGGTACTACCATGATGGAATGGCATAAGGATATTGTAGGGTAGGGTGGGATGGGATGGGAGGCCGCACCCCACTTGTCCCAGGGACAGCCATCAGAGCCCAGTTCTGCAGATTTTTCCCTGCCTGCATCACTTCTCTGTTTTTGTTCTTTCCTTCCTCTTCCCAGGGAAGCAGTAGCTCAGACCAGAGCCTCATCTTGCAGTGTTTAATTTTGCATATGCTTCTGAGAGCCACTGAAGTAGCTTTACACTAACTATAAGTGCATGAAGTCTTGCTCATGAGTGGCCCAGTTCTTGAAGTGGCAAAGCATTTTCAATTCCTTTCAAAGCCCCTGAACTAAATAGGAGTTCCCATCTTCAACCTGTTCTTCTAGAGATACCCATCAGGATATTGGAAGAGTTGAACTTCTACACTGTTGTTATGGAAATAGAAAGCAAGGCTACAAGGTTTTTCTGTAATGCCGTGGAGTATAGTATTTGTTATTAATACAGCAGACCAGAAAATAGTGCAGTCAATGATTGAACTGATTCTGATATGGACTGATGTTCATGTTGGGACTAGATGATCTTCAAAGGTGCCTTCCAACCCAAATCATTCTATGACACTTTTATAAAAACTAAGCAGACAACAGCAAATTGTCTTGCTGTATTTTCTTTGCTGTCAGTTCCATAGTGTTTTCATCCTATTGCTGCACTGTTTTATTTTTCAGGCACAAAGGAAGCGCAGACGAGTCTGCCTATTAACGTTAGATTTTACAAAGTGTTGCAGCCTAACTCTTTCAATCCAACCAAATTTTATAAAAAAGCCAGAGAACCAAATAGAGCTTCGTTTGCTGTCCTAAGTAATCTTTACTTCTTTCAGCAGGGTGTATGAGATCTGAAGTTAGAATGTGAATCACAGCAGGACTTGGTTCTACACATGCAGTTTAAAGAGCTCTCATTTAGATTTTCATCAGTGTGAAGCAGAACACATCCTGAATTAACTTACATTTGCTTTCCCACTACATCTGCCTGCTTCCCTCCTCCTTATTTCTCATCTGCATGCTTAATTTCTCTGAATTTATGACTCCACAGAGAATCTGACAAAATATTACTCAGTAAATGATATTTATTTTTTGTTTAATTTATTTAGCTTAACTTTGATATTTTCCCTGTTTTGAAGCTCCAAGCCTAATTAAGGTTTGATTTGATTTGTTTATTTAATGCATGTGGTTACTTTAGTTTAGTTCTGATTTTTTTTTTTTCTCAAAAGGTAAATAACCTTCCATTTACATAGTAATAATTGGTAGCATTAATGTTAACATGCATTTAATCCTCAATGTAATACTTGAAATAACTGCTTTTCTCATTATATAGTTAAGTCAGTTTTGTACTGTAACTAAATGTTGACAAAATAAAATGGAAATGCTGAGCAGTTTTTCGAAAGACTTTGCTGAGAAGGATTCCCTTCCCAGCCAGAATTAAGTGCATTTGAATTCTGAAACTGAATTAGCAGATTTGTGTTTTAGTTCTGCTTTTCAGTTTTGTTTCTATGCATCATTTAATCGAAAAGTTACTGACCCTTCTGCTTTTTTTTTTTTATTCTTTTTTTTTTTTGGTGGTGGTCCTTACAATGAGGAAATGGCATATTCAAGAACAGGCACCTTTGGGACCCTTGAGAGGAAATTCCAGTTGCTATTGCGAAAAACAAGCAATTAACTGTGAAAGGTCTGCAAATAATGCAATCATAGGTAGATGACATTGACCTGAATTAATGAATCCACTAGTCACATATTTGCCTATATTAAAATATTCACAGGTACTAATTCTGTATTGTGGGAATGAGGGGGAAAGAAGAGAGGGAGGGAGGAAGAAACAAAGAATAGAAGGGTTTAATCCTATTTCCATTATAAATGCTATAAAAATAAAAATATAAGAAATCAGGAAACCATGATTATATAAGTAAAATTAAGAACTGTCATTAAGAACTTTTTTTCAATCACATTATGTTCTCTTTCTTTTCAAATGTGGTATTTTTGAGATACAGTAGCAATGTTACAGAAAAGGAAGTGAGGAATATACACAAAGGAAAAATATAGTTTGCTCTTCTCTACATTGAAAAATGTTCATTATCTAAATTAAAGCGGCACTGAGAAGGTTGGTTTGGTATCAGAAACACAAGCAGGAAACCTGGGTTCTGGAAGATCTGTGCCACAACATTACTGTATAACTTTGGACAAGACAAATCCCTCTCTGAACCCCATTTATGAAAGACATAAAATTACTTACCTTTCAAGGAAGGTCTGAAGAATCCACACCAGTAAAGGCATTGTATGCATGGGAGATAAAATTACAGGATTACAGGAAAGCACACGTGCCATACAGGTAACATCATAACTGAAAATAATAGGATTTTTTTATCCTCAGCTTATCTTAAGTTCTGGAGCTGATACATATCAACAGCTATGTTTTACCTAGGATGTATTTTCTTTTTATTGTATTTATTATAAAACGTTTTCCCATGGCATTCAGCAAAATAATGTCTCCATGAATTAACTAAGAGGAACGAGAGCTGAACAACATCAATCTCCTTTTTTTGTCTGTCACAACTGGTAGAGCTCATGGGTAGTGCTCTCTGGCTTGTACTGTGCTAGAACAGAACAATGCGACTGGATGGTAGTGGCCAGAGTGTGACAATATACCTGAAACTTGTATTTGCTGCTATATGCAGAGAAGGACTTCTGGATAGAGAGCTTTGCCTATACTCACTTGGGGATGGGTTTAGTGTATCAGTGCATTGTGCCAGCATCCAAGGCAATGCAGAATAAGGAAGGCACAA
The DNA here is from genome assembly GCA_035590215.1 of Microhierax caerulescens. Lineage (NCBI taxonomy): Eukaryota > Metazoa > Chordata > Aves > Falconiformes > Falconidae > Microhierax > Microhierax caerulescens. The sequence goes on along the minus strand of JAVJGJ010000057.1, from coordinate 44,990,495 downwards.
AGGTGTCTCAGAATCATGGTATCCTCTATAGGTGTGCATGTTGTTTCAGCTTTTTGGTGCTGCCTGGCTGTGAAGGGAGCTCTGAAGGAACTCCATGAAGGAACTCCAGCTAGAGTAAAAGATGCCGGCACTTAAGAAAAAAAAAACAACCAAACAACTTTGTGGGTGTGACAAGAGGTAATGCGGAGACACTGTGGAGATGATGCTGAGGATTGAGGGAAGGAGGTTGAACCATGGAGGATGCAAAAGGGTGTGAGGCAGATGAGGGGAAGGGAACAATATCTTTTTAGATAAGAGGAAGAAGAGTGTAGATAAATCTGGAGACAAGGCTGATAACAGCCAGTGAGGGCTGTAACTCCTTGGGATCTGCATGGGGTGGTGTCCGCTGTAGCCACCAGTGATATGTTCGTAGGCTCCGTGGAAAATGTTGCTTTGCTGGAGTCCTACCAATGCATCTGAGCCACTTGCTCAGGAAGGTGCTCCCTTCTGATGAAATGCTGGAGCTGTGCACAATACCTGGGCATCTCTGACCCAGCAGAGTGCTCTGGATGCTGATTAATGCTCCCCTTCATGGGACCAGCATGTTCTAACCAAAAGACTCGGCCTCCAACTAACGAGGGCTGGAAACTTAGGGCTGGGTTCTGACTATCAGAACATGGTCCTTGAAAAAATTTTTAACAGGAGCAGTGAGTACAGAGTGGCAGTGTTTTTAGAATGGAACTTCATGACTTTATGGTGGGGGTATGCGACATGGAAACCTGCAGGAATTAATGACCCAGAAGGCTCCTTCCAGTGCTTCATTCTTACATCAAACTGGCCAGGAAGGGTGGTGCTTGCTGTTACTCAAAAGTTTTTAGAAGTGACCCAAGCTCTTGACCTGACTGTGTCTTCAGTCAGTGATAATAATCACGCAGTGGAAGGGCCTAAGATCTAGAGTGGGGTGTGAAGCAAGAGCGATTTTGATCAGATGAGACAAGGGTAACTGCTGCATGATGTGGCCCTTCCTGTATGAGCCAAAATACAAACCAGAAACTTCCGCATCAAGTCAGTTCCTCAGCATTAGCATTAGACAAACACGCCCTGAGTAAAACAAGGACAAATTTGATCTGCCACATCTAACTGTGCCAGCAGAAAAGGTATCAGGAGCCTGTCCTAAACTCTTATTCATTTTTCTCCTTTGCACCTTTACACCTGAAGAGGAGATACTCATCCAAAGTTAAACCATTTCAAAGAAAATTTGTTGGGCTGGCATGTTTGCTATTTAAGCTGTCTAAACCAGCCCATCTGATTTGAATGAGACAGCTGTAGGAGAGCTTGTGCAGATTTTTCTGCTGGTAGATCTAAAGGGATGATAAATTCAGCTGGGGGGTTTGTGGTGGTAAACAGTGGAGTATAGGCCAAGAAGTGGTAAAGGAAACAGTGGCTGACCACCCAGGAGTCTGGGTACGTCTGTTGTAATGTCTTGTTGATGTGAACCGAGGCTGTAAGATGTGTACATCCCTTTCACAGACGCCTTGAGTGTTTCTTAATTAAACTTTTTGTTAAAGACTCATCATCTGTCATTAAGAACAGCTAGCACAAAAACACCATAGTACTGTCTTGCATCAGCACCACCATTTGCAGAGTCACCATCTGCCTAAATCCTTAATATTTTCCTATCTCTGGCAGCCTTGTCTTACTCAGTTTTGTCCTCACCCTATTCATTTCTAACAAACATTAAATTTAATGGATATACAAATAATTTTTAATGGTTACGTTTAGCAAGAGCTTTTTAAAAATAGAGCTTTTTGCACCTGAATTCAAGAAATTTTCACCTAATAAGATTTGAAAAGCCATTCCCCTAATAAGAACCTTCAAGTCACAGAAAACTTAAAATGCATGCTAAAATTTGTTCATTAAATCTATTACAAATTAAACTTGGAATACTCACTCAGAATTGAGAAAAGCAACTGCTCAAAGTGGGGGAATAAGATACTGTAATCTTCCTCAGGGACAAGCAAAATGAATGACTGCTTTAAAGGACAGTCATCTCAACTTCAATTACAGAACTGGTGCAAAAGCTGTCATAACATTATTACATTTTTATATGCTCCAGGATTACAATAGGTTCTGAATGGATCAAGAACTATTTATTTCTACCATTTTTTTCTCTGATTTCCCAAAATTACACCAATTTGGTGCAATCCCATTGCAGCTGTAAATAAACACACTGTTAATTATAACTTCTTTTTGTTCTGGTTACTCTGGTCACAGCCAGAGTTACATAATCTGACACAAAGTCATCACTTGGAAATTGAGTAGGATTACAGATATATTCCACTGTAGCAGATAGATAGGAATATTTGTTAACTTTAAGAGAAGGGTACTAATGGCTACTAATGGATACTAATACAAAGGAACAAGCCTAAATTATATATAGTTTTCAAACTATTAGATTACCCTGCCACTAATCCTGACAATAGCTTACAATATGAAGTGTTACTTTTGCTTGCCATTAGACGCACTTGCATCAGTTGGATCTAAACTCAGGTAATATTCCAAGTCCACGCTGCCGCACTGTAACACTGATGCTGCATCCTTTACTTTCCAGGATGTGGACTAAAAGATGACGGCATACCAAACCTGCTTTGCCAGGGCAGTTTGGGAAAAGGATCCTCCACAATCTCTCATGTGGCAGAAATTCGTGTTTCTTCCATGTGGTTCTCCTCTTTCAGTCTGCAGGTCCTACCATCTAGAGCCCAGATGCTAACTGTGGGAGAGATCCCATCTGAAACACCGGCCCTTGCTACCAAGTGTACAGGTCTCCACATACCCAGTTCAACAAATTAAAATACTTACCTATGTTAGAGATAGTTCAAACATGTCTGCAAAAACGCATCTTGGATTTTTCTGTTGTAAGTAAAGATGTAAACAACACACTGGTGCTAGATAGGTTAATACAGAGAGATGCATGAAACTAAAATTGATTTTGGAATAGAAAACAAAATGTTTTTCCAAATGCTTGTTCATTTAAGGGACCATGTAACTAAGCACCTATTTATGTATGTATTTACTTCTCCTTGCACACTGACATGTATGTTTTGAAATACTGTTGGTGAGAGAAAGAAAAATCACTGTATTGTTTCTCAAAGTTAAAGACCTATGCAATTATGCTGTGAAATGAATGGCATATCAGGAAAAAAATAACTTTGCAATTAGCTGTGCATAGGAAGGCAGTGAAAGATATTAACTCCACTCAGGGGGTAAGCTGCAAACTGTTCTGGTGTCCACACCAGTCTTCATCTCTCACTGCTGGTGCTTGACCTTTCCTCCCTGACTCCTTGGCTGGTTTCCAGAGCAAGTCTTCAAAGAAACATAAGAGCTGACCCAAGATCAACTCCTTATTCATCATTCTGGTAATTGTTTTTGGTGCATCTCAGTCTCACTTCCCCCTTTTTGTTTGTGCTGAAGAGACTTTTGCATGGAAACAGGACATTAGTCTCAGACAAGCTGGCCCAATGCTGCAGGGTATTCAATGCCTGCAGGCTGTGATCTGCAGTCTGATTTATTTTTCTTCTGTAGTCATCTAAGAGGAATCAAAAAGACAACAGAGTGAAAGACAAGCTTGGCACATCGAAACCCCCAATTTCTATAGAGAGCATTTTTCAAAGTTGTCTGGGTACAAACAATCTTTTAATGAGCATTTAAAAAAAAATATTATCAACACAAAAGCAGTACTTTGTTTTTCATTAGTTTTAATGAAAGTCTGAATAATTAAGTTAGCCAAATTAATTAAGATAATGAAATTAATGAAGAGAACTTTCAGTTTTGTGTCCAGAGGCTACAAAGATAGTTTTTGCCAAATAATTTCCTCAGTGTTCCCACTCTGAGCTAATAGGGACGCAAGATATACACTACCTTTGCCACCAGAGAGCAGTGGAATGAAGTATTTTAATTACAGCAATAATTGTTTTTAATTAGTGACATGCGCTAAATGCAAGAACTTGCCTTTCATTGAATGCAGTTGCATAGTGGTGTCTCTGAAGGGAACAAGGACAAACTCCTTAGTTTGATATGAATTTGCTTGAAATTGTTTCTTTTTTTCCTAGTAGTTCCCTTCACTATGCTCATTCTGAGAAGGATCTGATTGAATTGTCATTATTTCTGATGATTCACCAACAAATTTACCCAGAACTTGTTAGCTGATGGTTGTATCCCCAGTACATCAATCTGGAATTCCATTTGGAAAGCCTGTCTCTTCATTGTTGCGATGTTTGCAGTGAAGACTAACAGACAGATTGCTCTGCCTATCTTCCTTCCTTTCCACCTGCCTTTCTTTCTCTCTCTCTCTCTCCCTTTCTGTCTTCCTTCATTCATTCGTTTCTTTCTTTTTCTTTCTCTCTTTCTCTTTCTCTCATTCTCTTTCTTTCATTCTTTCTTTCTTTCTCTCCCACACTCCTGCTTGGTCTTTATTTTGATTTCAGTTTCTCCTCTTATTTTTCCCTTTTCAGTCACTCCATATTTCAGGCATGTTTGTCTTCATGTTTATAAAAATGCTTAGTGCTCCTTGCAAATTCCCTCTCGTGGGAGTTGTTTACACCACAGTATATGACCATGTTCCCATAGATTCTCCCTCTGTTCCTCTCCTTTCAGTCTGGGGCATTGTTCATTGCCAGATCTGGGCAACAAACCTGTGCTGCATGTCCTGTGTGCCTTCTTTCTCAAGTTAAATCCACATTGTGAATGTGAAACAGAGGATTCTGGATTGTCAGAGGAAAACAAGGGTGGTGGATACTGCAGCTAAATGTAGGTTGCTGGAGTACGAAACCTTCATGTGTATGACATCGTTCAGCTTCGCCATTACAAATGCCATTGAGCTTATTTATGAACTGCAGAAATATCTTGCTTCTTTTCTCTCTTGTTACAAATACCTGTGGCTTTTCTCATCATCTACAAATGCATCCAGGAATCCCTTGTGTTTCCCATATCCTCTAACTTTAGTAATTCACCAAATAATCTGCTGTAAGATGCCTATCCAAATAACCAAATAACTAGCTATTGTAATGGCACTGCTTATATGAAATGAAATGTTTACTGTGCTGTCTGAAACTGAAATAGAGCTTAAATTACTGAAGCATACCATGCTTTAAAACCTTCCATGACTTAATGTACATGAAAGGACACCAGATGCAGTTGCTTTTTTTTTATGAACAGTATATTGCTTTTAATATTCTAGTTGAAGTGTAACAGAGGCAGGTCCTCAACTGATATAAAATGTCACAAGTCTGCTGTGGTCAATGAAGCAGTTTATCCCAAAGGAGGATCTGAAACAGAGGAGAATATTTAGTCTGCATTAAGGAGGGGGGGGAGCTGTAATTTGTTTATCTGCAAAATCAGTGCCTTAAAGATGATGGGGTTCTCTGTATCTTCATACTCTCTCTAGACTTACAATTTTATCTCATAATCTCTATATGCAGTAATTCACCAAATAATCTATTGTGAGACCTCGCATCCAAATAATCCTCCAGATAATGTGACTCTAAGCCAGAAATATACATCGAAAAAATGCCACTCTGTGATAGTATTAAGTATGTGATAATGATCCAGAAGCTAAGAGCTCGCCCTGATCCAAAAATTACCCTAGTGAGAACTAGTTTGCTGCATGAGCACTTCTGTTAAGTATTTCTGTGAAAGTTCAACGTGTACAAAAAACCTTTGAAATCATTGTCTTTATTAAAAAAAAAAAATAAATTGAATAGACATATATGCAGTTAGAACTGGATTCAAAAAGACTAGATGATCTCCAAAGGTCCCTTTCAACCCTGACCATTCTGTGATTCTGTGAATTAGACCTGTTACAGAAGTATGTGGAGGCCAGGCGGTGGCTCAAAGAGCAAAACAGAAAGTTTGCTTTTTGCACAGGAAAGAGCTGCAAGAAATACAATCTTTGCAGGACTGCTCTGGATTAACGTAGTTTGCCAGCCCAGATGTCCCTTTAGAAGAGTACTAGTAACCAGATGTCCCTTTAGAAGAGTACCAGTAAATAAAGTCCTTTTTTCAAGCTACGTAAGAGTCTTTTAATCCAGACTAAGGAAAATACTTCCCCAAACTGATCCACAGGTGATGCAGCTCAGCAAAAAGTCAACATTTAACAGCTGTGTTCAAAAGTCTCCTAGGGTCTTTGTTTGCAATGAGTGTTGGCAACCACCAGGCTGGAAGTGGCTTCAAACGGTTTGGAGAATGGGATTATAATTCAAAATGATCTTTACAAATAGGAGAAGTAGCCTGGGGGAAAAATAGAATGAAATTCAATAAAGGAAAAGAAAAACCCACATAATTTGTTTGGCTGTAAAACCATGGCTAGAAAGATGAAACGGAGAACTTGTGTAAGTTCCTTGAAAGTATAAGGTTCCACGTGTAACTGAAACAACCTGTGTCACAGGGCACTAGATTGTGAGCAACAAGGTAACCCACAGTTTTATAGACAAAAATCCATGGGGTGTCCAATCCAGTCTAGAGCCTGGAACATGAGTTAACAGCATCATGCTTTTGTACAAAATCACTTGCAGATTAAACTTCTGTGTGAGCAGAAATACTGCCTTCAAGAGCACAAAGCAATACTTCTGCTCTGCTCAGATGCCTCTGGTTTTGGGCATCACCCTTCAAGGAGGAGGAGAACCAGTGGAAAGCACCAAAAACCAGAATGGGCCTTTGAAGACAAGACTGGATTAGTTAGAATTGTTTTGAATTTGGTTTTCTCCACAGGAAAAGAGAAAAGGGTAAACTGAGAAGGGCTGTGATGATCTTCAGCTGTGCAACAGGGAAGGAAACTTTGTTCCCCTTTGTTTGTGGTTGATTGCATGACAGGAAAGCTGCAGTGAGAAAGGTTCACATTTGACATCAGGAAATGTCAGGAAAGCGAAGTCTCAAAGGATTGATCACTGGACAGTATTTAAGAACATAAACCTTGGTCTGGAATGACAGGCAGAGTTGGTCTTGCCTAGGTGGTTCCACAGTGCCCCACCAAATTTGCAATCGATGTTCTGACTATCTTACTGAAAATAACTGCACCTGAGCAGACGTGAATAATGAATAACTGGAAGAGGAAGATGCACATGTGCGTATGGGGATGACACTGTTTTTGGGGAAGATGTGTTACGCATTCATGTTTCATATCCTCATCCTGAACTCGGAGCAGTAGCATTCTGTATGATGATAGGATGGCATTTGCTTCTGTGTGTCGTGGTTTAACCCTGGCCAGCAACCAAGCCCCACACAGCCGCTCTCTTATTCCCCCTCACCCAGAGGGATGGGGAGGTGAATCAGAAAAGAATGTAAAACTCAAGGGTTGATACAAGATGAATTCAGTAGGTAAAGCAAAAGCCACACATGCAAGCGAAGCAAACCAAGGAATCCATTCGCCACTTCCCC
>JAVJGJ010000057.1:44954743-44977971 GCA_035590215.1 Microhierax caerulescens | reverse complement strand
CTGTCACCTTCCCTGTCACCTCCGTGGCAGCTCGGCAGCTGGATTGCCTTTAGCGTTGGATCCGAGTGGTCCATGGCTGTTACCTCCTTCCAAGGAGTATGAAGCAGTTTGGTAGCTGCTCCCCAACAGGAGGAACACACCTTGGAAAACACTCAAATCCCTTCTAAACAAATCCCCATTGCTCTGGCCAGTCCAATCACCATCTTAAAACTCTTTTCTCTAGAGAGGTGCTGCAGTGGGGTTTTGCTTGCACGAGCTGTTTACTCACAGGTTAGTGAACACCATTGTGAAGTTATTGTTGCTGTCCATGAACTTGTGTTCTGAGATCACAGACGGCCTCCCAGACCTCTCATGATGGAGCAAGCAGCTCCTTTTGAAGCTGTCACGGCTGCTCCAGTGCTCTGCATCCTCTTGCTTCTCCCTTGTGAGGGCTTTGGTACAAGAGATGGTTTTCCATGGCAGTTAGGATAGGAACTGGGAGAGCACTGGCTGTTACTGGAAAACAACAGGCGCTTGACTTGATTTGCACATGTAACTGGTGCTGTTTTCCCAGACTGATAATCACATCCCCTTTCCCTTAATAAAGATCTCTCTGTTTGCATTTTCTCACCTGCCCACTTGCAGCAGGTGTACGGGCAGGCCAGGCCAGTGCCTTTAGCTTCCACGTCTTGGGATGTGGGCTCAAGTAGCTAAGCCGCTTGGCAGATGATTGCCAACTGCATTCACAATGGTGGGAAAGGTCAATATTTATTTAAAGAATTAAGCTAATGAATACAGCAGAAGGGGGGAAAGAAGGGAGTAACACAACCCAGCTGCCACAGGACTTTCTGGCAGATAGCTGTGGATAAACTGTAGGTACTTGCGCTAAACAAAGGCAACAACTTTTGTCGTAGAGAAGTTTTCTAGTCAGAGCACTGCTCAAACTTGACTGCTTTTTTTAAAGGATCTGACAGGAGCAAAAGTGCAAATGCATAGAAGGAGGCCTGGCTCAGTCCATCACTTTTTATTGATGCCCCATACAGGCAAGCTGGCGGGAGCAGGAATATAAGGTTTCCTGGGTAAAAAAAAAAAAAAAAAAAAAGCATGGTCTTCTGTACCGAAGACTGCAGAATAAACCAGTAAGAGATCTATTAAACTCCTCAGCAGGGGCAAGAGCCTGCCCACCTTCACGTGCACAGCTGAACAAATACTCTACCTTTGCTGTGATCCAAAGATACAGTGCCTGAGCCTCCTTTCCGCTATTAGCTTTCTAAACACGGCACAGCAACGGCAAGCTTCAGCTGAAGCCTGCACAAATCTTGCAAAAATTCAGCGCTATTGCTTCTTGGCTAAAGCTGGTTTGGATATTCCTGAAATGCATTGCAGTAGTCATAGTCTGACTGCCTTCTGGAAATCTTGTTCTGACTCAAAACCAACAAAAGCTCGAGCCTGCAGGGTAATCCGAATGCTTCAGCCTCCCTTACTCTGTATGGCTGGTCCCAAAACTGGGGCCTGAACGTAACTGCCATTGCAATTAGTGGCTTCAAGGGAACAAAGAAGGGGCTTTATTTACTACAGTGAGACTGGTAAGATGATCTCTTTCCCAGCCCTAAGCTCCCACTGGTCCAATAAGAACCAATAACTGGGATTTCCATCACTTGCATCCTCTGGGAGACACTTATATATCACTCATTCATATTGCAAGTTTCCTTGTTATGTGGCTGCCATAAGCCTGGCAAATCACATAGCACTGACAGCTTACTGAGGGAGGGATACTGAGCAGAGCCGGACAGGAATTTTTCAACAAAACAACACGTCAACACCGAAACACTTAAAGGAAACAATAGGAGTGCCAGTGAAAGTTTAATGAGGAAGGTATTACAGAGAGAGACGCATCCACTTCTGACTGATGGGTAGCCATGGGGAGGGATGTTATCTGGCAGGCAGGAACCTTCCCTTCAGTGAATTTGTGCCTGGGTGTCTCCCTCCGCCCTAACCCACTGGAGCTGCCACCTGCAATATAAACTGTGGGCGTACTCCTTTCAAAGCTGTTATGCCAGGTGGCATCCTCCCTTCCCAAATTAGAGATGAAGCGTGTTGGCAGAAATTCCTTGGGAGGCAGGAAATGTCTGTGTGATGCTTCCCGCTCCCTTCCCAGCAGATCTCCTCGCTGCCTCACCACTGCCTGAACCGGCAGCTCTCAGCTCCCATCCATGACAGAACTCAGAGCTCCTTAGATTTCTGAAATTATAGGAACAACTCTGTATATCTGAGCCTTCTGTTCCCACTGCTTTATTTCCAGTGCTTCAAACCCCTGTTTGATTTTATCCTACCAAGGCAGTAATATGTGTGCAGGTCTAGCTCGATATGATATAGTTGAATCCTTAGAAGTAAACTGTTTTGACAGTACCTAGAAGCAAAAACCCCTCACCTCTAAAATATTATTTTAGTAAACAAATTTCTAAGTTCTGAATTATTTGCAGGAAGTTTCCACAATGAGATATTTGGGACAAAAAGATTGCATTTGACAAAAAAAAAAAGGAGCTAAAGCAGTTGTAACATTTCAGTCCTGTGGCAGTGGTATTATAGTCATGCTTCTAGCCCAGAAGTGCTTGCCTGATTTCCACAGGCACTGTTTGAGAGGAACAGCCAGCCTATTCCCTCATGGAAAGACTAACTTTCATGTATTAGCTAAATCACTCGCAACAGGTGTAAACAACTTTCCATTAGAAGTAAAGTTCCCAATACATTAGACAACATCACACTTTAACCTTCCAAGATCTAATTTAATTCCTAGGATCAATAGCTCATGTTACTAATACATTTTGCCAAAACCCTGGGATCATGTCCTACATATTATAGTAATTCTTTCCAGAAGAATTTCAATTTGTAAATAATGAAGAGCTCGTACAACTCCTTCTGTTAGCAGCGCTGCTGGGCCTTTTGCCAGTTTGTAAGCTGAAGAATTTTGGTGTTTAGTGCTCCCATCTGTTCGGAAAGCCTGAGGGTGAGTAGTTATCAAAAGCAATATGTGGGCTTTTTTATTCCATGTCTGAGATTTTATGACACACTTTGTCACAAAACAGGCCACTGGGGAGAAGAGATTTCCCTCCTCCTGAGTCTCTCTGCCTGGGGAACCTCTGAAGTCCCACATAGTTGAATTTTTTGCAATCTTGATCTAAACAGACCAGAATTTGCACAAATATCTAATAATTCCTATCCTGATACCTCAGATAGAAATATGACCAAGTGCTTCACAGTTACGAAAGAATTAAAATCTCAGGCATGTGTATACTCAGTGCAGAGGAATTTGATAAACACAGCTCTGTTTGAACGAGGGCTTTGAAGGCAGCCCTGCTGTCAAGGTATAAACAACCTCTTGTTCCCCAAATAAATACTTCAAATGTGCCCTTCTGCTGCATCCAGATTTGGAAGGTGAGGGCTTCTCTCCCCATGGGGATGGCAGGGTGCACAGGGGGGACACAAAACTTGCCTGCTCCAGAGGGGCTGCCTGCCTGCTGCAAGCCCGTCTGATCCACCCGGTGAAATGGCATTCTTGTTGCCTTTCGGGTGGGATGCCTCCACCCTCGCAGCTTGAATCCACTCCAGCATAAAGGTTATTTTCCACAAGTGGCCATTTCACTGGAAGTCTCTCAGGACACCTAAGGGCAGGTAGTTTGGCAGCTACAAGCTCTCTACATGCTGTGCCAACGGGCTGTTTGCCATCTGTCCTCTGTCCCACTGTAGGGACATGCTCCTTTCCTGTCGAAGGTGCCTTCTGCCTCTTCCCCTGGGGCAAGTGGGTCATTCTGGGGTAGCGTTTGCATTGCATCTCCTGCAAGATCTGTCTGTAAAGCTTGCACAAATACAAAAGTTGTCATTGACTTCTTCTGGCAGCACGGGAGATGGTGCAGATGTCAATGGGGTGGCTCCAGGGCTGGTGGCATCCACTGCAAAAAGCAGAGGTGGGAACATCAGTCTTTGTAGAAACCTCTTCCTGGTTCATCAAAGCAAATTACTGCCCCCAGTGACCCTGAACTCCAGTGTGATGCCAGGGTATAGGCGGAGTAATTCCTCCCTCTGCTTTTTATTTCTTCAGGAAGGCTTAACTGTACAAACTAAGAAACAGAACTCCTGAATTGGAGAAAATAAGAGAAAAACTCCGAGGGGCCTTAGATGACAAGTAGATTTTTAACTGTTATTTAAAGCCTACTGTTTGCGGACACCAGCTTCTTCAGGGTTTGCTCTTGGCCTACTGTAACTCAGAAGACTCACTGTCAAGATAATCATGAGCAGGTTCCTAAATGTTTACCAAAGTTTCTGATCTGTTTGTTGTAAATGTGAAGTGTTGTAAAGTTGTAAACATTGATAGTTTTTGTAAGCTTCATCCACTAAAAAACTGGTGGTTTCATGTAGCTGTGTTTTAGCACAGCAGAAACCAGACAAAATCCAAATGAACTCTATTACTAAAATTAAAAGCAGTACTAAGAACTTAGAATTCAAATAAGCTTCATGTTCAGAGAAGCCTGGCACAGCAGGCACAAGGTGAAAAAGAGGTGTCAAAACACAAGCCTGAGAAGGAGCTCCAAGGAACCATTTTTTAACACCCTTTTATCTCCAAATCAGCCAGTTTCCATATTCATTAGATATAGTCTGTAAGTATAACTTACCAGTAACTCAGAGCAGCACATTCAACTGGTTTCACACAACTTTGCACGCACTTTGCAGTATCATTACAAGTACGAAGCAACCTCCATTCAACCCTGCACAGTTCTATGAGCATTTGCAAGTCAGGCCAGCTAGTCTCATTAAAAAAATCCGCATCAGTTAAAAGTGTCAGAGCTGCTTTTCTTTTCCTTAGTCACAATGCATTCCAGTCCTAACGAAACCAGCACAGCAAGAGGTTTATTACCCTTCTGCTTAGTTAAGAAACAACAAGAGTCTTCCCTGTGGATGCAGATCATCTAAAACCTGTTCTGCTTTGTATTTGTTATCAGATCTGCTAAGGCACCACGGCTAATTAGGCCTTTGCCTTCCACACGCCAGTTCTTCTCTTACTGCTGCCCTTCAGTTTCACTCTTAGTTGGCTTATGCCTGTGCAACTGAATAAGCCTGGTTTTGTTAAATTTCCTGGCTTAGGAGGGATTGTTTGGGAAGTGATGAGAAGAGTATAAAACCAGTACCTGAGCAAGATTTAGGCATTTATTCTCCTTTTTCATTTAAATGAGAGGCCCACATTTGAAATATCCTTGAAAGCCAAGGCCCTGAGGGCAGGAAATAGTACATTTAGGGTTTTATCCTCAAGCTGTTAGAAATCATCCTAACTCCAGCCGTGCGTGCGGCTGGAATAATGAGTAACACGACAGACAGCCAGCAGCCAGCGGCCAAGCCATCCCCCGGTGCGAGAGGCTGCTGCTCCCCGCTCAGAGGGCAGCGTTCAGCATGGCTGGTGAACCTGACCTCTGCCCATTCCGGCACTGCGGCATGATAAATGTGCCCGGCAGGCAGCAGGGACAGGTGGGAGGCAGACAAGGTCCCTGCGCTTTGCGGGGTCTGGCAATCCCCAGAGCCCGCTGGCTGGCTGGGGATGACAAGGGGAGCTCCCGCGCGGCGTCCTCTGGGAAGAGATGCTCTTGACATTTGCTGTGGGGTGAAAGGCAGGGTCCAACAGGTAAGGCACAGACTTTGATTCCTTGCCACCGCTGGGAAAGGTGTTAGGGAAGCAACTGGTCCAGCTCGCTGCGTGGCTGGCTTAGGCGACTCAGCCATGGTGCTGCCAGCCGACTGCCCAGGAAAGCAAGCACACGCAGCGCTGGCACGGTGATGTGCCAGTAAACATTTTATTTGCTTGCTTGGGTTTTGTTTGTTTTCAAAGGGAATCTCCTTCACCCCTGTCTCCACAAAATTTCAGACGGGCAGGAAGCGCACCTGTAGAGCAACGTGATGTGCCGTGAAAGGCCTTGCAGAAATGTACATCTCTGTGATTGCAGTGATAAGGAATAGGAGCACAGCATGTTCCCATGTCCCGTGGGAAAGGGGAGGTAACAAAGTGAAAAGGTTCCTTTCAGTAGCCAAGAAAGCATAGCAGTATTGACTGGAAGCATTAAGCTTGTATCAATAGTTTTATGGTTTAGAAAGTCTGACTTCCTGGAAATTAATTGAACATTTCTTTTCCAACTATGAGCATAGTACACCCTCATCAAGGATCCAACGAACTAATTCATTCTTTTCTATACTTTGCAGCGTGATGCTTGCCATCTGTGACGCTTGGATACAAATTCTCTGTGAGACTTGTTGGCATTTGAAAAACTAAAGTTTTTGTTGTGGGTTTTTTTTTTCCATCGGAAGATGAGCTGCAGGAACTCTAATTTTATTTAGTTGAATACTAAATTAAATGCACGTGATTTGTTTGTCTTCAGCGCCTAATATGTCAGCTTTAAACTCTACAGTTAACAGCTGCAAGGAAGCACAAAGTTGGAGTTTGTATTTCCCAGCCACTACCTGGACAGCTGCAAGCTCAAGCTCTGGAATATCTATTTTCAAAAAGCTTCTTCAAAATCTTGAGAACTGGCCTGATCTTTTGATCATAAGTGGGCGCCAAGCTGTGGTGGAGGGTTCAGTGGGAACAGGGAGCTTCCACAGGGAACAGCAGAGTTCCACAGTCTCTGAGCCCAGAGTTCCATGGGTCAGCCCATCCAGAGATGTGAGTTATATCGGCTAAGGGTGTAGGCTGCAAAGGTCATGTTTAAGTCAAGTTTTTATCTAAAGGGCTCCTGGAAAGCTCCAGATGAAAACCCAACCCAACAAATCTTTCTGAGCTCACTAGAACTTTCTATGAGAGGTGCTACAATGTGCTGAAACCTTGCTTTTATAAACCGTAAGGAAAGGGAACTCAACACATAGAAGCAAATTAGTGACACCGTCTTAAAACAGATTTTTGAAACAGGTATTGAAGGGTCACTTCCAATTAGAGAATTACTAGATTTACTAGAAAACTAGAGTAATGATTTAAAACTGCTTTCAGGTTTTATCATTCTATGCCTTATCAGGTGTTACAGTGGAAGCATCATATTTCTCATTGTTTTAAGAAGCAGTTCCCTGAGCAGAAGACCCAATGAGCTCTGGTTACTTGTTCTTCTGTGCCAAATGACATTCTGTGCCTCATGTGGTGCAAGCTCTGACAGAAGCATTTCCTATGGCTGGAATATTTAAACCTCCCTTCTCCTGGGTGGCTTCCTTTAATGTCTAGTCATAGTGCTCAGAGCTCACAGTAAGAGAACTGGTTTAGATCTTTCTCCTCCACTCAGTCATGAAAGATCATGAGACCTGTAGGAATTTAATATATTTACGAATTCTACATCTCTGATGTGGCTGCAACTGGCCAAAAGTCATTGAGGACGACAAAGAGAAAGATGGGCAGATCTCCAGGCTCTGTAGTCATGTGAACAGCCAGATATCTTGGGAAATTTGACTAAGAATAGTTTCTTTGTAAGCTCTTACTGTGTGACTGGCCTACCCCAGCCACAGGATATCATCCTTAAAGGACTACACTAGGAAATGGGAAAATTGACTCAAAGTCATGTCAAAGGTTCAAAACACTATAGGAGACTTGATTTTTTCCCCAGTGTAGTCATCCTGAGGGTTGCTTGTCACTGCTGTAAGTTTGGAATAATAACCTTGAAATCACACTGTCATCTCCCTCTTTGCTGTTTTGCTAGAGTTCCCTTTCTATTCCTTTTCTTCAGGGCTCACACATGCATCTATGAAATCTACTGCCTGTGTGAGTGTCACGTAGGTGCACACACAAGAACATGCACGCTTGTTGAAATGTAACATTCATATTAGTAAATTCTTGGTTTTGTCTATTTCCAGCATTGCTAACAATTTGAACTACATATATATCTCAATATATAAAAATACGTATGTATGTACATATCTGGTAACTGTTCCTTTAAGGTGCCAGAAATGAGGCAGCCAGGGTTCAGTTTAGGCAACTTCGTAGGCTGTGTGTAGGCAGTGAGGAGCAACTTAGAATATGAATCCTGGCTCAGCTTTGATGTAATCTCCACTGAAGTTGAGGGAGTTGCTCTGGATTTACACTGCTGTTTATGAGCGTGGAGCCTGGCACAGAGTCCTGTGGCTCAGCCTTTATAATACATATAAAATATCATCTAATTGTACTTGCTTCTACAAGATTAACCTGGCTGCTGAGATTTCTGCATGTAAATAGCTATGAAATACATTGTGTAATCCCCGTGAGTGATGTTTTTGAACATGTTTTGGGCAGTCCTGTGGTGACTGTCTACAGCAGATTCATTACCCACTGGAGGGCTGACAGTATCAGCACAAACGCGGGTTTGCAATGTCTCCTGTGCAGTCAAATCAAGCCAAAACCAACCACTTCAAAGCAAGGATATGTGGAAGGCAAAAAAATTTCTGACTCACTCTCCCCCAAAGGAGAAGGCGTAATGCTGGCATATGTGTGGCTCTTCTCCCAAGTGCCTTCCTCTCCCCACCTTCCCTGATTGATACATTAACAAGCTTCCCAACATAGAGATAGAGATTTGTGTAAATGTGAAAGTTCAACAGCTCTTGCTACTCGTTCCTCAAGTGGCTGAGAAGTCTCTTGGTAACATCACAGGTGGTTGATGCACGGAAGATCCACAGTTCAAGGCAAAGGGGTGGACTTGCTGGGAGGGTTTACTGCGATCTTAATCTCTGCTGGTTTGTTCCCAGTTAATTTTACCTGGAGTTGCCAGCTCATGTGAACTCAGAAATCACAGCTGAAAAAAAGAAAATCATGTAAGACTATGCCCTCCTCCCTTGGGTTAACCCAAGTCTTGAAAGCCACACATTTGGCCTCTTTTATCTAGAAAGCCATAGAAAGCATGCTGTAGATGCAAAGACACAAGCCTGTGATGAAAGCTGGGTTTGTAACACAAGGCCAGCATAAGGTGAGCTCCATAATAAGCTTGGTTAGAATTGAGAAGACTAATTAAGCAGCAGCCAAACAAAGAAAAGTAACTCTGAGCTTTGTACTCATAGTGCTCTACTCAGAGAGAGTGGAGAACCCACCCAGCTCCTAACAAAATTAAAGACATATTTATAAACAGAATTGTTTCTAACAAGAAGACAAATCTCATCCTTGTGTAACTGTCCTGAGGTCAATGGAGAACCCCAAGGGATTAATTAAAATCAGAATGTTCATAAAAGTCTTCTGTGATGTGCCAGCTGGTCTTAAACAGGGAAGCACGTTAATGGTTTCTCAACAAACATGTTGCAAGATTAGCTTCTTTTATTCAGCAATTCCAATATTCAGAAACTGTGGGGTTGCTTTTTTTTTTTTTTACAGAAACAATATTCCCCAGTACTGTTGGAAAAAATAATCAAAACCCAATACTGTTTGGATGGATTCTAAATCTGTAATTTGTTCTGGCATTTTTCTGGAAGTTCTGGAATCTATTTTTTTAACTTTTATTATAATTTGTAGGATAATTCTTGAGCTGTAGAAAATGATAAAGGTGGGGTTTAAGTCATTGATTATAAAAGTTCACTGTTTTAGTTAGCTGTGTCTAGACAAAAAAGTCAGAATAAAGATGTGGTCTTAGTCAAAATTCACTCAATCTTTTGAGTCAGATTTCCAATGCAAAAGTTCGTGTTTATACATTTAAAATAATTTTGAAAAGTGTTTTGCAGTTTCAATGGATATTATAGTGTTTCTTTAAACAGCAAAATGATTTTTACAGTTTCTTGTAATTTAACACAAAAGAGTATGCATGAAGTCTACAGGAATATATTAAAATAATTTGACTAAAGAAATCTAGTAATTGAAAGGAATATTCTCATGCTTCACTTATTGATTTTAGCAGCTTTAAGAAATAGCTCATTATAAATCTGTTATATATCAATAACACTGCTCCATCTGTGATTTTCCTTGTAATTTTCTTTACTTTTTATAGAAATTAACTGTGCTTGTGAGACCCTCCCAGTTCCCTGAGCTTCCACCAATAAAATTGCTCACGTAAAAAAAAACAAATTTAAGAAACCTATTTCCATTTCAATGTGTTATGGTAGCTTGCTATTTATTTTAAATGTGAGCGAATAACACTGCATTAATATTTTCTAATAACCTCTCATTCCTAAATCTCAGAGTTTTTTCTAACTCAAAGTAGAATATGAACATGTATGCGCAGGAGCAAAAGGTAGAATACAAGTATCAGTAAAATAAAAGCAACAGTTGCAAAGCTGTGATTTCACTCCTCTGAAAACGGTAGATTTCAACTTATTTTTAACCTCTATTCTCCATCTTTTTGGAAGGCATGAAGACATCTTTAGAAAACACAATTACTGGAAGACATGTGCTTGTTGTGTGAGGCACCACTCTAATATATGGCAGAGAGATATAAGAAGGATTGTCGAAGAGGGGACACCCTGCTGTACATTTGTAGACCTATTTTGTGACACAACAAAAGATCTCTATAGAGACGTTATATCCCGCAGCACAGTTCCTGGAAGTTTAAGAACTGGCTGCAAACCCTTATAGCTGGTTTATTACACAAAATCATAATGACTTACTACTGACTATTAATTTTAAACTGTAAGAAGCTCTGTTTTAGGAATGTCTTGACTGGACTTCCAGGGGCTTATTTGTACAGACAGAAAGCAAGCTTCTGAACTTCGGCCAAATCCAGAACCATCTTAGACTATATAAGGACTTCAGGCCTTGCTCCTCAAAGTCAAGCATTTTACATATGAAACCTTTTCAATATGTTGGTGGTTACATTCCTGCTAGCTTGATGCAAACAGCAGTCCATTTTTCTCCGGGCAGAGCCTGTCTCATTTTTGGAGTAGCAGAGTACGATAGCTATCCAAAAAGCCTTGATCCAACTGCCAGGGATGTTCAGTGGGAAACTTTTATGCCACCAGTTTCAACTGGATATGATCAGAAGCAAACAGGATTTTCAGGACCGTTCAGCTTTGCAATAACTCCATTTTTTCCAGTACCTGTACCACCAGCCTCAGAGGCAGAAGAGCTGAAGACCAGTCCTTCGACGGTGCCCCTGTGGTGTTCCAGCACGGGTGACACTGCCCGCTGTCTCATGCAGCCATCTGTTCAATGGGAACCGGCGTTGCTTTCCTGCTGTCCGCAGACGGCAGCATGGGGACAGCAGCCACTGTGCTGCCACGGCACTGGCACAGCTGTCCACAGCTGCAACAAAAAAATGGGTCAAGGGGTCACTTGAATGAGTGATCAGGAGAAGGCATATAAGGTAACATCAGGCAATGCTCCTCACTTTCTGAAGCACGTCTTGGGGTACCTCAGCTCTTAATCTTCCCCTATATCTTTCCCCCTCTGTCTTCTTATCTTTCCTATATTATTGACCCAGGTCAGAGCCTCTGAGATGCCATGGGAACAGATACCTCTTTCATCCCCACATAGGCTGTTTTCATTGCTTCAGCAATCCCATAGCGTCTGGGATAAGACTGCAAGCTGGAAAGGAGGAATACAAAATGAAGCCAAACCTCACTTATCATGTCACAGCATGTCTGCACATCTTGGGGCCAGATATGGTGCAGAAGAGAATAAGTCAAGGTATGGATAGCCCTCTCCTCCTTATAAACCCCCAAACCACAAATCTGAACATGGAGATACACATGGAAGGATTTATATGAGCCCATGAACCCAAAACAACTGCTGGAAATGACGTATCTAGTACCATAGCTTCTTCAATCAGTAGGGCAGCACCAACACCTTGACAACACCACTGGACATTAATGATGAGTTTGCACTTCTGTTTCCCTCAGCATCCTTTCAAACTTCACTTTCCATTGATGTAACTCTCCTTTCTCCTTCCTAATGGGCACTCTCTCCATATCTCTTATTTCAGGGCTAGTTTTGCACTCCTTTAACTATTCCACTAATGTTGACCTTGTGCTCATTTAAAGAATAGACAATAAACAAGAAACAACAGCTTTTTCCTCCCCACAGCCACTCAGTGAATTATGTGGTAATTGTTTATTGGAGGTGACCTCATAGTTTCCTAATTTTGTGGGATGATCTGAAGAATAATTCTATTGCAACCACAACACATAAATGCCTTGGAAGTATTCAGCTGGAACCTAGAACCACAGATGATTCCTGTGCTGTTGGCAGCTAAAACGTAGCCCATGTTTGTAAGCAACAAACTATAGGATAGTAGTAAACTTCGTGGAGTTAGATATCCCAGGACATATGATGCCAAGAGACAATAAAAACGACTATGTAAGGATGGCATGGAGAACTATTTATATGAGGTGACTGTATATTTGAAAGAAAACTGAAATAAACCAGGATGCTTTGTGCCAACATTTTGCAATCAGTAAATACTCACAAGACAAGTGTATTTTTGAATTTTTAGATGTATGTATAGATTTTGCCAGCACAAGCAACTCTTGCTGCTCTCCTCCTCTTAACTCCCTGCTTCTCTTGTTGAATGGTTGGTAGGTTTGATCTGGCCACTGTTAATTTGTTGATTTTTAACAGGAAAAATAATCTCTGGCATTTCATAAACATTTGAAGACTTCAGTTATCTTTCTTTTCAAAGGAAGGAATCACCTCCGGATTCCTTTTTTGCCACCTTTTACTTCTTTTTGTGGTATGTGGCCATGAGGCTTATTCACTTTAGAACGGGCTCTGATTGAATGAGTTTTGATAGCTTAGGTTTCTGACTATTTTATAATGATACACTGCAAAGGTGTCACCATTTTAAATAAAGTGGTTTGGATAGTGACTACACTTCTCTCAATTTCTTTTACATCAGGTACTGTTCATCAGCCCTCAGTGAGCATCCCCCATTCCTGGCTTACTGCCTTGTGATAAACACAGCTCGGTTCTGTACAGCATTGGCACATGAGCAAGCCTTCAGTAAGTAGGAAAGAAAACCTGAGTTTTTTTTCTCATAAAATGAAAAGTAGACTATTTCAGATCACAGTTTTGCAAAATATGGACAAACTTTTTGTTTGCTTGATAGCTTTTGACTCAAATGCAATCTGATTAGAAACTGCATCAAAATTGTCCCTTTGGAAGACGCTCCTGTAAAAGGTTCGTTTCAAGGTTCTTCTAAAGAAGAGGTTTTCTGAAAACGGACAACTTTTTCTGAAAAAAGTATTTAAATCCCAAGTTTCTTTCAAGAAGACAGATCCTTCCCCATCTTTGCTCACTCACACATTCCATATTTGATACATATTTTTATCTATCATTTTGATAATTTAAAGTGAATGTGTAGTGAAGACTACAATTTTGAGTGAGTACTTTGGTTATTCAAGGGCACCTAAACCATTTGAACCTTGCATAGCTGTTCTTGAGGGGCTCATTGCCTGAGCTTCTAGCATGCTCCTACCTTGCATATCCATCAGACTTATCCCAGCAAACCCACTGAATTCAGAGTGGGATTTGGTACCTTGGGATAACCCAAGCCACATGTTCAATAGTAGGAAAAAAGACAGTGACATGGGTATTCTGGTTTATAGCAAAGATTTTCATTAATAGCTTTTTTTCTAAAATTAAAATACAACTAAAGAGGAGGAATACTATTCACAGAAAGAAAGTTCGTATTTCATAGTTATTTTGCATGGGTCTCTAAATAGTGCTTTTAAGCTATTTCACTTCCAAACCCAGCAAAGCTCTTAATGTGGGCTTATATTAAGCATGTAAGCAAAGTGCTTTAAGGCCAATGGAGCTGTTCTTACAGTAAAAGGATAAGTACCTGGTTAGGTGCTTTATTCAACTCTAAGCCCTTAATCTTAATTTTTCTGTACCTGAAATTAGTGCATATAATATTTAAAACACAAGCATTTTTAAAATAAACATCACAAATAGGAAGTAGACTATTACCAAAAACTCTGTACAATTATTACAAGCAACGAATGTTGAAATCACTGTGAATAACAACATGGGATGTTTTGATGGTCAGCTGAAGGTGAACCTAATGCTTCTGCACTTTGTGTAAAACATAATTGCAGTAGCCCAGAAAAGCAGGAGTGCTGCAACTTTCATCAGATATAGCTGTTATACCTCACAGCATCAACCTCTTAAATCTCTGTAATGAGCAGCAGGCATTCCAATAAAGTCAGAAATAACTGTGACTTTGTGAATTATTGCTACTTCATGTATATATCCACTTTCAACAGTTAAAGACACCATCAACAGTCCCTTTTTCTACTTACTGCCTCTGATTTACTGGCTGACTTTGTTATTTCCTTTGTGCGGTTTATAGGACATAATTATTAAAAATGGAAAAGAGAGAACTTCTAATAGACATTTTGCTGCAGTTTCTGCTTTATATTTATTTAGTTCACCAGTTTCTAACATCAAGGAAGATGTACTGGCTTGCAGAAGGAATAAAAATGGCAGAACTGTGATGAAAATAAGCAATAAATAGTGAAAGATATATTACCAAATCATTCATTATTTCAGCTATGCAGTTTCTGTAGTATAAAATCAAAACAGAAATTAAGCTGTCACTTGCAAAATGCATTGAAGACCCTTGTAGCTGTATGGGCCCAGCACAGGATTTATGTTCCTTTTAAAGCAAACAGTCTCTTTGAGAAACAATGATTTCTCCATTTCATCCAGCTCCAAAAAAGGGTGCTTTGTTTCATTTTCAGGTTATTTAACCTCATTTTCAAGATGCCACCATCAATTTCAAAATGAAAATAATTTTGAAATGAGAAGTCCAGACATTTTCTGTTGAAAATGTTTAAATTAAGCTACCCCTACTACTAAAATCAGAATTTTCTTTGCTCTTTATGTCGCCTGTGTAGAAGACACCATGCTGTACAAAGCCCCATCTGCAAATTGACTCAACTTCATTTACATATTACATAGGCCCACTTTACAATTCAAATGCACATGATTTGCCTACACTTAATTAGAAAGGATATGTATCTGAACATGGGTTACTACATCTTCTCTTGATGAGCTGGTTCAGTAGCAACATCAAAAGCGGGGTGAGGAGGATGGGAGAGAAATTGTCCTGTTTTTTTGTTTGGAAGATGGGCACCAGAGAGCAGCAGTTCCCAGGAGTTGGAGTGCTGTCAGCCAGCAGAGCAGCTCCTCAGCCTTTGTTGGGCGAAAGAAAGCGGGAACTTGCATTCTTCAAATGAGCTCTTCCAGTTTAAGCATAAGACTTTGTGTTATTGTCAACGAGACTGACTATTTCACAGACTAAAATTTTTAATGTGTACTAGAGCCAGCTCATCGCACCTTTCTCCCATTCCTATTTGAGGGGTTGCTGAGTCTGTGAAGCTGCAATGTTTAAAAGGGAAAGTGCTAATCCATAATCCATCCATTACATACGGCACTGGGGAATCCCAAAGTACCTGGTGAATGACCCTGGCACTTCAATGCCATTAAAGCTTCATCAGTAACAGCTCAGGTTTGTGTTACTAATTTTCCTCCTTCCAACTACAGCACGCTCTTGTGTTCTACCCAAACCTGCTACCTGTGCATCTCTCTGCGTTGTGGGATTACTACCTTTTAACATGATAGACTTCACTCTTGGAGAATTATCAGCTATTTTTAGCCATCTGGAAGTACGAGAGACCCTTGCTCTCTTCCTCTGAGCTTTTCTGTGCACCTGAGCCATCCACACAATCAAGAGGCCATCTCCCTCTTGCCTCAGCACTGCCAAATAACTAAGTGCTAAGTTGAACAAAAGTAGACAGACAATTTAAAGATGGTATGCTGGGTCAGAACAAGGGTCCATCCATCCCACCTGGCTGCAGCAGATGCAGGGAGAGTCCATGAGAAACTAGCCAAGTATAATCCTTACGTTGTTACATTTCTCCAGTCTCTGGAAGTCACAGGTTAGGGACTTGCTGAGCAGAGTTGCACTTTAACAGCCACAGATTTCACTCCATCTAACCACCTGGTTTTATTTTGAACCTCCTTAGATCCTAAATCTCCTTAACATCCTATGGCACTTCCATAACTGGTGCAAAAGTATTTCTTTTTGTTTGTTTTAGATGGGCTGTTTAGGCTTTCTTCTGGATGATCCTCGTTCTTGTATTGGGAGAAACTGAATTGTTCCCTCCTCCTCCATATCATTCAGGATTTTTATATATCTTGGGTATGTCCTGTTGGAGCCTTCTTTTTCTACTGTTAGTAGTCTTCCTATATTAAGCTCTGTTTTGCATAGAGGCCTCTGCTCATTTTTGTTACCTATCTTTTCTAATTCTTCTCTATCCTTTATGAGACAGAAGCTGACCCTGTCTCTAAGCTGTGACAGCACCATTAGCATAATGTTGTTTTCTCTTAGCCCACCTCCAATGTTGTTCACCTTTCTGACCACAGAAGGCTGTCAAGCAGATGTCTTTGGAGGACTGTGCCAAGTTCTCCCTCTTCTCCAAAACAAAACCAGCTAAATGGATCTGATCGTTGTCTAAGTGTGCTTAGGGCTATATTCCCACAGTGTATTACTTCGTATTTATCAAGGATGCATTTGATCTTCCATTTTTTCACCTATTCAGCATGATGCAAACTTCTGAAATTCTCTAGTCTGCTTTGGTTTCGATTGACCTGACTACTTCCAAAATATCAGCAAACTTTCTCCTTTTGCTGTGCTTCAGCCTTTCTAGGTGATTTGTGTCCGTCCCCAGCCAGATCTCCCTGGGATTCCCTGAGTAACTGCTCCAGGAAGAATAGCGACCATTTATTCCTGCCTGCTGTTCCATCTGCTTTGAGCAGTTATTAATGCACAGCAATCTCCCCTTGACATTAGGTTTCTGTAAGATTATTTGGCAAGGGATATTATAGGAAGGTTTAGGAATCCAAAGGTAATTTTTTTGCTCAAGTTGCCCGTGTCTACAAGTGCAATGATCCTTTCAAAGAACTGTACAGGATTTGTGAGGCATGATTTCTTTATTTATGAACCCTGTTCACTATCTCCAGTAAGTTGTATATATTCATGCCTACTAATTCTGCTCATTATTATAGCTTCCATCAGTCTGCCTCAGCAGGAAGTCAAATTTACAATTCTTTGGTTTCCTGGCTCCCCTCCGGAGATTATTTTAAAAACTGAGGCCACATTTGCCTCCTTCCATTACTCTGGAATATGGGCCAATGTAAGCAATAGGTTACACACTACTGTGAAAGGTTCAGCAATTTTATATTTGAATTCCCTTAGATCCCTCGAGTGATTGTTACCTGCTCCTGGCAATGTGTTGCTACTCACTTTATTGATTTGCCCTAAACCCTCTTTACTGACAGTTCAACTTGACAAAATCCCTCAGCCTCATCCCCGTGAATAAAGACTTTGTTGCACAAACTTCCTCAAGCCTCTGTGCTGAATCCTGACGCAAAGAATCCTTTGGGGTTTTCTTCTTTTTCTCTTTCTCATTTTCTTTCTTTTTCTTTTCCTTTTCCTTCTGTCTTCTTTCTTCTTCCTTCTTTTCTTTTTTCTTTTTTTTGCAGTGGCCTTACTTCTCTGAGCATCTATTCTGTACTTTGTTTGCCTGTCTAACTCTGATAGCTTCCTGCTAATCCTAAACTTGAAAAGGCTTTTAATAGTTTTCATGCCATTTGCTTGTTGCTTCTCAAGATCCTTTTAGTATGCTCTCTCATACTCTTGCATTTAACTACCAGGATATACCTTCTTGTCTATTTTCCTCATTTAGAGTCAACTTGGATTTTTCAATTCTAGGCAGCTCACTTACTCCATCGTTTAATCATAAAAGCTATTCTATTTTTGATTTTTAGGCCTGAGTTTGGGTTTGAGAGTTTTTTTGTAGGGGATTTACATTTACTCAAAGACTTTAATAAGGTGTCTATAAAAAAAGCCCCTTTTAACAAGCTTCCTTATTCTTATTAATCACACTTTTTAAAGTGCCATGATAATATAGTTGACTTTTTGACATTTACCTCCTACTAGAACATTGAACTTTGCTAGTGTAGGCACTACAGAGTATCTTTTCTATGATTATATATATTATATTATATATATTATGATATATATTATATTATATATTATATTACTATATAATATTATGCCTATTATATTATATTATATTATATTATATTATATTATATTATATTATATTATATTATATTATATTATATATATATCATGATAACATATATATATATGTTATCATGAACTGTATCTTGTACAATGCCTGCAAGATGCTTTTTTCTTGTATATATCCAGTATTCATCTAGACTACTTTTTTTCCACTTTTCTTGAGAAAACACAGTCATTTATGACGTCTACAACTTTTGTCTCTGTATGATACCTGTAATGACATTCCTCCATTGTCATGGGGATAAGCAATGACCGAAATCTTCCATTATTGTTCTGTTTCTGATCCTGAAAGTGATGGTCACCATTGTGCTCCACTGCTGTGGACTGTTGCCCCACTCTTAGCCTATAACCCACATATGCCCTAGGATTTGTTAACATGGATGACTTAATCATATTATTTGACTGCCAAGGCTTTCTTTAACACAGTTACTGTTTCTCCACCAGCAGACAGCTACACTTTCTGATGTAATTTTTACCTTGGTGTTACACTAATTTTCTTTCCTTTCTCCTAGTTCACATTTCAGTCTCGTATAACAATATCTTCATTTAGATCCAAGCATTTCTGTTCATCTGTCTCTGGTTTTAGACCATTAACTTTTGCCTACAGGTATTATACATTTTTTGCTCTTGTTTCATTGTATGCTCTATTTGATTGTAGCTTTATTTATTCTTCAGTATTGCCCAATGGTTTTACTGACTTCTTTTGTATATTCTTTTCCCAGAAGACAGAGATTTTATCTCTTCCTCTCTGGAAGATGAATTTTCCTAACCTTCTTTTCATTTGCAAAACAAAGTACAGAATTACTTTAGGCTAATACTAATAAGACTATTTACAAACCAGTCTGTTCAAACAAAGGTAGAAATTGTGTTCTGTGGAAAAGTATCCTTGTTCTTTTATGATTTATTTGATTGTTAACACTAATCTAGTAACAATTCAAATGTTCTCCGTGACCACTGTATGACCTTCTTTAATACAATCTGAACTGCTTAGTCTAAGGCAGGCCAATTAACAGCAATAGCAGTGTTGAACTCCATTGGAAATGCATCCATCTTTTACAAATTTTAGGAAAGACCAATGGAAGTACATCAGGGCAGCACAAACTAATGCAAATTGCACCTGATACCACATTCATTTGGACACCCCAATCCCTTGTTTTGATTTTTTCACCCCAGAGGAGCATGCTACCTATTAGAACTCATTTTATTTTAAGAGATTGCCTTGAAAGCCTCACTGACTTCAGCAAAGTAGTTCCCTCTTCTGGCCCTGATCCTGTCAACTAACCTATCTGGTCCAGAGTAGGCAGGAACTCTGCCAGCATGGAGTCCTGCTTGGGTCTGGGGTCCTGGGAGGTGGGCCCCTTTGCTGGATTTGGGTGCCAGGCAGGTATGCTGGTAAAAGCTCACCTCAGTGCTGTTAATCTTCTGGATGGGATTAATTTGTCATGTTCTTATCATAATTTTTCAGTTCAGAAACATAAAAATTATACATTATTGCCATTTCATGTTAATTTTCAATAGTAGAGTATTTGTAATGACAAACAATATTCAGTATGTATATGTGTATACACATATGCCTTTGTGGATGTAAAGCATACACAAACACACATATATGCATACGCTGGCCCTCACGCACATAAAACCACTAATTATACCTTTGAAAAGGAGAATAGAAAAAGAAATAAACTTTTTCCAGGCACTGGGTTTGTAATGGAGCACAGCAGGAGGAGGTAAAGAGCAGCAACGATATTAGAAAATGTCAGTAAAGCCAATAATCAATCTTGTAAAATGTCACAGAAAAAATTAAACACATAAGCTAAACACTGTTTCAAAAATAAGGATCTTTCCTTGCTTCATACTCAGTGTGAAAAAAAGGCTCCAGATGTCAATTTTTTTATAGCAATTGATTTAATCTGTTCCTGGTTTTAGCTTGCTTATAGCTAATCTTGCATGAACTGTGTGTCCATATGTACATATATATGTACTTCTAACAATTATATAACCATACATATATACACATTTATCTATGTATCTTTGAGCTCAATACTTTTTCAGAGGCCATATGCATTTATAATGTAAAGGTAAATCCAACCATGCATGTATTTAGAGAGTTGGAACAATGTTGTTTTGTTTTAAAGACAAAACATAATTTTCAGGGCGATACCTTAAACACAAATGTCAAAGTTTGTGGTGGGTGAGCCTCATTGTTGCATACCTCAGGAAGGAAGAAAAATGCTTCAAAGTCCTCCATGAAAGCAGAGCCAACATGGTAGGGAGGGGAAAAGAGGTCCAGAAAACCAGAACAGGGCTGAAAAAAGAGAAGTGTAGCTCCCTTAATCTATGAGATTGAACTCTTAGGGGCTTTGAAGCCAAAGAGATATTCCTGTCTTGCTCAGCTTTTCAGTTGTCCTTATGTGATCCAAATGCCGAAGTGAGTCACAAGGTTGTGATAAGTCTGAGAAGTTTCCATAGGATCATTGTCAGCAACAGACAGGCAAAAAGCTTCTCAGGGTCTTAAGGTCCTTTGAATATAGGAGCAGGCAATGAGCTGACAAAAGTCTAAATAAAAAAATAATCTTACATAGTTATTTTCCTTATTAAAAATAAACGCACTTTAATGGGTTTAGTTTAAATGCACTTAAACAATCATCATGACCTATATTAACTCCTGATCTTATGGTATTAAAAACCTTTAGGCTATGTGAGGAACACTATTTAGCCAGTATATATTTGCTTAAATGAAATTTATATATAAGTAAGTTTACCTGTAAATCACTAGCTGAGCTCTGGGAACAGAATTTGCTAAAGCATTAAATTTCTTTTTGGTAATCTGTAGTGTCTTCTGCTGGAAGGGTATTTTCTTCCTATCAGATGTGTTCAATTCACTAGCTACTTCAATAATGTAATAGTATTTGAGAAACCAGCTGGGACTTGAAAAAAAAGAAAAGAAGCCAGGTTTCCTCT
The DNA here is from genome assembly GCA_035590215.1 of Microhierax caerulescens. Taxonomy (NCBI): domain Eukaryota; kingdom Metazoa; phylum Chordata; class Aves; order Falconiformes; family Falconidae; genus Microhierax; species Microhierax caerulescens. The sequence continues at coordinate 44,956,972 of JAVJGJ010000057.1, read as the reverse complement.
TCCAATTTACTTATAAAAATGAGGTGTGAGAGGGTGACATCTATTAGTTCTAAAATGCTGAAGAGTAGCTGGTATGCTGATCAGAAACCATTAGTTTGATTAACTTTCTATGAATAATGCTTTCTTTGCCTAAGGTATCATTTTGTTGTAAATGCATAGCATGTTCCAATTAAAACTTTTCTTGTTCATTCAGCACAAGAATTTTACTTTGAAGCTATGTATTTAATGTGTGTATAGTATATCACCTTGGCTACCAAAAGGGAAATACCAGTTGTAGTTATGGGCTAACTATTAGCAACAAACCAACATATTTTAATAGCTACCAACCAGTGAGAACCAGTCTGTGCGTAGGAAAATAAATCTAAAATCCAAATATAAGTAGAAAGTAAAACCAAAACTAAACAGAATTATTTGATTTATGATAAAAATTAGATTATTGCAAATCACCTGGTGCTGTCCTGACATGGACAGCACATCTCCTGTTGGCCAAGAACCCAGTGCCAGGAGAGGTTCAGCGAGAACTGCTGTAGCCTGTACAGGCTGAGCACTGGAGGGCCTGCACTCCAGTTCTGCTGCTTGACATGCTGGCCAGCAAAGCTTCTGGCTTTTTCTGTGCAACCTCTGCTGGTTCTGAAAGAACGAGAAGATAGACACTCAAGTTGAGAGTGGAGTTAAAGATTGTGTAACCTTTATAAAGACCCTTAGGTAACAGAGAAGTTAGCTTGGGACTTAACTTTCAAACATTTAAAACACAAATTGTGTTTTATGGGGTTATTGCATTCTATATTGATTTCAGAGGATTAAGTTGGTGAGTTTTATTACAGACAGCTAACTTTGCAGGGTCACAGAGTTATTTGAAAGCCAAGGAGACTAGCAGTTGCCTAACTCTGTCCCCCAGCCCATCACAAACACTTTCATTCTGGCCTGTCAATCATTTTGGGGGGTTCTTCAGTTAACAGTTGATTAAAACACGCTTTCTTCAAAGCCTTGCACTTCTGATACAAAGACATCAAGAAATGAAACTTTCACCATGCCCATGGCAGTCTGGTCCACTGTTAAACAGCCTTGTTGGTCAAAATCTAAATTTTATGTCTCATTTGAGCCTAAATGGCTTCAGCTTCCAGCCGTTGAACTCGTGCCATTTCCCATTTGAGCAAAAAGCACAGTTATAGCTAGTATTTCCATCTTCTGAAAGCATTTCTATGCTATAATAAATTATTGATACATGCTTTCCTGCCTCATTGTCCCTTGACATTGAGCATTGAAGCTCTCTTACAGAAGTCAGGACAGACACAAATACTTCCCTACCTCGGATGGGGATGCAAATCCCACACTTACATATGTAGATGAGAAACCAGACTGTTGTTCTTGATAAAAGAACACGTCTTCACTACATCAACGAGCACGACTTTTTATTATTGCTTTCCGTGCTCCAAGGGAAAGATAAATCAGCTGGAGAGGAGTCGGAGTGCTGCCGGGGCAGGTGCAGCTCCCAGGACACGTGCTGCCACTGCCTCAGCCCGACTTGCTGTCCTCCCTCTCTTTTCTGAAACCATAGATAAGAAACTTGTTCAAACCAGATTGCCAGAGCTTATTTACTGTACTTTACTAAGCTTCCCCCTTTAAGCTCTTTAAACAAAGAGGCACTTCACAGCAAACCTCTGCTGATTCCCGAGTCAAACACTTCCCTTCTGCAGCTCAGCTGTGATTCCTGTTTCACTGTGAAGAGTGTTTTCTGAGCCTGAAAAGCTCCTACAGGATCTGTTGCTGACCTGCATGTCACAGGGAATAACCCAGGCAGCCCTTGTCTCTCCGCTCTGCACCCTGGTTTATCTTGGGGAGGTTTGGTTGCTCTGTTCCCCAGAGTATATCTCTTCCTGCAAAGCTGTCTGAATTAGCATGGAACATATACACCACTCGACATCACAACCTTTTAGGAAAGCGCATTTTAGGGCACTGAGGGAGCAGGGTGAGACCCTATCGGATGGAAGACCAAGATGTGAGAGAAGTGGTGGAAAGGAAGGAAAGATCCGTGCCAGACTCATTGTGGTGCTGGACACTGGAGCTGGTGGCATCTTGCATTTCACTAAAGGCCCTGCTCTCCCTGTTGGGAACAATCACATCTTTGGCTCCCAGATGCCTCATCTGGGTCTCCTGCAGGATCATCATCCCATGCCAAGCCTTCTGAGGTGTAGTCAGGAGGAGATGCTGCTTTGAGGCAGGAAAGGA
>JAVJGJ010000057.1:44930615-44954643 GCA_035590215.1 Microhierax caerulescens | reverse complement strand
GGACGTGCTCCAGTCCCATGCTGTTTCTCCTCAGTTCAAAGGTAATTTTCCAGCATTCAAAAAGTGTAGAAAAAAATTATGGTGTTATCATTGCAGGGCCCGCTGCTGCCCAGCCTCCTGGCAAGGAACTGCCAGCTGCTCTGCTCAGGGTCTCCCCCTGATGCTGTGTTTATCTGGTTTTCATTCTCTGACTCCCACTCCTCTCCCTTATCATCATCCTTGTACCCCATAATAATTCGATTTCTTCCTGTTTCCTTTTCCCTTTCCCCAAGAGGGAAATAGGATGGACAGTGTCAATGGAGATGCTACTTAGGGAGAGTGTACAGTCCTCAGTGGTTTGTTTTCTAGTAGTCCCTAGCACCCCCCATTATTATACCAGGGCTACTGCAGGTGGTAGTTTTGTGTTGCCTGATGTCTGCACCATAAACCACTTTAACCATTTAAGTTGCCCTTTTCTGACTCCATTATGTCCTTCTGCATGGGGAATGTTTTCAAGTCTATTAAGAAGGAAGGCGTCTCAGTACACTTTCTCTGACATCTGCCATGGATGTTTTTAGTTTCCCTTATTGGTGGCTAATTGCTTGAAAATAAATAGGGTACTCTTTATGACATGCACTTTCAAATTACTGGTTTTTATTTCCCTGCAGCATCTCCTTGACTCTAGCCAAGTCTACAAACTTATCTACAATATTGATTTTGGTAGCATCCCTGAGTACAGTGTGTCCAAAATAAGCAGAGGGGTAAGTAGCATACAGAACAGTCTTCCAACAGTGAGTCACCAAATAAAAAGTTATCCAGCTCACTACATTATCAAGGTACTGACAGTTCTGCCTTTTTCAGTGCAAGCCACAGAAATCTACCTTGTCCTTAATTATTCAGGCTCCTGGACAATATATTAATGCCCCTTGGATGGAGAGGCTGGCCAATGTTCAGGGTTTGCAAGGAGAATTGATTATAAAAGTCTATTACTAGCTCTCTGGGGTTGTGCTGATTATTTACAAAGAATGCAATATTTTACACAAAATCTGTTTCTGTGAATGCAGTAAAAACAAATATCTGGCAGTTCCCTTGTGCACCATTTCCAAGACCACTGTTCCAGGGAGTACACTTTCTGCCTGTGCTTTCTCCTGGGGACATGACATCAGTCCTCATTTGCTGGCTTTCTCTTGCTACTGCAGCTTTTTACTTGTGATGTAACTGATGAATCGTGGGTTTGTGGTCGGTTTTCAGACAATCTCTGAATTTTTGGTGGTGTTTTAGTGTCTGCTTTGGCTTTGCAGTGATGGCTAGCCATTTCCTTGGGCAATGGCTTCATCTACCTTTACATTGGAAGATGTTTAATCACTCCTTCTGGCCCAAATGAAGGCATCTGCATGCATTGAGTTTATACAGGTCTGTGCTGACTGACTACTACGATCCACCACTGTAATATTGTCAGAAGTCTGATAGAGAGCATGACAACATTTGTTAAATTGCATAAAAATTGAAGTCTACGAGCTGCTGTGACATTCTCATCTTATGCTAATTTTTTTTTATTAGGTTCATTTAAAACTCCATTGTCACTGTATCTCTTAAAAGATGAAGCCCGGAGGTGGCCCAGTTTCCAAACCCCATTATCACCTAGGAGGTATTTGTTGCACTCATGTCTTGACAAGCACAATGCAGTCATGCAGCACAGTCATTCAGTAATCTCAGCTCCTGGCTGGGAGCAGGAAGTTGTTATGTATTGCACACGCAATTTGTATGAGAAGTTTCTGTCTGTGATTTAAACATTTTCCAGGAAACTAGGACATGGCACTGTGCTTCAAAGGCAGTTAATGACTTGTTGGAAGCTTACTGAAGTAAGGGAAGAGTCATTAAAGATAGAGCTCATCTTGCCTATTTTAGATTCCTCCAGTGCAGAGATCCACACCTGAGAGAGCTGCTTGAGAAAATCCTGCTTGAGGAAGTGTGATTCATCTGGTCTCCTTGAGATGTTGCTTTAGTGATGAGTATAGCCTAGAAGTTCATGTAAAACACTCATCAGCTCTAATAGAAGCACAGATCCTGGTGTCAGCTGTTGATATCCACATTAGAGATGTCCACGTTTGGTCAGACAAGCCCTACTCTGTCCAGCTGGAATGGTGAGACTGTTTAGGCCACACATCGTTAGTTTCACCAAATGTTACTCCAGCAATGGTTTGAAAGGAGGAAGACCCAGGTCTCCACTTCAGCTATGGAAGGTAAAGAAATGGGTGAGGACTTAAATGTGTATAATCTCCAGACTTCGATCTCAGCCACCAAAAGGGTAAGCAGGGTTTGTTGCTGTTCAGGTCCGGGCTCTTGAACATGGTCTGGAGGAGTAGGGCTGAGTGCGAAAGAGGGTCCCTGGCCAAGGAGTGTTGGCGATGGCTCCTGCCCTCAGGAAAGTCAGTCTGAGAGGTGGCAGCACAAGAGCCTGGAGGAAATGGGGTTGTCCTCTGCTCAGGCACAGGTCTCTGGATGTAGCAAGGCAGCGGTGAGCACCTCTGAGCTCTGGGGGTCACAAAGGGAATTTTCTGGGTTTCCCTGTAAATAAGGCATCTGCCTGTTGTGCACTGTTCTACTCCATTATGCTTCTTTTATTGCAGCCTCATTACATGGAAATTGAGCAATAAACTAGTACAAAGCTGCGGGAGTGGAGTGAGGAATCGGGATCCTCCCATTTTTATGCATATAGTTACATAGCACAAGCCAAAGCATGGGTTTCAGATTCCGAAGCTCTTGGCCTCAGGCTTTATGTATGTGTTGCTGCAGCGTAACTGTAGACATGATACTGGAATCACTAGGCAATATATTGGCAAAACAGCAAAATCATTTGACTCTGGGAAGAGCCTACAGCATGAGTAGGGAAAAAACCCACACAGTCTGATGATTCCCCTTGCTGCTGAAGGGTCTCCACCTTGTCTCACAGACAGCTGCAACCCCCATCCAGAGGAAGGGGAAGAGAGGAGAAAAAGAAAAGACAAGAGTGAGGAGGAATGCGACAGTCCCAGGTGTGACCATGGCATCAGTATGTGGCATCCCACGATCAGGCCCTGGGAGGACCAGGGGTGCAGGTGGCAAGGAAATTCCCATAGGAGAGGACTGACACTGCCTCTTGATTTCTCTGAGCCCAGGTACTGGGAGTTTTTGTTCCCTTCACACCCTGAGGGCGATTGCTCCTCCCCAAGCACAGGGGATTTGCAATTATGCAATATGAAAAAGGAAGATGATAGCATGGGCGGTCATGCAGGAGCGTGCCCCCAGGGTGGCCTTGCAGCAATGAGGAGAGTGGAGGGAAGGGCCAGGAGAAGCTGCTTGATCCACTCGTGCCCGAGGCCAGCCTCTGACGGGCAGACACTGAAGTAAGCCTTCAAGGACAAGCGTTGGCAGAAATGTTTGGCAGTTTTGTTGCCTGAGGTGAGGAATGTCTTTCTTAGGATGTCCTGCCAGCTTCCAAGGATGGTGTTACATGCCGCCACAAACACCCTGAGACAGGAGAATATCATCGTCCTCTAGGTTAATTATAATTGACATTTGAATAAAAAATCCTCCATTCCTCACACCACTGATCCCATTGCTATTTGATTCCAGTGCGTACGTCTAAAATTAGGCCTTTGAAAGCACTTGATGGCAGGGGTTGTAAATGGTGTATTTTCCTAAGCCTGCTGCTCTCAAGGCTTATGTTTTGCCATCTTATGACTTGGCTCATGGCCGGAATTGCATCTGCGTACATTTGGGACACGAGAGCTCAGTAATACACTGTGACTTCAATAACAGAGGAGCTGAAAAAATTCCATTAAAGCATATCAGGTTCATTTAAACAAAGAGCATTATTATTTAACCATTAGACTTGCACTAGTCAGAATATGGGAAATAAATCCTCAGCAATCCCAGATCTACCTAGCTTTCAGTGTAGCATTTTCCCCTCCCAAGGTTTCCTTGAGGCACAAGCAAGGACGTTCTGAAACATGGCATGCAATCTCAGCTCAGCACTGCGTGGATGTGGCAGGACCTGCTGTCACTGTGTGTGCTGGGGAGGGGGGAAATGGTCTTCTTCGCTGCTAACAGCCTGAGCACCCCACTTTGCCAGTGTCTTCAGAACACATCAGTTAAGTTTTTGTGCAATCATTTTTTAATGACTGCTCATTACATTAAAATAAAGACTAGTCTACTAAACCATCTGCACAAATAAAACAGGTTTTATGTAGTCAAAAGTTTGGCTTCAGATCACATTTCGGTGGGGCGTTCCCTGAAGGGTATCATGAAATAAAACCAGGCTATTAAAAGAAACGGAGTTCTATTTTTGCCACGAGTTTTCTAATTTTAATTCCCACTATAGGCCCCAGGACTCTTGTGAGTTTTGGACCAGAGATGGGCTGATAATAGAGGATGAGATTCTCCCATGCGATCTACCTCCTTTGATTTGGACCTCGTTTACAAGAAGCTAATAATGTGTATACTATGGGTGAATGTAAAGGGCAGCAGTGCTCACTTCTTGGACGTTCATCACGTGCATCTAAAACACACAGGCCATCGGGCAGTTTATGTTGATCTCTTAAGAAGCAGATTACCACAAACTGTGAAAAAACACTTGCAGTGAGGGGTAAGGGTGATACACACTTGCTCTTTCTCATCCCTTCGTATTCCCGCCTGTCCTTCGTCCTGTTTTTCTTCTGACGTCAGGGTAACATCGCTGTCATTTAATCTGTCTAGTGCGAGGCACACAACAATGTCCTGTGAGATGCTATATTAGCTCTCTCCGAGCCTGCCTTTTTAGGGCTTCACTCTGCTCCCTGCATTTTAGCCGCTCTTTACTGTGGCACCATTCTTGTCATTCCTTCTGATATTTTTGTCTTTGAGTTTCTCCACATCCTGTCATTAAGTGATTTTTTGAAGCCACACTATGCACCCCTGTTATTTTCTTTCCCTCTAAGCACTTGTCTTTGTCCACTATCTCAGCTAAGATAACCAGAATAATGGTTTGGTGTTTACAATAGCTAAAAAAAGTGAAAACTGTAGAGGATTTAGGCATACCAGTGCCATGATTTCACTACCAAATCGTTGATGGAAGCAGTGTAGCCTGAAGGACAAGGGCTGGCCAAAAAGGCAGGACACTTACCCTCCAGTTCTTGTGAGACCCAGAGCCATCACTTAACTCACTCCCCTCCAGATTCCCCAGCTGTAGGATGAAGCTGACAGGGTGCTGCTATGCTGTGCAGGGAAGAGGCACTGTAAGTGGCAGATAATTACTAAAATTGTTTGCTTGATTTCAGTCCATGACATTTTGTCTCTCTGGAGACAGAGGTCAGGGAGAGAGTTCATGAGAAGGAAATTCCGTATTGCTTGAAGGCATAGATGGCATTTCCATTACTGATGGAGTAGTGTGTAAAATAAATGCTATAAAGTAAAGAAAAAATCACGAGTGGCTTTATTTTTTTCCCTTTCTATCACACTGATTTGATTTTTCTTATGTATTTACCTTGTTAGCTAGAAATACCCTCAGGTTTGCTGTTGCAACCTTTGTGATGACTTGTATCATTCCACTTCAAAGCAAGGCCAAGCTTTTGACTATTTCTCTACTACCTCCAGCCCTTGTGATACCCTTTGCTGGAGTTTTAGAAGACATCTCGAGCCCCCATGGGCTCTGCATGGTCTAGGGTCTGGAGGAGGCCTTACCTCCCTCTGGACACTCCCAGGTTGGAATCCTGCCAGTGCCTCTTGGTCTGCCAAGGCTGAGCTGTCCCTGCTAGCAACCTCTTTGGGGCTCTCCAGGCTTGCACTTAGAAGTACAAGCATCTGCCTGACATCCCCTGTGGGGATCTCAGGTGCCTGCTCCCCTGAGGGTGAGTGCCACCACCACAAATGTGCCACTGCTTTCCTGCCTGTCCCACCACCAGTGCCAGCCCTCCACTCCTCTGCGCACTTGCAGACTGACAGACTGGCATACATGGACAAGACCATGCAAAACCACTAAGATTCTCCAGCAAGTGGTGGTCTGCTGTGCTAGGGAAATCAGTGATTTTAACTGGCAGGGTGCAGGCACGTAGAAGTCCTCCTGCTGTTTTCTCATCACTGTGGCCATATCTGCTGGGATGGTCCATCATTCTCCTGCTACTGCACACCATATGCTTCCCCACCCCAGCATCTCCGAGCCCCTGCCAGGGCTGGCACACTGAGAGCGAGGTGCCCACTTCTGCAGCACTGAGTTGCTATATCCCCTCTCCCAGCCTGGGGTCCACTGGGCACATTGATCCGGGCTCCACTTACCACCTGCAATGCTTGTAGGGCTGGGGACCCCAAGGCTGCTCCACTCTGCAGGGTTGAGAAATAGGGAAGGGTGCTGGGAACTTTCATCTTTCTTGGATACATCCAACTTACTGCATGTGCACTGAATGATGTTTCTGCTCTGACTGGACTGTTTGATATCTGGCCAAATTCCTCTTTTCCCATCTGGACAAGATTTTCAGGCAGAAAAAAAAAATGTTTCATAGAAACTGTTGATACAAAGGCAGTATTGGGTGAGGGAATGAGCCATCTATCTACCTTATGGACCTGCATGAAGTGCCAGGAGGAGGTGAGTGGGCACACACCATTGTGAAGTTGAGCTGGAGGAGACTGGGAGAGTCTCTGCAGAAACTCTGCAGAGCCAGGAGCCCAAGCCCTGTCTTTGGGAACGAGAGCTGGAGATGGCCTATAGATGGATAGAAGCTCACAAGATGGGGAAGGCTGCACCATTTCAGGCATCCTATGTAAGGGCCCTCCTTGGCCTGCAGTTCTGCGGGAGATGACATCACTTCAGGGAGGTGGCATAGCTGGCTGGCCCTCAACCAAACATCTACATGGAGAGGAACAGGAGATCGATGGTGGCTGGAGACACCCTGCTTCAGGAGACAGAAGTCTCTGCCTGCCAACCTGACCCGTGCTGTGGTCCAGGACACTGCAGAGATGACCAAGGGTTGTCTGGCCTCAGACTGTTACCCTAGCTGCTCTTCCACAGGGGCACCAACGTTACTGCCAGGGACTTCAAACATATCAGGAGAGACTACATGGATTTTGTGGTGCTGGCTAAGGGCATGGGGACCCAGGTTGTGTCTCAGCAGTCTGGTTGGTGAAGAGGAACTAGAACAACATTGGAGTAACTGGGCCACGTTGGGACAGCTCACACAGCTGGAGTGCTGTGATGGGTGGATACCAGGTCTTTAGGAAAGACCATCAGGGAAACAAGGGGGTGTGGGTGCATAGATGTGACAGAGCAGCTCTGATATATGGAGCTCCTCAATGGGCTGACAGTAGGCTGGGTGGGAGTTTGTGGATCAGAACAGGGGTGGGTTATCATTAATATGTATGACAGGGGTGACAGTTTGGTGGGAGTTTGTTAATGACCAATTAATTGGCATGAGGAAGAGAATGAAGCCTTCTTTAAACAACTTGGAGATATTTCTGGATCCCATACTCTTCCACTTATGAGAGATTTTAACTTCCCTGATGTATGCTGGAAGAACACTAGAAAGGAATGCAGGCAAGCCAGGAGGTTTCTGGAAGATATCAGGGCCAGCTGCTTGACACAGGTACTAGATAAGCCAACCTTGGGATCACAAACACACACACACACACACTGGACTTGTTATTAACAAAATGTTCACACGGGTTGGGGGAGTGATAATGGCAGGATTGATTGCGGAGACCCTGAAATAGTGGACTTAATGATACTGAAAAGAATGAGGAAGACAAGTAGCAGACTACAGACCATGGACTTGAGGAGAGCAGAGACTTCAGTTTCTTCAGACTACTGAAGGCTGGATCCTATAGGAATCAACTCTGAAGGGCAAAAAAGTTCAGGAACAGTGGCAAGTCTTTACTGACAATGTCTTCCAAGCACAAAACCATCCTAGTGTGCAGGAAAACAAGCAGATGTATCAAGAAAGTGGCTTGACTCAGTAGGCAACTCATGAGTGAGCTACCGTGCAAACACTGGATGTAGGGAGAAATGTTTTCTCCATCAGGACAGTCAAGCAGTGGCTGCCCAGAGAGACTGTGCAGTCCCCATCCTCACAAGTTTTAACGTCCCAGGCGGATGAATTCCTGAGCAACCCAATTCAGTCTCAGACCTAAACCTGCTTGGAGCAGAGGGTTGGACTAGAGACCTCCTGAGGTCCCTTGCAGTCTGAATGGTTCTGTCATTACATGAAATAGTTAAGTGAAAGGGTAAGACTACCTGATTGTTTGTCTTCAATGTCAGTATGACCGTTGAAGCCTAGTGAATGTCCAGGATAACGCTGCTGAGTGACTGCAAGCCTAAGGCTCTCTTTTTGGCTTTTTTTATGTGCACACTCAGGAAGGCAGGAGTTTTGGAAAGGAAAGGCTGGATGTTGCACATACTAATAACTGCCAAAGAATGCTTGAGTGATGCACAAATACCAGTATACATCTACTCAATCTCTGTCTTTGTACAGAGGTAGCTACAAGACCTACCAATATTTTAGTAGGATATTTTGGTTTAAAAATAGAGTCATGGCATCACTGACATTATGAAGAGAAACTAAGCAAGGCTGTTACTACTGCCTTCAGCTTTCTGTATTAAAAATCAGATCTTCTTTTTCCAAGAACAGCCCTTCATGGAGTGGTAAGTATTGTTTGTTTTTCAAGGATGATGGAGTGAAGCTTCCTATCAGTCCAATCTTCTTCATATTTGGAGATCAGCTTATCTTATTGAGCAGGCTGCCAAAAGTGATTACAGCTGCAGAAACTCCACATTTGAACAGGGATTTTATCAAATCATTCACATCTGGAAAAAGGCCAAGAAAAACAGTGACTGGAGAGAGTGGAAATCATGCCTCAAAAATGGGATGAGAAGATGTGGAATAATTATTCAAACGCTATGGGAACTTAAATGAACATCTGCCAGGTGACCAGAATTGCCATCTGAATAAGGCATTACAGTTAGACCAGACTTAGCTAAATAAGCCATTCCACCAGGCATAATTTCACATTTTCCATCCTTATAGTTTTTCTATCAAGTGCGGCTACCCCAAGAGCACTGTAAATTCATGCCTCATCTTAATGCACATTAGCCTCCTCTTGTAGACAAGCCCTCAGAAACAAAGGTACTCTACCAGTTTGAATGGGGTAATTTATATGTGCTGCAAGATGGGGAAGCAATTCAGTGGTCACTGCAAACAAAAGTGAGTAAATAACACCACTGGCTGTTGTGGTAGACTTTTAGTAATGAAGCTGTCCATTATATTTGTTTAGCCAAACCCACAGAAATATATCCATGGGCATCCACTTCATATATCAGTATGCACCCTTCACAGTCTATGAGAGCACTGTGTGCAAAATTAGTTTCTCAAGCACTACTGAAGACTCTTTTTCCACTCATGTGAGAAAAGGGGTAAAAAGGATACAAGTCTTTTTCCATCCCAGTTGTGTTCCACAAAACAGCTGTCCACAGTCATAAGCATCAGGCACCCAGAACACCTGTAGTCTTCCAAGGGACATTAATCACAGCCGGTGAGAGAGGAGAGGCAGGCGAACACCAGCGTCAGGAGGACTGGCTCCACGCACGGGGCCAGGGGAGCGCTCCTTGAAGGTGGCGTGAGACTGCTGCTCCAGCTTGCTTTTTGCTAATGCTCCAGGAAGAAGTCTACACTAGCCAGAATTCCTCCAAGGATTTTGGGGCAGCAAGGGCTGTAAAAAAACATGTTAGTTGGTTTCAGGCCATAGTCTGCATCTGCATAGCAAGATGCTGTTCGCACATGGGTAAATTCAGGATCTGTATTCCCTTTGCTCATTTCAATACAGTCCGTGAGTTCACAGAGTGAACCTTAAATGCAGATGGAAAAGCTTGCCTTTTGAACTAACACTTCTCTTTTGTTATTTCCTTCTGGAGTGAATTGCCTGGAGTAAGGAGTTTACAAGTGCCAGGCTTTCAATTAATTTTGCTTACATCACAAATCATAAATTAGACATGGAATGTGTGGTCAGGTCCATCTAGTTTATCTGCCAGTATAAAGTTTCACAAAGAGAGGATACGAGCTGCTTTTCAATTGCTTGTTCACAAAAAAAAATTGTTATCTTAAAAAAATATATTCCTGTGATATTTTGGTGCCACTTGAGCCCCTGTAGATTGTCACAGTTATACAGAATGGCAGTGTGCACACACATGTGTGTGTACATGCACATGTGTGTACATCAGGAGAAACAGTCAAAGTGAGGGAGAGAACCAAAATTAAGTGCTTCATATGCATAAGGCATGTCTACACAGATTGGTGTGGACAGATGTGGTATCTTCTGCAGGGCCTGTTAGCTTGGGCTCAGAGCTTCAGGAAAATGACTCAGTGGTTTCCAGACCAGAGCTGGCTCCCATTCGATCAGCTCAGAGCATGGCAGATGAGCATACTTGTCTGGGCCCATCCATGTAGACATGCCCAGACTCACCTCCAGACTTTCAAAATAACCCTGGAATGGAAAGGAGCTTTTCACATTATGACCTAAAATAAATATTTGCTGGGATAATATGCATACTTGCTAAAGTGTTCGAAGTGGAGAAAGACAAAAATGACAGTAGAAACCAAAATTAGATGACCATGAATCGGGTTGTTTAAGCAGGGCTCACTTATCATGAAATCATGGCAGATCTCCAGCCCAGGGTCAAGTATTTATTTCAAAAAATGAAAAGGGAGTTGAAATATAAAAATAAAATTTGGTAGAGCTCAAAGGAGAAGAGTGCAAAAGGAGGAAAAAAGACAAAACTTAATTCCCTTTATGAGGCTTACACACTGAGCTTTTCTTTGGGTACCTTGGATGCCACTGGCGGTGTTTCTCTCCTTTTCAGCACTCTGATTTTTGGGGAAAAGAAAGTGTAAGGTCATTATGGGCACTAGCATGATCATTGATCAAACTTACCTTAAACCATCTAATCAGAGCCATGTGTCCATGGTCTGTCTAAAGTCAGTGAAGAGGGCAAGTACCTTCCAGAGGCTGTATTTAGGGTAGTGAGAAATGAAATTTAGGGCCAGTGACATGAATTACATACTACAGTTGGTGTCTCTCTCTCCTTCTATTGACTGTAGCAGATGAGTAGCTTAATCTAAAGCAATTGAAATCAGGGGAGATGCATCTCAACCTAGAGGCGAATAACACAAAGAAGTAAATAATGTTCGTGGAGGATTCTGCACACACTGGGTCCACCTTCCTCTCTGGTGTAAGTCTAAGAGTATCTCAGAGATCAATGAGGGTCAACATATCTGTAAATTTTGTAGCTGAAGGAAAGGCCTCAAATGAATATCCTCAATTAAAGCAGAGCTTGGAGGCAGCACTGTTGGAAGAGGCAGACATGCTTTGACCAGCTCCCCATCTTGCAGTCCACATTTCTTGAAAGTATCTCCATCTATTGACTTCAGAGGCACCATTTCTTTTTATACCAGTGCTAACACTCAGAGGCTTAATAGAAAATTGCAACTTGAATCATGTGCTTCCTCTGCTTATACAGATATTGTCAGGTCAAATTACAAAAAAAAACCCACCTCTCTTTCTCCTTTTAAGAGTCTTAATTTAGGCTTTTTCCATTACACAGTTTAGTAATGATTAAAGGTCAGATTCACCTTCAGGCTTCCTTTAGCAAACACAATCTGCCTGTGATGTAATCTGAGACATGCCAGTTTTTGTAGTACCACATATTCAACCAACTCTTGGTAAACAAAACCAACGCTTGCTGGTTCTCTGTTTCTCATCACTTACCTGACCAAATCTGAGAGAGAGGCAGATGTAGCAGCATTCTTGACCAAACCTGTGCAGGCTCTGAGCGAGGGCTGGACCCAAGTGTGTAATGTTTACAACACAGGAAGATCAGTGCACGCTACAGGTGTGTTTGCCTCAGTGCTGCTCTTGCTGGTCCAACAAACAGACTCCTTATGTTAGAGAAAGTGAGCCATAATAAGTGTATTTAAAACAAAGGCCTTAACAACATGGGAGAGGAATCACACTTTCTTCTTCACCCCACGGGTGAGATAAAAAAAAATTCAGTGCTGTAACCACCTTTCAGGTAAGAAAAGGCCAATGAGGTTGGTTTGCTTGGTAAAGAGTCTAGCGTGGGAAGGAAGGAAATGTGTTGTATAGCATAAAGATGGTAAGTACGAGAATACCTGGCTGAAAAAGCCAATAAAGCATCACGAGTGTAAGAAAGGGAATTCACATCTGCAATAGCAGCAGCTAATTATGCTGCTTGGCTGTAATGACCTAAAGGCATCAGTGTGCCCTGGGGACAAGCAGTTCAGGCCTGTGTTATGGCTTGTTGCGTGCACGATTGGTAAAGACTGGCTGTGGTTAATCCCAGTCCTTACCCACTGCTTTAACTGAGATCCCTCGCGGTGCTCTTGGGAATGAAGGAAATGTTCAGTGATGAACCACTGCTCCACAGTAGGACCTGTTGGCTCTCCAGCCTTGTTCCCAGAGTGACCTCTGTGAAAAGTCACCAAAAAGATAACATCACGACACCAGTAGTATTATATAGATGGGCACCAGCTGTGACTGGGAGATGGCTATCATCTGAAAAGCCATAATTATTAGAATAACTAATGTTAATGTATTCCACTTGGGCTAGACCAGCCATGCCAGAGATTATTGCAGTTTAAAAAAATAAAACCAGAAGCCTGAAGCAGTTGTGTTTCTCCAGGAATTTATTTTTATTTTTTTTTAATGAGTGTTTCATTTACAAAGTCCAGATTTTAGTATCCTGCACAGCCACAGGATGACTAGGCCTACCTCAAACTGATCAAAATGGAATTTTTCCATTGGGTTCAGTGTTCAGTTGACTATCCAAACATCTGTTTTGTGGTTCATTCAACCTTATACATCAATATGATGTTAATCTCCTTCATACAGAAAAACTGAAGCAGTGCCAATGATTTAACTTCCTAGGAAGATGGAAGATCCTTTCTCAAGCTGTAAATCCTTCTGGCCCATGTCCAAAGTGAAAAATGTAAATCACCAGAGTGGAAACACGGCAAACATGATTTTCTGTCTAAACAAGGGCAGTCTTAACTTTGGAAATTAATCAGACTCTTTCTTAGGAACACCTTCAATGACAATGAAGGCAAATCTCCCAGAAAATTACTTTGGAAATTAACCAGCCTCTTCCTTACATATTTTTTCCAGTAATTTTCTGGGAGATTTGTCTTCGTTGCCATTGTAGGTGTTTCTAAGTCAGGAAAAATCTCTTCTTCAAGAACAGAGCCAGCAAAAGCATTTTTTAATGTATTGCAAACTTCCTTTCTCTACGCCATTTTCTAAATAATCCCATTCCTTCCTTTCCCTGAAACCAAATTGTCAGTCTGTGCAGTGGTGGACCTAGTGAGGGGGTAGGAGCAAGGGGATTAGTAGGTACCATTCCTGCCCCCACGGGAGCATTGTCCCACTTAGGAAGCAACTACTTGCACCTACATCCAGTCCTGCAGGCCAGAGTCACTCACAGTGGGATAAAAAGCCCTTTCTTGTTAAAAAAAAAGATGAAGACCCTACCGAGAACACTCCTATCTTAACATCCTTACTGCTGACTTTCAAACTTTATCAAGTTTCCTTTAGGAAGCTGCAGCCCCTTACTTTTTACTGCTCTTTTGTATATGTTTTACGGGCTCCCTGCACTACAGTGCAATTCCTAATAAACGATCAAGTTTAACTGTCCATACCCCCACCTTTCTTCTTTCTTCCCTGCAATTTTCTCCAATAAAAATATCCAGGAAAATCCTAGCTTCCCTTGACATAGACTTCTTCACTTCTTGAAATCTGAGAACTGTCATGAGCAGGTTTTGTCACTCGTGACATCTTGTGATGCCAAAATGGAGTTGGATGGTATGGGAGTACACACTGAGGGATGCGGGACTGGGGCAAAGGAAAGTCTGGAGGGACTTTGAAAATTCAGCAAGACTTCTGCAGAGCTTTGGTGGGAAAATGGGGTACCTCAAGCAAGCAGAAATGAAGGAAGCATGGGAGCATCTGCAGGGCCGACGTACAGGAACGGAGGAAGGGAGCAGATGGAGATCTGCAGAGAGGGGAGGGACTTGAGTGGCCCAGCAAGGTAGGAGTGCAGGGAAGATGTGGATGTGGAGGAAGGGAATGTGGGGAGCACATGATGCCATAAAGCAGCAGCTTCTGCAGAAGGGCTCACAAGTCCGGAAGGGCAAACAGAAGTAGATGAGTGGCACGGGAAGTGGGGTTGTAAATAAAAAAGTTTGGAAACTGCTGCCAAAAAGTTATTGAAGTTTGGGAACAGGAAAGCAGCTCCTGCTCTGATTCAGTCTGGAAACCTTGTTGTGTTCTCCATAAATTCTGGCAGCAAATGTTTCAGGGGAAGGTGTAAGAGCTGTGAGTGGGTGCAGAGGTAAATGCAGCTATGGTCAGGTTGGGGGGAATAGCCTGACTGCATTGCTCTGATACCACTGGTGGCCAGAAACATGCCACATGTGGCAGAGTTGATCTGGGGGCTCAGAAAGCTCCCGCATAAGAAATGCTCACCTTGGAAGTGTAAGACACTTAGCACCTCACGAGTTACCTTGGCACTGAATTGTTGGAGACTGGCATGAGTTTTGGAGAAGATTTAGCATCTTTCTTCACAACTGTTTTCAGTACACATGCTATCTGGAAATGTACTCCATCCACATCCATGCCCCATGTGGTTTTTTGAACCTTACATCTCAGCTAAAAAGAATTCTCATGGCAATGAATGTGCAATGAAATTCTCATGGCAATGAAAATAAGACTGTGAAAGAAAAGGCTTCCTTTTATCCATGTCAAATTTCTTGCTTTTTACATGTCAGTGACCTATTGTTAGAAGGGAGAAAGAACTACCCACATCTTCTACCTGACATAAACAATCCAGATCTCCATTGTACTTTCACAGCCATCACGTTACAGAGTAAATAGATGAGTAGATTTACACAGGCATGAGCACAGCACGATTTTGCAATAGCAGGAAGATTAGATGAATGCAACTTTTTCTTAGCAACTAATAGAACCACCCAAAACACAAGATTTAGTATTAATGAGATTAACTCCTACACAAGATTTGCTGGAAGAGAAAAACAGCAGGACAGAGATGGCCCACAAGATCCTGGGTTGTGTCATGAACAGCATTGTTAATGCAAAGGGTGGAGAAAGCAATTGGAAGAGAGGCTCTTCTTCATTTGCTGCTATGTAAGAACATGTAAGTGAAGGTGATCTGTACAGGTGTGCCCATGATATGATATACCTTATAACTCTTAGAAAAAGCAGAAACAAAAAAGACTAAAATAAAGAGAATGGGCTTAAGAAAGGAGTCCTCAAAATACTCAGTGATCTAGCAGGTAAGATCAACACAGAAAAACAAATGTAAGAGAGAAAGGATTGAGGAAAGGTGGAGAGTCCCTGAATGTCACAGTAAGGTCAAAAATATGATCTAGCTGTCCCAGTGAGGAGGACATCTAGAAATGAGTGTCAGAGGCAAACTTGGATGAATCATGAGCCTAAAAAAAGGCCAATACAGTTCTCATCATTGTAAGAGAACAGGGAAATTACAAGGCAATCAGCTGTTCTTCAATTAAAAGAAAAATGCTGGAACAAGAAATCAGAGAATTTGGGGAATCTGGAAGGTAAAAAAACAGATGAGTGACATCTAGCAAGAATCTGTCATGTCAAACTAATATAATTTACTCTCTGTGGCAGGCAACAGGTCTTGTTGGTTAGGAAGAAGTTAATGGCACACATCTTTAGTTTATGAAGGCTGGCATGATATTCCCATAAATAGGCATGGAAAAAAGAAGTAGATAAATGTTAGGAAGTACCATGACTGGTTAAAACCATGTACTCAGAGAGCAGTGATCAACAGCTCATTCTCAACTTCACAAAAAATATCTGCTGAGGTTCAGAAGAGTCTGTACTCTGCCCAGCACTATTCAAGATTTTCAACAGTTACATGAGAGAGCAGACATATGCTTTTTAATTACATGAACGACTAAACTGGGAGAAGCTGCAGTGAAGACAGAAGGCAAGATGGGAAGGTAGAACAATCTTGACAAATTGAAGAAATGGCTTGGAAGAAATAGAGTGCAACTGAAAAAGGATAAATTAAAAATTTTAGTAACTAAATAGGAATAGCAAACTCCAGAAAACTAGGAGGGGAATGACTGATTAATGCAGGGTAATGCAGCTTGTGGGTATAGTAGTCTGCACATTCACTACTAGTCAGGAATTCAGACACAAAATAGGCAACACACCAGGAATTCAGACATAAAATAGGCAACAGCTGTGTTATGATGGAAAAAAATTACCAGCCCATGAAATATGGTGTAATTATTTTGCTATATGTGGTGCTGGTAAGGTTGTGTCCCATTTAGGTCATAGTGATTCAAGAAGGATTTGTCCTTTAGGGGTTGGTAGTGAGAAGGGTTGGAGGAATATGGCTTCGTATGGAGTAGACTCCAGTGAGAGCTGATGAGTCCTTAAATATCTCATGATATTTAGATCTCTTAGATACTTGGGTACACATGAATTACTAAACATAAAAATAATTCTTTAAATATGCAAAAGATAAGTCATAGAAAAGGAATAAACTCTTCTTGGTGTCTGCTGAGGGTTGGATAAAGAGTAATGTCAAGCATCATGGCAAAGATGGGTTACTCATCAGGAAAATTTCTGCAATAGCAAGGACTGTGCAGCAGTGGAGTAGACTGGCAAAGAAGGGCAGTGAAATCTCCATCACTGGAATTTTTAAAAAAGCATCAGGCAAGCATCTGCCAAGAATGTCATGAGTCTAATTAATCTTTCTCTACTTCCTTCTTTGAATCACCCATAATTTTATTACCTTATAAGTCACCTTGATTTCCAAATTATTGATGAGCATAGTGAATAACACAGGCACCAGGACAGGATCTTCTGCATTTCACCATTTTGCTGTAATGAAAATAAACCTTTAGTCCTACCCACTGCTTTCTGGCTCTGGCACAAAGACTGGCTCATGACAGTGCTCTGACTCTTACTTTTTTCCTGTTTAGCTGCGAGGTGATGCCTGACTAGATCCCTGTAGAAATCCACACAACTCATTCCGCTTCCAGACATTTTATTGCTCTAGTTTCAATTATAGTTTCAACCAGTTTTGAGGTACAATTGCAGCAGTTAGTGATCATTGTCAGATTTTTTCCTGTGTATGTGTAAACACTGGACAAGCCTATCGCTTGCAGTCCTCGAACACACTTGCTTGCTTTCTTTCAGCCCATCAGCCTCCTTGAGGAGTGGAGCGCCTTCCCAGTCGTGGATATACTATCTGAATGTAGCAATTTGCAACTTTTTCAGTTTGCTCCAACATCTCAGTTGTGGTACTTCCTCAGCAGCTTCATCCCATCTGTAGGAACAGGTCCAACATCATCAGTGGTAAAGACTTACACTGAAAAGTAACTTTACTTCTGAAAAATGCCCTTGTTTTCCTTTAGCTGCTTTCTTTGGTCCCTGGTGCTTTCACAGTCCCATGGATTGTTTCCTATGACAATCACTTCTGATAGACTTAAGAAAACATCTTTTTATCTGTGCTTTTATTTTTAGCTATATTCCTTTGAAGCCTATGTTGATCCTTCTGATTTCCTGCTAATTTATCACCTACCATAATTTATAATCCTGTTTATTGCCCTCAGTAGGGTCAGATTTCTAAATGCTGAAGGACTGGCTCAAATTACCTCTTAAATCTTGCCACTTGGCATTCCTCTGCCCTGTCTGGTTCCCCTTTATTCAGCCCTATGCATATCTTCTGACACTGTGTAACTGTTTTGAGTAGTTCACTTTCTAGGCATTTAATTTTAAAACCTTTTAAACTAATGAGTTCACCTTGTTTTTTAATGCTTACAAGAACCATGTCACTTTCTGGGTTTGTGTTTTGTTTTCCCTTTGCGAGTCTAATTTTATGGTTATCGTTAATTAATTAATATTCAACGACTGTCATTTTCTTGAAATTAACTCCTGTGTTTTAATTAAGACTGAATGAGGAATAGCTTTCCCTCTGATGTGCAAGCTCTTAGCTCAGCTACTCTGTCATCCAACACTGACACTCAATGCTTGTATCCAAGAAAAAGTCTCCCTGGGGTTGGTGCAAGCTGTCCAAGCTGTGGGTAGGCTACTGAACTCTCCTACCATTGCCTCTTCCCTGCTGCTGGGCTCATTTCTCCCTGTACTCACTTTCCTCCCTTTCATCTGCAGATGTGCAGTTCTGCTGTGATCTTGCTATCAATCCGGCACTGCCATTTTTCTTTGCATTCACGATGACATTACAAGCTTGCTCTTTCCCTCTGAAGGCTGTGCATATCTGGGTTTCGCTCAGGTTGGTGATTTGTCAGTAACACCTATTGTGTCTGCATCACCCACAACTACTTGTTCCCCTCCTGGCCAAGGGGGCTCGTAGACCTTGGGCAGCAAGGACACACTGGCCACGACATGCTGCTGGCCAGGAGGAAACCCCTGCTTCCTCCATGAGCTCTGGAAAAGCTTCCTTTTCCCACATCTGTCTTGCAGAGGTGAGGAGACCCTGCATCCTGGGAGGAACCAGGACCTCTGTGGCAGGGTCAAGCCCTGGCATAGGGTTGAGGAAGGACAATGGCTCAACTCACAGTTTTTTGCTTGGCTGACAAAGAGACCTTCAAGGAAACAGTTCACTGCTGCCAGTGGTGCTGGGGTTGCCCGGGCTGGTGTGCTTCTATTCCAGTCCCAGTCGGGTGGTGTGTCTCATGAGGGGAGAATACAGGCAACTAGTAATACATTTCTTTTGAGAAGTTCCGATTTGGGGACTTAATCTCATTAAAGGTATCTGGGGCAGCCTGGGCACTCGCAAGCATCTGCTCAGGAGGCTGCCCTACCATGGCAATGCCTTCTCCCCGCTCCGCTCCCACCGGCACGCCTGCTGTGTGCTGCTGGTGGCACTGGTCGGTCTGTCTTTGGCAGGAACACACCGCACAACGTTCAGCGCTCATCAGGAGGATGCGCTGGGTACAGGGACACATAAACCCTCTTGGCGTCAGGTTACGTGTTACACAGCTGTTTAAATTGTTGGGAGCCATCCTCTTGGTGGTTCTTTCATATGGTTTATATGGTGTGAAGGGAGCATTAGTCCTAAAGGGACTTAAAGATCTTGGCCGACTTTGTCTGCGGTCTTTACAGATCCCATGACGCTTTTTTGCAAGAGCTGGAGAATTAATCTCATTCTGCTGCTTAAATTTCAACGGGGAGAATTACATTTTCCTTTTCTATCCTTTCTCTTTCTGTGCTCTGCTTTGTAGATTCAGGCATTATTGATACCTTTTATAGCATTTTAAATGTACACCGTGTGTGGCACTGTGAATGGAAATCTGAGGGGTTAAAGTCAAAGGAAAATCAGATCCTGAACAGTTTATGTGCTGGGACATCATGGTAACATGCAAGAGGCAGCGCTGGCGGCTAACATACAGGCATTGTGGATGTCAAGTCAGAAAGTACAAGTTAAACCTCAGCTAAGCACATTAAATATTTTTTAATGCCAGTATGATTTTCAAAACACTTTTTGATTTTAAAACCTGAGTTTTTTCTTCAAAAGCTTATTTCTTTGACATTATGGTAGAGAGGATAACAGACCTCACATCTCATGTAAACACAGAATACTGTGACTAGATGTCAAAAACCAACTCCGTCTGTGTCAGTGTCAACAAAAGCAGAATCTGTCCCACGGCAGCACCCGCACACGGTGTGTTAGCTGGGCGGCTGTCTCACGCTCGGATTCTTTCTCAACATAAGAAACAGTCAAATGCCAAATTCACAGAAATAATTTGGCTTTGTGTAACAGGTACGTAGTACCCATTAAATAAAAGGTGAGGAAATGAGGGGAAATGAAATGGAAAGATGTATTAAAAAATGAAGGAAGATTAAACGGGCAATAAGAAAGACATAGCCTTGAAGACAGGATTTTAAAAGCCTCAGTTAATTTCTAGCAGCAGTCATAGGACGTCTGAAGGTTTTCTACTGTAAGTAACAACTGTAATTCAGTTACTGAGGATAGAAAGACTACCAACACCACACACTGCGCCTGTCCCTAAAACAGGCTTTCTACCAGAAGCGGTGGTGCCTTCCAGACCAGACTGCAGCTGCCGTCTATGCCAGACCTAACAACCACATTGTGCCCCAAACGGCACAGCCCAGAGGAAGTTTCCTTGCAGACGTGCCGGCCAGCAAGCCGTGAGCTGCCTACCACCCGCCTCGCACGCCCTGCAGCCCCCCCAGCACAGGTTGGATCCCCGACCAGGCTCTGCTCAGCCCCCCCTCCCCACTGTCTCCTGCATGGCCGAGTTTGGGGAGCAGCGTGTAGCACCTCCCTTTACTGCAGGAGACAAAGCAGGGTGGCATAGGAAAAGCATCTGAGCAGAAGCCTGAGTGCCAAGCCATGGTGGGAGGGGACCCAGCTACACTGAGCACGGCCACCAGTGGGAAGTGCTCTTCTAAAAACACCAGCAAAGAACCTTAAATTCAAACAGCATGTTTCCTCTGCTTCAGGAGAGAACCGTGGTAGGAGCAGGGAGGAGGAAAGCCAGGAACGTTATTGCTTCATGTCTAATAAGCAATAAATAGATTTTATTATTCGTGTTAAATCATAACCCCTATGCTAGGTTTCAGAGCTGCTGCAATCCAAGATAGCCAGTATATTAGATAATATTGTGCCATGGGGAAATATATGGCTCCCTGAGGTTCACACTGCCAGATCACACCCAATTGCTATTGTTCGAAAATTGTGTTATAACTGTAACAGATGAGCCAGGGAAGCTATGTTGAAGTGCTGTAGTCGAAAATCATCAAGTATTAGTAATTGCACAGTGGGGCCGTTCTGATTAAACAGAAGCTGGAATGAAGTCTGGGGCTGTGTATCCTGATTTCTCTTTGATTTAGCATGGGCCGTGACATATGTCCTTAGCTGCTTCTCTTCCAGGCTGCATGGAGGAAGCCTTCAATCTAGTCAGTGGATTAAAAGTCAAGTATGATGCTGTCACAGGAAAAACAGAAGCTTTTAAGTGAAGAAGCCTATACCTGGGAACAAGTTTCAGGCTAAAGGCTGTTACTTATTCATAATCTAAACACAGGAGACAAAGAATTGTTCCAATACTTGTCCTACAGACCAGAGATAACTTACAGAGGCCATGTGGTTTGCTCTGGCTGACACAGGAACGGGGAAGGGAGCTGTGCATGCAGACCATATTTTCCTGCAGGAACCAGGCAAAATCTAGAGAAACAAAACCAGATATGCTTGTTCTCAAATCGTGCTTTGCAACTCCAGCTTCCCTATGCGCACATCTGACATGCAACAAGAGGTATGTAATTGCTGGCACCTAATGGAAGGGAAGAGGGGTTGTGGCAGACTTATTTGTCTAATAGATGGTATTTCTACTCAGAGTGAAAAACAGAAAATATCAGTTCCCAAGGACTCAAAAGGAAATAGGGGATTATTCCAATATTTAGAAAACTTCCTTAGTTTACTGGAAAGATTTCACAACTATAAACCTGACACCTTCTTTGAGTCTTGCAAAGCTCATAAGCCTTTTGTCTGGATATGTGTGCCAACTCCTATTTTGGCACAAACCCAGCTTGCCAGGATGAGGGGATGAGGGGGCTGCTCCAGCTCCCCTGCCAGCAGCCCCGGAGCCCGCAGGGACAGTGATCAGCAAGGCACTCCAAAATTTAATGTTCCAGCACCAGACATACCAGTGACAGTGGCCCTGTAAGTGTCTGGGCTAAAATTGGCACTGAAATTTTCAGTGTGACGTGACATTTGCTCCCTTATCCCCTAAATGGGACAATTTAAAGCGATCAGGTTGTTCCCCATTAGAACTAGGTAATGTCCAGAGTCCCTTATCCCACCCTGTGAAAGCACAGGAGTACTACTGCCCCCCCCATCACTAAAAGTGAGTCCCTTCCCAAGGTGTAAGCATTGCTGGGACCTTTCCCTTGGCAAGGCCAGCAACTCAGGACAGGTCTGGTTGTGGGCTAAACATGCTGGATATGTCCCTCACCACAATTAAAAAGCCACACACACATCACTTTGGATACTTCTGACCAAATTTCTCTCTAGCTTTCTTCTAACCATTAAAACATTAATGATTCCCTCAGTGTTCCCTGCAAGAGTTAGAAGACAGTTTTTGAAGCAGACTCAGGCTGTGCATTCAGTCTTTCCAATCTTTGTATTGTTTGGGTTTGCAAAATGCATTTTCAAGTAAATGCTAAATACTATTAATTTTCATTTTCTCACAAATGATGCAGATGCAAACAGCCGAGTCATACACACACCAGAGATTATTAAAACTTTATTATCATACATTTTGAGAAGCACAGTTCATTTATCTCCCTGCAAACTGAAATATTTATCCACAACTTCTTTTAACAAAACCGGATTTGTGCATTTCTCTGCATTTGAAAAATGATTGCTCCAAATGAATATAAATGAAATGTAACTGTGAGAAAAAAAAATGGAGGCTTGCATGTCCTCACTCTTCTACATACATACAAACACACACAGAATTGGGGAACTGAGGAGCCAAATTTTCATTAAATACTTTAATTTGCATTTCCTTGAACCCTTGTGAATGCTGATAGAAATTCTATAAACTTTCTGTACAAGAAAAATTAAGATAAAAATGATGGTGCTCCCCCCAAACGTGCTCATAGCCCAAATGATAATATTATTAGGTGCTGTTTTGCATATCCTGTGGTTTGTAATGAAAGAAGATAGCTAGGCTTTGTAACTTTGAGTCCTGGAAGCATTTGCTATCTCCTGCCAGTTGCAGAAGCACTAATCCAAAATAATTTTATTACGAGCAGTTGTTTCACATTTGCTTTGTAATGTGGCCATTAATTTTACCATCAAGAAAGCTTGCTCCTGCTAGAACTTAACTGATACTAGCAAAGCGTTTACTGCACAAGGCTGTACAGCAGGGCAAGGAAGTAAAATAATGAACTCCACACCACAGAGGACTGGGAAGAGCCCACATAATCAAATAATGAGAAAGTGTCCAAGCAACTAATGGCAGGAACCGTTATCTATCCTAAGGGTTTTTATGCAAAGGAAATGAAGGATCTCTGTGTGATTTTACACAGGAAAAGACTCTGCCAGACTCCTGTAAAACTGCCTGGCAGAGCCCATTGCAGCCTCAGCAGAAGGGCAGCCGTGCGGGGGGACAGACCTGGCCTGGTGGTGAGGACTGGAACGTGCTGCTGGGCAGAAGAGTTGCCTGGCTGATTTTTAGGGCAGTACCTGTCCTGGGACGTATTTTGGGTTTCTAGCCTTGTAAAGTGACTTCAGGTCACTCCCCACCCCCCAACCTTTCTTCACACAGAGAATCACATGGTCACACTTCTTTCAGTCCAGCAGATTTTGCATTTCCATTTGCCTTTGGCTTGAAGTGAGAGCCAAACATGAAGCAATGCCCTCCACCTCACCAATGTAGTCTAAATTTGTTTGATACATAGACCAAATCCTTGGATGGTGAAGACCCTTGGACACTGTGGTTAGAAATAAAACTTTAATTTTTTTTACCTGGTTTGCAGTCATCACCCTCCAATGCTGTGCTCAGCAACGGGCCCTGGGGACCGGTATTTTTGCCTTGCTGTCAATGTCCCAGCCTGCCAGGTAACGGGGTGGCCACCAGCAGTGATCAAATGAGCCGCGGTTTGATAATGCGCTTTCTGCTCTCTGCAGCTTGGAGGAAGACGTCAGCCAGAGCAGCGCTGGTGGGTGGGAGATGTCAGGTGCTGTGGGGGTAGTAGGGGCATCTGACCACTGCCCCACTCACCACCACTTCAGTTCTACTGAGACATGAAACTTGTAAGTTGGTTTCCTGTTGCAGAAGACTTTATCCTTCAAATTCCTGTATAACTTTGAATAAATGATTAATGTTCACTTAAAGACAGATTTTGGGGATTGTATTTGTATATATCTACATTTGATTTCTAGGTCAATTGATGTGACTATTTTTGTTAAATGTTGTCTTGTGCCCTTGAC
>JAVJGJ010000057.1:44918263-44930480 GCA_035590215.1 Microhierax caerulescens | reverse complement strand
AAGGCTATAAAGAGAAGCGGAAGGACTCTTTTAAATTCTGTATTTATCACTTTCTGTATATATAGTTTAATAACCTGTTTGGGTGTACTTGCCAAGCTAGAATTCTTTAATGCATTTGCATAAATTCTATACTACATAGACCTTAAAAACTACAGAAGCATTAATAGAAATTGCTTGGACGCTAAATTTTAAGCCTTTTTGACATTGTTAGCATGTTCATCCTTCCCTGTCATTATCCTGAAGTCCAAGAGAAATTCTTAATGTATCTTACTAGAGGCTACATAGGTGCTATCTATTTTAATGCCAAATGTTTGCTATTTGTCCACAATGGCCTACTTGGCAAGGGAAGAACCCCCCTTCAGATATCTAGCACTCCAGCTGTGCTCCAGTGGTCTGTATGTGGAACCAAGAACAGGCAGTACTTTATTCTTCACAAGGTCCTCCAGGTAGTGGTTTGCCTTGCTGCCTCAGGTTGTGTGTCCCTGCATGACCAAAACACTGTCTTTGGCCACCCCTGCCCTGCCCTGCAGCTCTGGAAAGGGTTCTGCACTTCAGCTGGTTAGAGGGCTTAGCGACGGAAAGCCATTAGCGTTAGTCAGCCCTCTTCCAGGCTTCGCTGACCTGGTAACCAGAAGCAAGTAGTAAGTTATAGAGGGTTTTACTCCTGTAGCTAGTGTATGATGGGCTTTCTGGGTTGTCATTTACTATTGTTTCAAAGGCCCACGTTATATGGTGCCTGCCCCACCTGCCAGGCAGTGTCAGGAATGGGCAATGCCCACGCTGCTCAACACCCATCTTCCACCTCCCCTTGCAACGATGCATCCTCTGCCCGGTCCCCTCCTTTGCTGGTTCCTGCTGGGAGGCGTGATCACACATTGTTCTTACAATAAGAAATTAAGAGCCTTTCTTTTAATTTACCTTGTGCACAACCAGACTTAAAATCTCTTATTGTGTTTTGCAGAATCTTTTGTAATAGGATTAGATACAGCCATACAGTAACAGCAGCATAAATATGTTATGACTTAAGGGCAATTTTTTACTAGAACACCTCTCTTAGTGATTTGTCATAGCTTAGGGTGAGCTGCCCTTCCTGACCCACACAGGCTTTGGGCCATCAGTATGAAGGCTGTACAGCTTTACCTCTGTGGGCTACAGTGTTTCCACTTTCAGGCTGCATCAGACCTTTCAGTTTAGCTTCAAACCCACTGCTGAGCTTAAGGGCCATTTTCAAAAAGCACTGGAGCACCTGCGAACCCAAGAACTTACCCATGTTCTTACTATTTTTATGTCTGTGTACTCTTAATGGATTTTCAACTTTTGCATCCACCTGTTAAGACAGGAGGAACATCCAAGCTCGAGATTCAGAGCTGCATCTCAGAAGCAGAGATTTTCAATAACCAAACTTAAGCTGGTAATTGCAGCAAACCCCCTAAAGTCTGGGTGTAATTATACCGATACCAGAGTGCTAAAAATGGACAGTGTCACTGTAGGATCAGCCAAACTAAGGTTTCACTATTGAACTTTGCCCCTGCAAAAGCCCTTACTGACATGAACATGTATGAGGAAAGAAAATTCAAAACCACAGGAGATGCAATCATGTCAGGAAAGCTTGCATTTCTTAAGGATTTCAGGCATGCAATCTCTTTTGAAACAAATAAAAATTAAAGGCATTTAGATGCCCACCACTTACAGATTATAAAGCCTATTAGATGCTTGCACCCTTTGGGGAGCTGGTTCTAGGATTATTTTTGTCCTTTTCTTGCTTTCATTTAAAGCCAAGGGGACTGAAGTGGTGCTAAGGATTTTGCTGTAGCATCTCTGCTGGGCAGTGAAAATCTGCATGCTGTTTTTGGCCTTGGCTGCCCAATGCCCGAGTCCTCTTGGAAAGAAAACATTGCTAGGGTCACTGTCATCAGAGCTACCTAGTTCATTGGGTTGCCAAAAACTGAACAATGCTCACAGTCAGTACAAATTAAAAAGAGGAAATATTCAGGAACAGATGTAGTTTCAACACCATTCAGAGATGTGAACATGTTTTTCGCCGAATTACCAGCACAGAGAGTGCACCAGGGGACAAGTACAGTGCCATTCCGGGTCCCACCAGGAAGGCACATGCACAGGAGGAAAAGGGACGAACAATCCCATCACATCTACATCCCTGCACTCAGGCTCTCCAGCTGGCCCTTGGCACAGGAACCCTTGCAGGCTGGCCACCTGGACACATCCCAGGTGCCATCTGGCTGTGCTTGGGGTGGCCACTCTACACAGAGCCATGCCCCATGCCATGTATGAGCCATGGCTCTGCACAGGGGCAACCACCCCAAGCACCTTCCACCATTTGCAGGGACCCCTCTGCTATGCAGCGGGGGCTGCTGCCTCCTCTCTGTCCCACAGGGCAGGAAAAATGGTGGCTTTTTGGAAAGTGTGTTAATAGCAGCTCCCATACTCCTCCAGAGAAGCCCTGTGCAGGCAGAACCCCAAGCTTTTGGGCAGACCAGCCCTAGAAATACAACCTCGCTGCTCCTCACTGCTCTTCCTAAGATAACAATCCCAATTGTTAAGTGCCACAAGTGCCACAGCTTGGCTGGGAGGCAGTTAAACACTTCTTATATTGTACAAGATGGGGACAGACTGTAAAGATGACCTCTGAAAGTACACATGGCACGTTTATAGCATCAAACGTGTCTTAGTGCTTCTGATGTTGGAGCCCTGAAAGGGGATGGGGGTCAGGCTTCCTGGCAGGGATAGAGATGCTCCTGCTTTCCACCACAGCTAACAGCCTGGCTGTGGGCTGGGCAGGACAAAGGCAGGATGGCACCCAAGGCTTGAGAAAAGCTCAGCGTTGGAAAACTGCACCTCATCTTTGTTGGGGAAAGAAACAGCAGGACTGTTTTGGGGCCAGGGGCAGGCTGTTGCTTCAGGATGCCACCTGCTTTGCCTCTCTTAGCTTTAGCTTTAAAGGAGCTTGTCTAGTGAAAGCACCCATTATTACCCTCTTCCTAAAAGGGGAAAAAAATAAAGGTTTATTGCAATTTGCATAACTGATAGTGTTATCTGATAGGATAATTGTTGGGTGTAATAGCAAACATTCCTCCACACAGCCAGCAGGTTTGGGGAATGAATAGGGGATTCTTGTTTGAGCAGTTACCCCTGATGGGTTCCAGCTCTTTCCCTGAGAAAGGGCCCACTGCATGCCGGACCAGCCTGGGATGCTGGTGTCTCTCAAATGCAGCATGTGTTTCAGGACTCACAAAGGTCAGCAAGCCCACAAGGCAGTGGCTGTGATCCTCACCCTCTCCTGTGTTGTTTTTTTTTTTAGTCTATATGGATTATTTAATTGGTTATGGTGAGGACCACTGTATACAAAAGTCTAGAGACCACCTTGCATGTGAGCTACAAGACAGTCAACGTGGGCATTGTTTTCCATACATTCAGGTGGCCCCTTCGAGCACTCTCTCAGCCCTTGTTACCTCCATTAGCACAACCAAGGGGTGGCACTTTGTTACCACCACGCTGATACCAAAACCAGGCCATGCTGGGTGAAAGCAGAGCCAGGTGGGAAGGTAGGTAAAAAGGCATTGGTAGAACAAGAGAGCAGGCCTACACAGTAGCAGTCCCAGCGTGCATTCAGTTGCACGCCTGCTCCAGGCCAAGTGGGGGGGGGGGCACTCTGTGCGTGAACTTTGCTTTTCTAAGGTTCCCTGTTCACTTGTCATTGCATCCTGATGGCTTTCACGGAATCACTGCGTATTTCCCTCCACCGCCTGCAGCCTCGGGCAGGTGTAGCCAGCTTGCCAGGGTGGCTCTCCTGGTTGTTATTTTTTCCACAAGCTACTTTTTTTTCCTTGTACCATTGCAAAAGCTGGATGGGACTGTGAACTTTCAGCTTTTTGCTCGATAAGATTATCAAAACTGCTGTGTTCCCAGTGAAAAAGCATGGGCAGGCTCCTTGCCAAGCACGTATGGGAACAGGCAGTGAGTGCTACAGAAAGCCTTTACGTGTGGCGGCTTCACATCTTCACCAGCATGTATAAACGCTGTCCTAAACTATAAGCCATCCAGGTGTCTGCAAAGTTGGTGCAGGACCCTTGGAAATTAAGAGGCCTCTGGACAAGTACTTTGGCTTTGCAAAGTTGCTGCAGCCTACAGCTTACCCAGGGAAATGGTCAGCTACTGCAGGTGTAAGCAACCAGGCAGCTAGAGCCCAGTATGTTCCTCTGGATGGTCTGTCCTTATATAGGGCTGCAGGGAGAGCAGGTGAAGCACCTGCCTGGCTGGAGGCAGGGCTGTGAGCAAGCGAAACACAAAGAGCCACCTGAGCAGGGAGTTTGCAAAACTACCTTCTCTGTATGTGTGTCTTGTTGCTAAGGGAGCAGCTATTGCCTTTTCTTCATGTGTTGTCTCTGTCTGTCTTGTTTTAATTTCCCTCTATCCATAACAAAGGAAGAGCATTGTGCTGTGTTTACTGTGCTAGGTACCTGCTTCAGTGAGCAAACATACAGATTTTGTAATTCCAGGATAAGTGAGCAGCAACTCAACCAGTGTGAACAATGGAAAAGAGAAACACAAGAAACCTGTTGGTGGGGACTTGAGCATAACAGAAGGGGAGGAACAGGTGTTCTGGCTGTCAGTAGTTTGAATTGGGAATATGTCATCTTCTTGGGCCACAAAACATCAAAATCTCAAGAGATGGAAAATGAGAAAAAAACCCATGTGTTTTTCAGATAGAGTGTCTGTGATTTTCTGTGCCCATTTGTGGTAAAACATGCTGTGCATACGCACAGCACTCTCAATGACATAATTTCACAAGCAAATCACTCTGGTAATGCATTCTTCCAAAAAGCAGTTAGCAACAGCTTCAGGAAGCTCAGGAGCTGCCTCCAGCAGCCATCTCAGCACAGCACCTTCTGCATCAAGCAGGAGACGGTGGAGGCAGGCAGAGGGACTCCAGTCCCTGGCAGTGCGCCTGGATGAGCGCCCGATGCTGAGGCCCTAGGCAGGACACGTGCTCTCCATGCCTCCCACCGTGCTCCAGCACTGCCCACAGCCACCTTGTGCAGAGGGTGGGTGGGTGGCCAGGGTGAGTCATCCCATCACAGCATCCGCTCAGGCCCCTAAGCTGCTCCAAAACTCCAAGAGCTATAAAATGCGATAAAAGCTTGAGGCCATTGCCCAGGGTTTTACCCCTGAAATCTCCTGTGAGATCAAGCTCTCATTCCAGACTCAGACCTAGTCAGATGTGAGATGGCAACACTGAAATGAGTCTGAGATCTGAAGCACTTATTTTTGACGTTGACAGCATTCAGATTTCTCTGGTTTTAGACCAAGCTTGTTCTTTAAAAAAAAACCAAAAACAACCCACAACCTTTTTTATTATTAGCACATCTCTGCAATTCTTTCTAAGAGACTTCAAACTGAAAGTTCTTATGTGAGTGTATCAGAAGAAAACTGTGTTTCAAAATTACCCCTCAAGCCAACAAAAACAAGCAGAAAGAGAAAGGAAATCAGGAAGACAAAGATGAGCCCTTGTTACACAAACTGGCATGAAGTTGCCATTTGTGCTGCAGTTCTTGGCTCTCACATGAGCCCAGTATGTTACAGCAGCGCCTTTGACTCAAGCATTATTTCACTATGA
Organism: Microhierax caerulescens; assembly: GCA_035590215.1. Lineage (NCBI taxonomy): Eukaryota > Metazoa > Chordata > Aves > Falconiformes > Falconidae > Microhierax > Microhierax caerulescens. The sequence continues at coordinate 44,924,845 of JAVJGJ010000057.1, read as the reverse complement.
AGCTTGAATTAAGTGGCTGCTATCTAAAAAGTAGCCTACCAGACTAACCTAGGGGATTTTAATTAAGGCATTTCCTTACAAGGAACAGTAAAGGACACTGGGAACAGGAGCTGTTAGTGGATTAGCTCCCAGGTGGGAGCCGGCTCACTGGAAGTTCATCAACTGGAGGTCCTCTGGCCTTGCCCCCTGCTGCACCACGCAAGCAGGAGTGTTTCAGCAAAGGAGTCCTGGCCACAGCTGCTGCTGTTCTTGCTGGCTCACATGCAGCATAGGTACGCCTAGTCTTGAGAGCAGCCCTACAGCAACTCACACCAGGTGGTGTAGATGTAACCGTCATGGCCCAGAAAGGAGCAGCAGTGCAGGCAGAAGTGTCCTCTTTAAAAAAAAGCAAGGAAAACTTCTGGCATGCATAAAAAGGATCTCTTTCATACATGTGGACCCAGAGGACTTCATAAATGTCACAGTCTGCATGAAGAAGGATAAAAAATTATATCCATGGTCTACAGGATATGGTGTACAGGTGATTTGCTGTCAATGCTAGATAGGCAGAGGTGAGGTGGCTGGAAAACAACAAACTGTGGTAACAGAAGATAGTCCTCTGACCCAACAGCAGGGCCCATGGGCAGTTGCTGCTTGGTGGGGAGGAGATGAGGAGTAGAAGTTTAATTAGTGTAAAGCGTGTTAGAGGTGTGCATTGATCCAAGTGCAGCAGTGGATAACATGCTGCTTCCTTGGGGATTTGCATTCTCTCTCTTCCTTCCTCCATCTTTGTCCCCTTGCAATAGCAAATCTGGTTCCCATCATTGAGCTCCAATGACTACCCCCTGCTACAAGACTTTCAATTCCTCCAACACCTCTTAGATTCCTTGCTCCCCTCACACCCTTATCCCTTCTCTGTATCAACTGCTTCCAATGTCCCTCAGCTGTGACTTGGACAGAAGGCAGAATGCTGTACTCTATGTACTCTCTACCATGCCGTAGAGAGCTAAAAAGGTTAGATAAAAAAATTGTTCCACTATACAGAAGCTTTCCTCTCAGAAAGGCCACAAATTTGGGTCTCCTTCCTCTCCACAGCTGCCTGTTATCCAAAGACTTTCAGGATCTTCGACATTTCTACCTCAGTCAGATATGGTGGGATCTAGTCAACCCGGACAGATCTGTGAAGAAGGGGCTGACAGACATGTAGGGACAGCACAGTTCCATAAGTGAAATTACCTTAGGAAATCAGTCTACAAAAATCTCACTGCTAGACATAAGATGAAATAAAATAAAGAGCTTGGTTTAATTTGCAAAGAATTTGCAATCTGGCATTTGTGGTTTTCTGCAGGGAAGATTCTGATAACAGTTTGAATTCCAATCAGGGGTGTAGGCAGAAAAAAAGAATTACTCTCCTCCTTTAAGTGATGGGAAAAAACAAATGGGCTAACCCAGAAGACTTGTACAAGGAAACAATTTTCACATCTGTGCTCAGATAACAGTGATAGAGTCCATTTTTATAGTATGCATCAGCTGAGGATCTCAAAAACTTTGGAACTCACCGAGCACTCCTACCTCCACTTAAAATGCACCATCTTTTGAATGATGCGCAACAGCTGTTTTGCACAAGAGCTGGCAGGAAAGATGGGATACATCCGTATTACATCTCTTCTAAATAGGGATTGATCAATACTCAGGGTAATGTGTTGTACAGTCGAGAAAAAGGCTTGGGACATGAGCATCACACTTAGTGTGTTGCCTCTCTTGACCTAGCTAGATACGCCTCCGTACCATTTAGAGTGCACACAGAGGAATCCCATGGCTCCCTTGAGGATTTGGCAATGTCATATCACCAGATGGCAGAACTGAGGACTGAGAGCCAGGATTTGTTGGTGACCAAAAGTTTGTCTCCCAGGATAGCTGTTTCATCACCCGGGGGACATGAGTTGCTGATGTCAGCGCAGTTCTCAGAGAATAAGCGATGAAATTACCATCACTGTCACCAAAGTCAGTACAATTCTCTCTCTTGCTGGTTGCTTCAGAAATTAGCCCAAGGGTTGTCTCAAGCTTTTTCCTACTTACAATCTCATTGGCTTAAATCTAAGCCAGACCAAAACCTGGAGAGTCCTGGAGGGCAGATGTTCCTGTGCCCTTAGGAAATGGCTGTGGAAATAATTTGGAAGTACAATGGCAGGCAGCCACCAATGCTGATTTTCATCAGTCCAGCCTCAGGCTTGTTCCAGCTATATCTGAGAGGTCACATCTCATGATGTCTGTGCACAACTCTCACAGCTACATTCTGCCTCACACTGCCCCGCTCAGAGACCCCTCAGACATGCCCAGTGCAGGCCTGCCGTTCTGCCCAGCTGGGACCTACCCAGGGCCAGACACAGCCCTGGAGAACTGCCAAGAGACGTAGAGCAGGGCTGCCCCACGGTGAGGCCTGTGCTCCAGCACAGTCCTCAGCCACGGCCTTTAGATACCACCTCTCCTGCCCTACATGATCCAGTACAGCATGTGCATCCAGCAGCTGTCTACAGCTCCTTTCAGCGGTAGTGGAAGGGGCTGTAAGCAGTTTTGATTGGCATAGTCTTCCCCAAAATGAGCACAGGATTCTTCCTATGCTCACGGGTTAAGCTACTCGTCTACTTTGATCATGCTTTTACAAGAGGATTGTGCTCTTCATGTTCAGGATTAAAGTTTCCTACAATGGCTTAATTTCATACTCATGACTGTGGCCCATGAATGGCAGCCTTCACAAGACATTGCAATAGCTTTGCAAACCCCGTTAAGCTTTTTTGTCCATTCAGTCTTATTTCCCTTTGTCACTGGCACAGGCATGTTGATGTTTATCTTTACTAAAATCTGTCTGAGATCTATCTATACAACTTGCAGCTTTCATGCTTTGATAGGCACTTAGGTTTTCAGGTTTTTACTTTATTTACTCCCACTGGTTTCCTAACTCCTCCAAGCCTCTGGTGATGCTCTTCCAAAATTCGCCCCAATTCATAGCGCCACATGTAAACCTCTGTATTATTCAAATAATATCTGCAGTTACTCCAATGGCATGTCAAGCACTCAGTGCTTGAAGCATTTGCAAGTGATCTGCTTTATTCCATGTCCAGTTTAAAATGCTTGCACATAGCAACTAGAGGAATTTCCTGTTGTCTCTATCTGTCTGGGAAAGCTGGCCTTCAAAACTACCGTCCCCTGTGCCACAAGGCTGTTCATTAACACCATTGCATTGCTAATGCAATGAGAATGGAGCCCTGTGGGGAACACGAGGGATCAAAACCTCCCTGTGTTCAAAAGAGGGTCCCAAGGGTCTAACTCTCTTCAGCTCTCTGATTCTCACTTGCAGGTGCTAAAGCTCAGGGCTGGGTCCACAATAGATAGCCAGGAACTGTACCACACAGGGGGAAGGGGGTGTGTGGGTGTGTGTGAGATCTGGAGACCACTCAGATGAAATTGTGCAAACTGATGCCCACGATGAAGCCTCCACACAGGAAAACTAGAAGAACAAGTGCTAAATGCAGCCCTCGCTAGCAGACACTGTGGTGGGTGAGTCAGGATTACCCAGAAGGACACTGGTGAGTCAACCAACAGATGCTCCTGGTTCTGTTCATTCATTTAGCAAAGAAAGGACCTCTGCCCCTCTTTTAAAAGAATAACAAATTTAACAATAAAATTTGAAAAACCTGGAATCAGAGTGGCATAGCTAGTGATGCAATGAAGTGAAAACTGTCAGCTGTGGCAAATGACTCTGCTTGCAGACAACCCACTGATGAAAGGCAGTCCTTGTAGATAAATTCCTTTACAGACCCCTGACACTCAAGTCATGGCTTTTTCCACCACCCCCATTTTATACATGAGTTTCATAGCATTCCTCCCTCCCCTCCCAGTCCTCTCTGCCTTGTATTGAAAGCAGCTATATGTAAAGTGGGCTTAGCATCAAGCTCTGGGGCTCTTTGGAATCGCTACAACAAATTAAAAATGATGTGATCTGATGTTATGAAATGAATAATCTTTGCAAATGGCATGGTGTACTTGCCTGTTTGTTGCATTAGTCAGACACACGCTTCGGTTCAGCAAAGATGCCAAAAATTCTGACCACACCCAGAAAGAAACATGAAAATATTCCTCCCAGGAAAACAGAAAGCTTATTTTAGTTAATTTTTGAAATGAGATGGTGGCCAGCTAACTGGATTTGACACAGAAGGAGAAAAAAATAAAAGCAGTATAGCCCTCCTTCCTCACAAAGGAATTATAAGTCATTCAAAAGGTTTTTCAATTACTGGGCCATTACAAAAATGCAGACAAATGCTGGATGTGCATGAGCTTATACAAGTGCATGGGTGAATTTAGGGGTAAAAGCATGCATAGATCCTAGACAAGCACACTGCGTATCATTAATGTCTCCTTCGAGGGTTTCAGATTATAAGAATGTAAAAAAAAAAATAAAATCCCTGTTAGGTCAAACACAGACCCAGCCAGCCCAGTATCCTGACTCAGAGAGTCACCAGCAACAGATGTATTGGAAAGAGTATAAGAAAGCAAGCAAATAGAGAGCTATCCCACACTTCCAACAGTCAAGCAGGCACTGTGGGGACTTTCTAAGCTGGAGGCTACATCTGGAGCCCAGTTTTTAACAGCCACCAAGATGCTTACTGTTCAGGTGGTCTCTCTGCACACCGGGGAGCTTTGCCTTGTAAATAGCGACAAAGGAACAGCCCCAGGGGCTGCACTCGGCTGCTGCAGAGCTACCACCTGCCCCCGCTTCTCCAGGGAGCCCCCACTTCAGGGCATAATCAGTCCCGGGCTCTGAGACAGACAACAAAAGTTACTATAATTAATATAAATTGTGGTGATGGACTTCCTAATTCTGTTCAGGGAGGTTATTATACAGCTATTAGACAGCAACAAAATGTGGCCACTGCTGATCTGGACTGGTTTGAATTAATGATCCAGAAATGAAAGACTATATCCTATTAACACTCTGCCAAGCCATGCCATATCCCATTACTTTGGTTTATTTGTAACCCGTCAGGAAGGACCCAATGTAAATCCAGTTCTGGAGCTGATCCAGAGCAACTCCGAAAGTCACCTCTACAATCTCTCTCACACAGCAGAGCAGCATCTGCCCAGTTTCACCCAGCAGTGGGGAAATGTTCAATTCCATGGGGTTTTGTTCACGCAGACACATCAGAGGACGATGGTGGAAAGGGACCGGTGAGACGTGAAGAGGCACTTGGATCCCCACTTTGCAAAAACCATCTGCTGCACTGACACCACATTGCAACAGGTAAATGCAAGACAATTACATTACATTTAAACTCTGGTCGGTGCACGACCTTGGTTTGCACTTCGCTGGTTCCAGCTGGCAAAAGAGGGGTGGGTTTGGCAGTGGCAGGGGTGCAGGTCATGGTGTGCGCGGTGGGGACGGGTCCCGGCAGGTAGCCCCCACTGTGACCTGCAACCCCTCTCCTTGCCAGGCGATCGGAGTGGGTGAGTCTCTCCAGCTGGCACAGGGCCACTGTGACAGGACCTTCCCAGGGCACATTTCAACCTCACTCCCCACCCTACCACCCACACAACTGCTGGTGCAGATTGTGAAACCTCAGTACCACAGCGATAACTTCAGGTTATCGTGTTAATTCCAGCAATAAAGCAATAAAGGAATACCAAGAATGTCACACTGGGAGCAGGTTATGACTGTGGGTGCATGTGCTGGTCTTGGCAGCTGATGCTGGTGATTGTCTGTGGACTAGCCCAGGTGGGTTTTGTGCCAGGCTGACAGCCCAGTCACGTGCAGCACTGCAGGTTTTCCTATTGCGTGCTGCTGGAGACTGCAAGTATGGATAAGCGTAACAGTGAGCTGAGACGATACACACACACAAAAAATCACACCTTCTCTCCCCGTCATTCCCATCTGATGCAAAAGGAGGAGGAGGAGGGGGAGAAAACACAGCTCCCCCCACCCAGGCCCCCTGCATCCCTTGCTCCCAAAAGAGCTGCTGCAACAGCATCACCACCTTGGTGTCTGACTGCAGCCTTGATCCAGTCCAGGCTTTCTGCAGATCCCTACTGGAAGGAAGCCATTTTTCTTGAGTGTATTTCCAAGAAACAGTTGACAGGCTTGGCACAGCTATTCCTGGAAATGTTCAATAGGTCATCTTCTGGAAGAGAGTGCTGACTGATGGAATTGAACAGATCTTGTTCTGCGTGCTGTGTGCCGCTTGCTCCCTCTCTCACGACGACTTGGCATTTGCCTTTGCACCATGCATGGCCCCCCCGCGGCTTTGGCATTCCCCCCACTCCAGCTTCAGCACTGCACCAGCCCTGCACCCAACCTGCTCCGCACCACAGTGGTCCGCAGGATTCAGTGTGCTGTGAGCCGTGTGTCCCTCCTGGCAGCACCACCATGGCTGTCCTGCACTGCCAGAACAATGGCTGCATGAAGGCGGATGGCCCCAGACTATAAATTACAGCCTTGCCCCTTTGCCCACACACACCAGTGCACATACACACACACGCACACATGCACATGGCAGCTGGAAGGGCGGCCACATGGGTTATCCAGCCATGCTGTCCCTGCTTGTCCCTAGC
>JAVJGJ010000057.1:44880251-44914301 GCA_035590215.1 Microhierax caerulescens | reverse complement strand
AGTGAAATTTTAAAAACATGCTATGACTTTTTAGGAATACATGCAATTAATATTAAACAGATGCCTGAAGTTTCCTGCACAGCTGTTTCTCTATTACGTGTCATGACTTTTAATGGCACTGAGGTGAGACACACAGACATGAGGAAATGCAAGACTATTCCAAATTCAAGCTTTTAAAATTCTAGCAAGAAAGGGCGGGGGGAGGGGGAAGCAGGGATGAGATGAGAGAGAGAGAGTGAGTGTGAGAGTGTGTCTGTGTGTCTGTGTGTCTGTGTGTCCACCAAACCTCTCACAAGGTGCAAAATGGAACACTTTTGCTCGGGTGCTTCACAAAGCAGACAGTCAAGTATCTCGGTCAAGGTAAACATATATGATCTACTTGGTAGTTTATCACATTTGTTAGGCACCCTCGTTGTCATTGGCTTCCTTTGATATATCTATTTTTGTAGTAGAGATCCACTCCGTGTTTATACATGTTTAGGATTAGAACTGGATGACAAGGCTGCATTTTGTTCCAGAATTCCTGTTGCTGTGTGTGAACTGTTTATACAAACCGAGTAGGTCTTTTTCCAGGGAAGCCTGTCTACCAAGTTTCAATTTCCTTTTATTGGATATATGAGCCATTTATTACACCCTGAAAGGCCTCCCTGAAACTCACGATGTCAGGACTTCCACAGATGGTGAGGTGGCAGCATTACCACAGGGGCTGTCAGCATTGGCAGCCAGAACCATCAGGAGCTGAAAGCACCTTGTCTCAAAAAGCAGGACTTTGGGGTGGGATTGGTGTAATCCAACACAAGGGATGGGATTCATCTCAATTAATGTACACACTTACAGCTGAGGTAGGCATCAATTATAGCCACTGGGGTGTGAATTCATCTCATCCTAGCAAAACCATAAGGAAAGGTAGATAAATTGCACCCAAAAGGTGTCTGCTTCTTTCCCTTGACTGTAAAAGGATGTGACAGGGATCAGCTCTCATTTAGGTGTCTCTACAGTAGATGTCTACAGGTAGGTGCATCCTTCTCTGGCTTTCTAATGCTAAATGGTTGGCCAAAGTAAGTCATATACATTCCCTCAACAGCCAGCGGGAAAAGAGATCCCGCTGGAACATGTCATTCACATCAACCTGACAGGTGAGCTGAGCTGCCTGCCAATGGTGCCCATCTCCATTCTGCTGTCTATGGGAGAATCACAGGCTAGGACACATGCCAGATCTTTAGCTGGTGAAAGCTAGAAGGGATGAAGTCAGGTCTCTTGTTGCATAGGGTTGCTTTGCTTCAGGATCACACCCTCAGCCATGACCTCAGGAAGGCCTCAGCTCACCTTTTGGCTGGTATGGTGCAAATGCATGAGTGATTTTGCATTTCCTTGGATATCTTTTCTGGCTCCAGGCCTAAGCAGTTAAAGTGACACACGAAAGACTCTGGATGCTAAGCAGCTCCACCCCAGGTGCCCTACAGGCTTTTAGCCATAGGGTGTAGTTCCCCCTCCCACCCACTGCCCTCTCTTCCAAGGGCATCTCCTGTAGCCCCAGATTCCTCCAACAGGAGCTGGTGTCGCTCCCCATGTCCCTTTGGAGGCTCATCATAGTTCTGATATTTGCTCTCTTGCCATTCGTTGCGCCTTCTGTGGGGAGTCACAACCAGTTTATCAGCTACCAGGAGCATGCTTTCTGGGCTGAAAAGCAATTTCCTTTTCTCCTCTTATTGCAGGAGCCCAAGAAGGGTTTGATTTATGCCATCAGTTTTAGATTTAAAAATCTTCAGCTTCACCTAGGTACATTTCCTGGAGATTGGCAATGCTTAGTATAGTAAGCATTTAGTAATGCTTAACAGATGAGCAATTCTGTTATGCCATATGATCATCTCTCATACATTAGGTCTGGATTTTTCCTACAATGTTAGTTATAGCCACTGTCAAATGGTGCCATTCATCTTTTCCTCTTTCTCTTACCAAGCTCACGTCCCCAGGAGAGTTCACAGCAGCGAATGTGGCAACCCTACATTGCTGCTTCTGATCACCAGCACTTCTGGTTACTTGTGTCAGCGCTCCGACTCTGTTGCTCTAATGGCCCTTAAAAAACATACACATTTGCCAACAGGCTCAAGTATAGGAAAGCACAATGGCATTACTTGAGAAACGTTGGCTTGTTAATGAAAAACACTGCTGTTTGCCAGGGGAAGTGGTGTTGACCACTGCATGGACAGCTCAAACTCAACGGGCCACACTCATTGTCCCTGGATTTCTGCTGGGCTCACCAGAAGTAAGAGCCACCGTGGTCCACCCTGAGGGTCCACACAAGCCCACACTGAGGATGTCCACAGTAGGGGTGGCAGAGAAGGACTCGCTGCAAGTGTGTGTTGGGCCCACTGTGGGCATACAGCAAAGGGGCACTGTGAGGAGTGAGCAGGAACACAGGCCTCTGTATTGAGCTCAGCACTCACCCATTCCTCTTCTCCAAGTTGGCAACAGGTTGCCCAGAATGGTGGTAGATGTCCCATCCCTGGAAACCTTCAAGGCCAGGATGGACGGGGCTCTGAGCAACCTGATCTAGTTGAAGATGTCCCTGCTCATTGCAGGAGGGCTGGACTGGATGACCTTTAAAGGTCCCTTCCAACCCCAGCTGTTCCATGATTCCATGATTTCATGCTCAAGGTGCTTCTTTAATAACACCAAAGAGAACAATCTGCATTTCTAAGACGAGACACTCAAGAGAGGTTTTGAAGCAGCTGATGCTTCTATTGCCTTATTTTGATTCCCAAAGGAACCAGCTATTTCAGTTGCCCATTTCCTGAAGCTAGGCTATGTGTTGACCCACAGCCCCGCACCAGAGCTGGGCAAGCCTCTCACAGCCTCAGAGCAGCAGGCAGGTTTCTCCAGCCGATGGAGCTTGACCTTCCTGTGACACCCTCCAGCTCCATCTGCACCAGAACAGGACTCGATAGCTTGGGAGGTTACACCAAACCAGGGCCCTAAAGCCAGCAGGAGGCCTTGGATGGGGTGGCCGAGCCTCATTGTCCAGCCCTGTGTGGTGCATGTCCTGACATTGGCCTGGCGCTAATGTCCACATGTGGGGATGCGGTGGCGGCTGCACGTTGGCTGTGCTTGGTCAGGCGCCTGCTGGTGTTTCTTTCAGGTGACGATTTTGCTTCAGTCACTCATGGCTTGTCACCCTGCCAGGATGCACGCCTCATGGGATTAGCTTTTGGGAATTGCAGCTGCGTGCCCTGTGAGCAATGTCCCTTCTAGGAAAGGATGTTAAACCTAGAGCCGGCCTGTCAGCTGGATTTCAGGGTGAAATCTGATGTGTCACTTGTGTCTGCCTGGGAAAAGGGGGAAAAAAAAAAAAAAAAAAGAAAGAAAAATCCTACCTGCTGTGGCATCTGCTGGCATCAGAGGACAGGTCTGCCAATGCACAGCCTTGTGGCAGGGAAAGGAGCCAGCAGGAAGGGACCTGGGGCACTGGCAAGGAAGGGGCAGTGCTGGGAGTGAGCCCTCCAGGAGCTCTGGAGCTCATTCCCTCCTCTCCTGGTCCTTGTTTTTGTCCTCTGCATGCTCACGCACATGCTTCCCTCTCTGACCTGTTTGCTATTCCCTGCCTTTACCAGGTGCCCTGGGCTGACTCACCAGAGCCCCAAGCTCTCCGTGGAAGCGGAGAAGCCGACAGCCCGTGACGTGGAGCCCAGTCTGCAGCTGAAACAAGAATCACAGTCCTCAAATTCACAACAGACTGGTCAGCAGAATTGGTGCTTTTTTTTTCCAGTCTGGTTTTCTTCAGATCTTTGCTATTACTCTTGCCAGCTTCTATGGTGTGTCTTTGACTCCAGGTAGCTAGTTTAAGCGTTGGGGGGGTGTGGGCAGGGGGGAGCGGATTTTTTCAGAGTTCTGTGGGACCCAAATACTTGGTGCTGGGTGAGAAAACCTGTGTGTATCACAAGGAGGAAAACCTCTGAAACCTCTGGTCGCCTCTTCAAGGCCCCGTTGACACCCTGCACCACGGCTGAGCAGCACGCCCGTGCTCCTCTGCAGTGGTTTTGGTGCTCCACCCTGCTCGCTGCATGGTGGCCGCGTGCTCAGGCAGCAAACCCCAGGCCTGAATTCAGCAAATCATCTCGGGCTCGCTACGCCTTCACTGAACTCTGCTCACCAGAAGTCTGCGTCCCTCTACAAATTGCAGCCTGAAGTGGTTTTTCAAACATTGCAGTCAGAACCAGCAACGTAGAGGAGGAATATGTAATTATTGAGGCTCATTTCACATGCAGACATCACACTCAACAGCCCAGTGAGCCCAGCGCCAGGCATGTAAAATTCCTTCAGAAGGCTTGATTTCCCAGGTCCCTACGTGGCTTGTTTGTTAAACCCAAGAATTTTCTCAGAAGTCTTTATTATCCGGAACAGGGGTGTGTGCTGTTCGCATGCTGCTTCTTGGAAATTACTGGGAGGCAACTTACTGGGAGGTAATTCTAGATGGGAATCTGAACAAAAGGTGTTGCTTAAGCATTTTGAAGAATAATTGAGCACTTGCTATGCAGTTTGTTTAATAAACTGAAATACAGATCCTTATCAGGAGTCTCCACATGCTCTAGTTATTCAGTTGCTTTCTTATTTAAATAAAGCCTAGAAAATGTGTCCATAAAAATAAAATTACCTCATAAAAGGCAGTATCACTGTGGTGTGCCTGCTTAGATAATTGAAGATTCTATTTTCCTGTTAGTCTTTGTATCCTTTTTTTACAGAGCCGTGGGGTGCCCGTTGGGCTTTCGAGGGCAATGACTGTGCCATGTATCCCTAGCACGGCTCCTGTTAAGGTGCCATGAAGGCAGATGTGGTTGTTGGCTTATCCCAACCGGCCTCAGCCAAGTGGGACCACTCCCAGCCCCTTCCTGGAGTTCACAGGGTGAAGCTGGGAAGCATCACCCTCCTGGCGGAGAAAGTATCACTAAAAAATCAAAATGAGCATAAAAGGAGTGTAAGAATCCCTGTGTGACTGGTTCCTAGGGAACAGCGTTCAGTATGCATGCAAAAAAAACCCAAACCACCACTCTGGTTTGCGAGGATAACTGAATGATTCCCTTCAGGATAATCCAAAATTAATGGTGCAAAGACGGAAGATTAGAGCTGATAACAATAAAATAGCTAATGACTGGAATTGCAGTGAAGAGCAGCATGCAGGTGTGCCAGGTACTAGAGGCGTCTGCATATTTTGAGTCAGAAGGGCTGATACTGCGGCCCGTGCCGGAGCTGCACATGGCACAGGGCAGGCTGACTTACAGCTGCTGAGCGGCCACGTGCAAGCACCCCAATCACAGGGCAGAATTCACTCTGCCGGCACAGAAATAAAACCAGGAAGCAAGTGCTGGATCAGCACTTAATTTCATAAAAAAAAAAAAAAAAGAAAAAAAAAAAAGGTATTGTTAACTAGAAAATTACTCTGATTCTGGAAATACATCTTCAGCTAGAAACACTGCCAATGGGATCTGCGCTTAAGCAGTGCTCCCAGCTAAGGTGGTGTCCTGCCCTGTCCTGAACCTCTCCATGGAGGTGACTCTGTCATGCAGAAACAGGACTTTGGGCAGTTAAATATTATGCCCAGACACACATTCCTCAGGGAGGGCTGTGACGGCACTCACAAGAGTCATAACTAGCCAGCCAGTGAACACAGCCTCGGAGCGTACGCTGCACGGAGCCGTTGAGGAGGTCTGCATGCTCCCCATGTGAATGAGCTTGCTGCTGGTGTGGCAAAGGTCTGGGTGACATCCCGGGAAGCCGATGGCCTCTCTGCGCAGGCCACATGAACATTAACACCAGCCATGGCAAAGCACGTTGCCTACTTTACCCTCCCAGGGTTTTGTCCCTCTTCTGGGCAGAGGGCAGTTCAAGTACTTGGCTCATTCAGCCCCCTCTGCCCTTTTCTAAGTCTGATAGCAAGGGCTGGTGCTGCGTAGGTCAGATGTAAAGATTGTAAAGACAGAAGAAAGAAAAGGCACAGACTGCGATTAGGTTGCATTTCTTTGGGGTCAATATTGGCTTTGGATCCTTCATCTCAAGGTGGAAAACTCCGTGAAGGTATTAACAACCTCCTGAGCCATCAAATCCCACCTCTTTAGAAGATTATTCACATTCCAGAACTTAAAATGATCTCGGGTTTGGAGACTTACTGATATCCTTTGCTAAATGTCTCGACTCCACCATTCTTTTTCCTTTCTCGTGACGCTTACTTTGAAGTGAATAGTGCAAAGTAGCACTTGAGGCAGTGAAAAGAGGACCCCATAACCTAGAATGCTTACTACACCCACAAAACCCCCTTGCCTTTTTATTGCCCCAAATCCATAAAGACTGCTTTTCAAAGGGAGGTAGTAAAAGTACCACGCTTCAGCAGGTTCCAATTAAAGAAGGCCTAATGCAAAGCGCATTGAAGTTAATAAGAGACTTTTTGTCTCCTTGCTTTTGGGGCTTGGACCAGACATCAGTGTCAGAAATAGCATCTACAACACGTGCGGACATTTTAAGGCAGTCACTGCTGCAGGAGAGCCAGCAGTCCTCCCGCGCCACTATCAGCTCAACTGATCATTCAGCTCTCTCCAACAGCTTCAAAGGGAAATCACCGATTCGTCTTTTTTTCACAACTAAAACACTAGGTTCAGAAGTGAATTCTTCTAAAACACACACTTCTTTTTTTAATCTGGAAAGATATTTTGAAAGATTATTTCTGTTTCCGGCAAATGTTCCTTTTTCTTAGGACATCAGTTAAAAAAAAGGACACTGTATTCAGGCCAAAAAAAGCCTAAACACTGGATTTATTTTTAGGTCTGTTTATCAGGTGATAGAAAGACACCTTGAAAGTCAAAACTCTTTCAACTTAGTGAAATCTGGACAAAGATTTTGAATATTCATTGTAAATACACAAAGCTTTTTTTTTAGGAACTGTCTTTTCAGGTCTACTTCTATGATGCTTTGGCATTAGTCTATGGCCACAGAGAATATGGAAGCTTATAAACAGATTAGCTCTCAGAGACTGTTTTTATTTCCAGTAAGAAAAAAAATTGGGAGCATGACCAATTTTAGAATCAGATGAGCGTGCCTTTTATGTTCTTTGAATATAATACAACCCTGTTTATTTTTCCACCCATTTGCAAAATGTTTTATTCCATAGATCAATGACTATCATAATATATGACTCAAGATGGAAATTTCCTCTGCATCATCTGGGAGAAGCAGCTCAAAGATAACTGCATTTTCATTTTACTCGACAGTTCAGCCGCTCTTCAGTGCAGCATAAAGCCTCCTTGACATGACTCTGCCCTGAGGAGATCTCTCCTTTGTGATCATCCATGTCGCTTTATACAGGTGGGAAGTAGTGCTCTTAGACCTTGCCTATTACTGTAAGAGTCCACCTGTACTTGCAGACTACAAATGGCTTTTATAAAGCCTACTTACCACTCAGGAGAGTTAAGTGGGATCTCAAAGTCTCCTTTATAGACAAAGGAAGAAAATCAATGACTACTTTCTCCAAGGACTAGAAGTTAAGCCATTCATTCCAGTGGAGGTTCCAGCAGGAGCCACCTTTATGCTTTCCTCTGTTAGGCTTCGTAAACACAATAAAACAAACAAGCAGATAGCAGTAATACCATTTTCACTAAGAAGGCTTTTTCAACATCAGTTAAAAAAACTAAACACATCAAAGAGCAGCTGCTGCTGGCTAGCATTTGCCTCTGAGCCCACACACTTGCTCGAAGCCTGGAGTGGCCATGTACCTCACTGAAAGTGATGAGCAACTGAAAAGGGGGAGGATGAGACCTTGCTGGGGGCCATCAGCCTGCCCCGTATCAGACCTGGGGGCGCAGGGGGCAGCGAGGACAGGAGACCCTGCACAAGCTGCTGCGCAAGCCCCCTGTCACCACCCAGACTGGTGGTGCAAGGGAGCTGAGGCGAAGGGAGGGATGGGGAAAAGCACTCACTGAGCTGCCTCACTCCTGAGCAATGCTCATGTGCAGGCTTCGCTACAAGTGAGTTTTAAATAAGTAACATTTACTCACAAATTAGCTAGAGAAGAATAAACATTTTAAGACGTTTTGGCTGTCCTAAGAGAGAATGAGAGGCCTTGCTATACATCTGAAGAATTGTCTTAATTGCATCCTTGTGCAAAGTAAAATATTACATACAGAGGACAAATACTTTTAAGTGAATGGAAAAATCCACTGGGTTAAAGGAATACTACTGTCAAGTTAAATGTGTCCCTGCATTTGTGTGGTGCAAAAACAAGCTTTAATAAAACTGAAGAGTCTAATAGGAACATTTCCATGAATTTAAAAATAACAGCAATGGAAACAATCTCATAAATAAGTAAATCTCTCCCTTCAATTTATGCAACTCAAGTATTACAGCATTAATTTAGGGCCTGGGAAAGTAACTATGAATTAAGTGCTTTGTTCTACCATATGAGGGGCCAGGTTTAAAATTCCTTATCTAGCTGTGGCTTCTGTAATTTCAGTACCACTGCCAGGATGCACAATTCAGCTGACTTAAAGACCAATTTAAAGGGAGAAATTAACTGATATGATACCCACCAGGTTTCCAGTGGCCCATAGTAGATACACAGAAGGATACATGACTTGTAAGGAAGGCTTCTTCGGCATGACACTTCATACTTACTCCAGGCTTTTTCTTAGCCATTAAAAAGACTCTTAGCATTTCAGTTACGGAAAACTGACATTGGCCTTACAAATGAAGAACATGAAATGCAAAGCTCACCCAAAGAAGGTGAGGTGAACCTGGGCCCCATGAGTGTGCCCATTACACTGCTTAACCACCTGGACTGGTTGCCTTCCTGGAGCACTGTGCTCATGCTGGGTTAACTGGGGATGACTCATTTGGAGACCAGTCTGTGTTAAGACTTGGTCCATGCTGGCTCAGAAGAAGATGAGGTACTCATATTTACGTCACTGGGAGCCAGCTGCTTCCTCTAAATTGTGTTTTCAGTATTTTCACCTGTTCCCTATCTCCAGCTTTTGTTCCTCCAAACCGCTGTCAGAGACACTGATGTGCCTCTTGTCCCTAACATGCAGAACGTGTTCCTGCCCATCTCACTGGCAGAATTGCTTCAGTTTTCGTCACATTCCCTAAGCTGGGCCATGCTCATATGGATTTGCCCAGTCTCTGTACACCTCTCTAGGATGGTTTTCAACAACAACAAAAAAAGAATAATCTGGCATTAAAGCATCATGAAACAGAAAAATAAATCCTAAGGCCTACATTGATTTGCATTATTTATTTGGGATTTGTTGATACATTTAAACTCTATAAGCAGCCATAATAGGATATGGTTAGTTAAGATCTGAGTGAGGTATAACAGGATCATGGTTTACTGAAGATCAGAAATGCATACAGAAGACTAAAAACAAAATACCACCAGATTGCTTTGGGACCTGCAGGAGCTGATCCTGCAAGGATGTGTTTTCTGCTTTCATGCTTCTGAAAAAAGAGGCAGACAGAATTTCCTTAAAATCTCTTTGTCTTTCCTAATTTCCTGGATGTCTTCCAAAGTCTGGGTATAGGAAAAATTAAAAAAAAAAAAAAAATGAAAATGCAGTGAAGTTCATTCTTGCCCCAAGAAAGACTTCTGACAAGGCTGTTAAGTTGTTAAATTAGATAAGAGTAGATCTTGTAGGATGGGAATTTACTTGCAATGACTCTGTAGATGAAACAGTCTACCACAACTTGCTCACAAATAAACCTGGAAACCCTGCATCCAAACATTGTTCCTCACTTACTGTACAACAAACTGCTCAGGGAGAATTAAAATGTACTCTGCCTCTTTCATCAGGGCTCAGAGAGCAGCCGGTCACTTCCTTCACCTTTGGTTACATACCCTGTAGACTGATCCCCAGAAAAAAACTCAGTGGTTTCTTCCAGCAGGAAAAAAAACCTCCTTGACAGGAGGGAAGGAGGAGAAAAGCCCAAGCTTTAGTGTTTTTCTGGACAAAATCCATTCATCGCTGCTGGTACAATTACATCTGGCAAAGAACTGGGGACAGGCGTGTCGGAGCTGCCCCCATTAGGTGCAGAAAAGCTGGTAAAAAGCAAATGAGTCTGGTGGATGGCACAAGCTGGAAGGAGAGCACTGGGGAGTTCATCTTGACCAGAAAGGACCTGCAAACTTCACTACCCTGTTGGGCATGTGGTGGTCAGAGGAAGGTGCCTATGGATGCCTGACCTAAGAGTAAAACTTCTGTGAAACAAGATTGCCTGGGCCCAGAGCACAGTACAAAGACCCAGCAGGCACCAGGCTGTCTCCCAGTTTATTAGTGGAGACAAACATGGACTGCTTAGAAGCTGTCTCATTTTTTACGACCCTTCTCACTCTGCCTGCTCCTGCCTATCTCCTGGTCACTTTTCTACTGCACGTCTCTTCCCTCAGAACTCCTCATCTGTGCTATGCTAAAAGATGGCACGTGTGCATGGTGCCCGTCCACACCCATTAAATAACAACAGCAGAAACTCTCACAGGCCCACGCAGTTCCTGTTACTTCCACTTAGGGTCAGTTTCAAAGGCAGATGAACGTGGCAGCCACCTACCCTAGCAAGAAACCGTATGTGCTAAAACTTTTATAAATGCGAAATTAGCCACCTGCAATAACTGTTGTAAAACTGTTAAATTAGTAACAGTGATTATTCTTGTTTCAGGGGTATCAGGGAACAAGCATGGAACAGCAGTAAAAAAGGCTCCTACATAGTCCAGAAAATAGGTTAAACCAAGTGTTGCTCCTGCAATGAAACCAGAAACGTTGCTGCACTCACGGCAGGGCCGCCTGCTTGCAAGGACTTTAAGTGTCACCCTATATCCCCACTGGAATAGTACCAAAGCGAACAGGAAAGAGTGATCCATTTTTTAATGCCTGCTAAAAATTAATCTGGCATGAGAAGAATTACAAGTCACAAGATGCCACAGAAAACTGGAATGTTTAAGTTTAATAAAACCAGTTCCCAACTGCTTTTTTTTTTTTTCCAGTTTGAGGCATCAGATCTTCAACATACATTTCTGTGAATCCTCTTTATTTAATTTAACAGAGTACTTGAAAGCTCCCAATCAAAAGCAAGGCTTCACTCAAGCATGTACTGTATCACAGAAGGATCCACTTCTTCTGCCATCAGACCAGCTTGCAAGCACTGGATTGTCGCTTTTTTCCCCAAACGCTGTCTCCACAGGACAAATGCAGCTACAACCTGTGACTGCAGGTTGTGAGGGTGATTGACTTTACATCGATAGATGTCAGTATGGGACAAACCCAGGCACAGAACTATATGCTCCCATTCGGGTCCCAGTCTCCTCGCAAGCTTGTTCAGCTGCTGATCTGTGGGTGAAGTCCTCAAAACACTTGGTGCAATTTCAGTTATATCTGTAAAAAAAAAAAAAAGAAAAAGAAAAAGAAAATGCATACCCTTGTCACTAGGCAATGCTGCAAATATTAATGTAAGATCTTGACAAAGGAGGGAACAAGCAAAGTTGAGGGTGAAAAAATTAATTAAAGAAACAGAATACATACATAGAAAAAGTAATTTCATAATCAACCAGAAGACTAATTAGACAAAAACTAATGCTCAGTGGACCATACTAGGGCACCTTTAGTACACTACTTTTGGGGGTCAGAAACCCAGATATCAAAATTCTACTCCAAAGCCAGGACTTCTAAAAGTAATTATAGATTTTGGGGTAGTGACGGTTTTCAAGGAACACGTTTCCAGCAGCCATCACCCTCTGAAAATCAATCTGCTTGCACCAGTATGAT
Organism: Microhierax caerulescens; assembly: GCA_035590215.1. Taxonomy (NCBI): domain Eukaryota; kingdom Metazoa; phylum Chordata; class Aves; order Falconiformes; family Falconidae; genus Microhierax; species Microhierax caerulescens. The sequence continues at coordinate 44,902,512 of JAVJGJ010000057.1, read as the reverse complement.
ACAGCGACAAAGGACAAATATGGGACCAATACCTTATTACCCCTATTCTGTGACTCTGTTTATACAATTCAGAAATAACTTTGATTCATTAGTTACTAGGTATGACTATTTTTTTGCTGAGAGCTGTTCACAGGGAATTCTTCTGTCTCCTAAGATGTTACTTACTCTTTGTGTCCTGTCATATATGGCAAACTCATCTTGAGGAGACCAGCTTTGGGGGCTCTTCTTCTATTTGAATGACCCCATAAGCATGGTTCAGGTGAACCCAAATGAACAGGGCATCAGCACTGTTCCTCGACACAAATTATGCTTATGCCTCCTCTCAGCTGTACTAACACTCCTGAAAACAGGCATGTATGTGCTACAGTCCCATTCACTTGGCCCTCCTTGAAACTATTTTCAGGGGAGTGCAAGGAAGTCCCACATTCTCTGAGATTTCTGCCCTATGTCCCTTAGTATTGCCCAAGCACCCAACATACCCCAGAATGTGCTTTTTAGCCCAGAAGATGTTCAGCATTGAACTGGTACCTGAGTCATGGAGGACAGGACCAATGCAACTACCAAAACAGCTTGCGCAGAAAGCATTAAGGTAGCTGTGATTATCAGCACTAAAAAACTCTTAGGGAACAAACCAAGTATTCCTTACAAACATAAATGATCTCTCTGTGTATTCCCTATGGTAATCTCATCATTAAAAAAAGAAAAAAAAAAGCATTCATACAAACAGTGTTAATAAAGTGATAATACAATGTTATTCAGATGCATGCTGTATGGGATTCATCTCATCTAACTTGGGCTAGCCCCTCCTGAACTAATTATACTAGGATTAATTATTCCTAAGGAGAGAAACAGGTTGTTCTAGACTGCAATCCATCTCATTGGGAAGAAGATCTCTAAAATAATCAGATAAATTACTCCTCTAAATGTGCACATTTCTTTCCATTGACTGCAAAAGGAGTGCTGGGTATAAGCTCAGATGTTGAAGCTGATGCTATAAACACCTAGTGCTGGTTAAACAATTCTCTGCCACATACAAATTGCTTTAAAAAGTTGCATTTAGAAAAGCAGCATAAGATATCTATGAAGCATATTTGCTGTCCAATACCTTTTGTGATCACAAGCTGAAATGAAGGGTCAATGCAGCCTGCAATCAGTTCTCTACTTTTACAGCTGGAGATACTGCATCAAACCAGTGCAAAAATATCCCCAAGAAAATGCTGATTACAGCCTGTTGGTCTGAAGCAGCAGACTCCCTACAGGAGAGCTGCTTTGCAAAATCTAATTTATAGCTCCAATATCATGCTCACAGTCTCCACTACAGCAGAACAGCAACACTAGAAAGCACCACTCCTTCATTTTATCAAAAGTAATTGGTTTTGCATAGAATACCCAGAGCCTGCAAATGTTTGTACAATTTAAGCCCAATCACACATAAGTACTATACAAAGCTGCTTTGAGTAAAGGGAAAATTGCTTTCTGAAGAGTATTTAGGTCCCTTTGATCTGTTTCCAGATTGCCAAAGGAACCCGAGACAAGTGGCTGGTTGGGGACAGAGCCCAGGCTCCTGAAGAAGGCTGAGCAATACTGGTGGGGCTGACCTGTGGCTGTCACATCACACATGATACCCACTCCACAGGTAAGTCAGGATGAGGATGTGCCTTTCATGAATGTAAACATTTGATAATAACTAAAATTTTAAATAAATATAGCTACACTGTGCTGTCACCAACACTACTTTCTGATGTTAAATCCTTGCCTTGGCTTATGGTCAGCTACTAAGCATAAGTGCCATAAGCTACGAAGAGCCCAAAGGAGCACTACCTGCCAGCCTGGGCTTTATGCTTTCATGCTGGAATTTTTATACTTCATGTGCACTAGCAAAATGTTTTTATGATACTGAAACGAGATCAAGCAGGGAGGCCTAACAATAATACATGTCAGCTCGTCCATCCAGCCTTTGATATTAGGCAGATTTTTTTACTACAACAAGTATCTTGCCTTCAGCCTGTTATCAGCCCTTTAATAAGAGTAAGAATAAAACCCATCCAGGAAATCTTTTCATCTTATGCTACCATCTGATTCTAATATGGATGTGGAAAATTCTGGGACAGAAGCCAAATGTTAAATTTAATACAAAGGACTGTTATTTTAGTCCCATTTTATTTTCTATGATAGCTCTTTTTCAGTTCTGATACAAAGTCACTAAGGAAAATTTGAAACAAGTATTACATGATGGGCAATATTATTTAGAGGTACAGAGAAATATTTAGTAAGATCTTTTGGTTATGACAAATACAAAATCACATAAAGATCTGGATATGTTCTAGGATTAATGTTACTCAATTTAATAAACATAATGCCATTTCAGGTAAAAGGGAAATGAGTTTTCTGTGCTTAGCACCCAAGCTGCTTTGAACACATTGCAAAAATATTAAAGATGCCTTTTTTTAGTTATGTTTACTATGTACCCTCACTTATAATCTCCATTTGTCAGGAACTGCCTGAGGGAGGTAATGAGATTAGAGCAAAAGTTTCAATTATGCAGATCCTGCAGTTGCCTTTGAAAGGTATGTCTAAGATACTGAGACCTCAATTCTGCAAAAAATGTAAGGCTCTTCTTGTTTTAGGTGGATCCAATGTGGAGACGTGTACGTGCCTATGTTAGGTATATGCTTCAGCTTAGCAAAATGAAGACTGCACTGTTAGAAATGGGGTTTGGGGCACCAACCGAGGCTGTTGAGGGTTTCCCTGGAGAAGGCGGTTTGCACTGCTGTCACCAAGTGAAGCACTAAGTCCAGCTGTGGGCACGGTCTACGCCACAAAGTGCCAGGGCTGCATGCTGCGGAGATTTAGAGGCTGAAGTCTCACTACTCGCTGAAGCCACCAAGTCCTTGAGGTATGGGGAGCCAACAGCTTTGTGCTAGAGAGCGAGCCAGCCTGGTGCTGAGCTGCTCTCCTGGGACTGCCAGCCAGCTCACTGGCATGGTGCTTGGGACCACGTAAATTCTCCTTTTCTGAGCTGGAGGTGGGCAGGACACTCTCCACCCTGGTTTTGGAGTTGAAACCGACTCACAGAAAGACCCATAGCTCCTATTCAAAGTTGCAGCACGAAGGAATATGCTTCTTCCTGGTCAAGGAAGCTCATCTACCCTAAGCCATTATCCTACTTGTCCCAGTTAAAAACCAGGAGATGCTGACAACCTCTGGCCTGTGTGTACATCTGTGCCTCCAGACCACTGCACAGACCAGGAGATACAAAGGTGCTGCTGAGTGTGGACAGGAAACAGAACTGGATACAAATAGACACTATCACAGATAGGTACCAGAAAAAAACAGAGTAACCCAGATACTAACCCTATATATGGGGCAAAGGCAGCCAGTTGCCACTTTTGCACTTCTTTTTCTTCAGGGCCTCTCCAGCTTTAAGTAGGAGACCTCAACAAGATATTGCAACAATCAGGCGGATGGAAAATAAACTCGCCCCAGCTCTGTTCCACTTGATACAAGTGGGAGGATGCAAGATAAAGTGCAATGAGTGGGCTCTGAATCACTCAAAGATATTTTTTTGCTTTTGCTTTCTCATCACCATCTCTAGGTGATGATAAAAGCTGAGATCATCTTTAGACTGTCTTGCACCATGGGAAAATCTTTATCAGCATCGAGGAACTAACCTCCCACTCTCCACACTGCTGGAACCCAGTGGGGAGCAAGTGAGCTTGGTCCAACACAGGACACAGCAGCAAAAACTGCTGAGGCACTTTTGGATGATCTGCAAAGTATCCAGCTCCCCAGAACTGCTGGCAGCCCAGAGTGCCTCATGGTTTTGTCTAAAGGACCCTTCTGCATGTAAGTATGACTCCTCTGTGCACAACCAAAAGCATCTGTTGGGAGTTTCAGGGAGATTTCTCCCTTATGCAGTCAATACATTTTTACATGATGCAACACAAAACCAACTTTTTGGCTTTTGCTCTTTGCCATGTAAAAGGGACTCTGCTGGAAATGATGAACCTGAATACAAAGTGCTGAAAGAGTCTCAATCAGCTGCTACCTAATCCAGCAAGGGCAACTCCACAGGTAGTTCAGGAGACCAGTGGAGAGCCAGGGATACAACGACCCACCTCTTACCCAATACCTATCTAACAAATCTGTCCCTTGGGAAAGGATGTTCTGGGGACTGGTCTCTGCTTCCAGCGCTGTGTCTGTATTTCATCCAATTAAATGACCATGTATGTACTCATTGGATAAGAAGACATAAGCAGCCCTGGCAGAGGAGACGGGAATTCAGGTCCCTCTGAGCTGCACAACCTAATGCCGAGGTAGCCAGTCATGGTCCTCTTCATCTCCTTTCTCCTGATAAATCATTCCAGCAAAAAATAAAAAGATTTCCCTGGGAAGGATCAAGAATGCTTCCCACTCTCTAGAATGGGGCCTGTTGGAGTGAAAACTCGTGGGAATCAAGGGTATGTTGAAACAGAACAAAACTGCATGCAAGAGCCCTTGGCAGGAGCAGCGCTAGGCAAATGCTCTGATTTTTACACTATCATACCAGAATCAGCTAGGTGATCCTGGGCTTCAGGCACTGCATAACTGGAATGGCACTGTAAAAAGGACTAACCGCTTAGGCATGCATCTGGCCCTAGCATCTCCTACTGCCAGGTGTACAGGGTCCTTCAGTCATCTCTACTCGAGTCACTAACTGTTGTTCACTTGACCGTCTTACCAGATCCTGCTCATAATTTCTGAAGAGTTCAAAGCAAGCATTTCAGAGTCCTCTTTAATCATCTTTCCTGGCATCTGGAGTACAGTTCTTCCCTGAGAAGTGCTAAAATTAGATAAAGCATGTCCACAAGCAGCAAACTAATGAAGCCTTGTTTCCCCCAGGTGTCAGTCCTACAGCTGACTCGTGCTTCAGGACTTCTCCAGCTGCTTACCAATTCTCAAGACGTTCCTGACATTGCTCCTGTCCACAACAGCAACCTAGGCAGGCTTCTTGAAGTTGGCTAACAGGTTCAGAAGCTACTAGGGGTACATGCAGACACGCGACGGCCCGCAGTAGAGGAACACACGGCTGTGGTTACTATAGGAAATTATGCTAAAAGGGACTTCAAAGCTCCAGAGAGCCATCATGGCTAACATGCCAGCAGCCAGTGACATTTGGGGCACTTCAGCTAAAGGGAAGTATCTAAAGAATCTTGTGCCAGGTTCTGCTTTCCTCCAGCCCCCTCAGGGTGCAGTGCACTTGTTCAACTAGCCTGAGCCACAGACCCAGCAGCGGCTACTGAACGGGCATGGCCACGGTTGCCAAGACTGTGTGCTGTGTGTTTTGGCAGCTGTGTTATGTTCCAGAAATTATTTAATGACTGAATGTCACAACAGCAAACAACTTGCACATAACCGGGTATAATTTGCTTTAAAGTGAAATCCCCTTGGCCTGAGCACAACAGTAAAAGTGGGTCATGAAGCAGAACAACACTTGGCGGATCAGGTTGGGACAGGCTTTCAAGAGCAGTGAGGTGGGGTTGCAGAACCTGAATTAGAAGGTACGTAACACTACCACAAAGGGAGATGTCGGAGACTTCTGAGAGCTGCAGCCCCCCTTGAGACACTGGAGATAATGGATGAAAGGGAAAGCAAAGAATAAGCATTCTGAGGGATCCCAGCGGGTGCTGTAGATCTCTGAAGTCGAAGACCAGATCATGGTGGAGGTCCTGGTGAGAAGGGTGGAATAAACAGAAGGTTCTGGGTAACTGCAGGGGTTGGGGGGGTGTGTGAGATGGGAGGTGACAGTGGGCCTCCACTTGCATGGCTGTTCTTCTGCTTCCTTGTTCAGCTGTTCTCTCCCAACCCTGTCCTAACAGGTGGAACTGCAGGCAAATGCCTGCCCTCTTCCTACAGCAAATCCGTACTCACGGGCTCCAAGCCAGCCTGCAGCAATGAATGACTAGAGTGCCAGATGGGAAAGTATCACGCTGGATATACGACAATTGGCAGGCCTGTATGGAGAACGCAGCGCTTACTCCCTCCTGTGCAAGTTAAAAATGATCACGAAGCATTATAAGGTTATTCTGTTGCTGTGAACTTTAGAAGGGTCTGATTCAGGACCTGTTCAATCACAAGCAACAAGCTCAAATTGCTGATCAGTAAAAAAGTAAAACAGGCTACCCAGAAACTGACCCCTACCACATAATTTGGGCATTGTTCTTATTCTTATTGTCATTGTTGCTAATTAACGCAAACTGGACTGATTCAAAGGCTGGGAAGGGAACATCGGTGTTTTGCAATAGCTCCAAATAATTGTGCTCCAGAGAACACGGAAAAATATTTCTCTTGTCTCTATCACCATACACATGTCTTCTCTATATATCTTGAAACAACACAGATCATGCAGCCCATTTAAAGTCTATTCAAAACCACCAGGTCTGCCTCCTGGTGTCAGGGGGTTCCAAAAAGTGTTTTACAAAGAAGCGAGAAAAACTGAACTGTAAATTTTTTACTATTTGAAGACAGATAGCTGACCCCATTATACATATCTTTCCATATATAAAGTTAATACACCCAGATTAAAATAACTTATAGAAGATTGAAATAATTTGGAGAAGATGTATAGCTTTCTCCTGCTTTCAGCACAGGCATAGCTGTTTCTCTGTTTTTCCTGCCAAACATGAGTGGTGAGTTACATGGCTAGCTGCAAGGTACAAGACTGTGGTAGCTGTTCCACTTATCTGCACTGGTTGCCTCCTCTGGCGGCTTCTGCTCACTGTCAGAGATGCCCACCTCCTTCACCCCATCCGAGACTCTCAGAAGACACCATCTAACGATGACTGCCAAGCGTGCAATGATCTCTGCTTGGGAACTCCCACTGCTGCTCCCCACAGAGCTGACTCAGCACAGGGGAATCCTGGTGACGGAAAGCCTGCACCTTTGCAGGAACAACAGGCCCACTTACCTTCCTAAGAAGAAACACTATCTTCTCTAGTGCAATCAAAATCAAATCTTGCTCAGTTAAATACCCAGACTAAACTACAGAATGGAATCTGTACCAAAAGAAAAACACCTAAACCAAAGGTTTAGAAAGCAGCGCATTTTTTTCATCTGACCATGTTACAGTGAAACAAACTTGATAGAGAATTTTATGTTCAGCTGAGTATATGCCACAGTTATGCTTCACAAATGCAGGACTGTAAAGTCTCTGTAGCTTAAAAACTTCTGATCTGATGAATGCAAACAGTCATTAATAGACAGAATGCGCAATAATAAAACCAACCTCTGTTAATTATTGATCATAAAACACTTGTAAGCATACTTCTATCACGGTAATTTACATTTCCATATCTTGTAATTACATTATGAAAGGCACTAATCACAACGAAAGCAAATATGAAATAAATTTTTAAGACAGGCTGAATTCTTCCATATCATGCTGGGTTTTATGACTTGTAGTAAAAGATAGGAAGTTCTCTGTCTTATTTTAAATAAATTGGAATCTATTACTATGACAGCCAATGTGCAGAATCAATTGTGGCCATGATTTCATGACTATCAAATCTATGGCAACTTTAAACAGTCTCCCTCAAGTGAAGCAGAATCTACCCATGGTACCAAATTCAGCTCCTTACTGCCAAGAGCTTGCTGGGACTCTGCGTTACTAGTGTAATTAAAAAGTACATATATCCTCATTTGTTGCCAGTCTCTTCTCCTGTGTGAGCTCTAAAGCATCATGCTTTGTGACGTTAAATACATTTTGGGTATTAGGGTAGGAAAAAAAGGCAGCATAAACTTTTGTAAATCTACATGCAATTCAAGAACACAGATGTTTCTATTTTGGCTCAATACCAGCAGCTAATTTGTATATTCTTTATCACTTGCTAATGACTGCCTAGTAGCTGTGGATGTGGCAGCACACTGCTAAAACCAGAAACATAAACATTCAGATTTCATGACAAAAGTTTTCAGTTGTATTCCCACTATTCACCTCCAGTAGCTATGCAGTTTTCCCAAACATTTTTTTAATCTGTTTCAGAGGTTATGTACCTCCACTGATTTCTGCTATACTGATGGCCTTCAGTATTAATCCAATTAATCAGATTGACAGAGAAGTCCCTAACCAAATTCATGCTGTCTTAAGTTTTCATCATTTTCAAGTAATAGGGAGTTATCCCTGGAGTTGAAAGAGATTTGGTTTTCACTTCTTCGTGTGCTTTTTATTGGGCAGTGCAGGGAGGAAGTTTCAGCAATAGTGTGGATGTTACTCTGTTTCCCATGTAAAACATTAATTATAATCCCACATAGTATATCTCTATTGTTGCATATCATGAAATCAAATAATGAATTTCATAAATAAAATGGCAACTGCATATGCATGCAAGGGAAAGAGAACCCATGCAAAGAAAACACAAACACAACATACTATATCTGCTCTCTTTTCAAGCAGGATTACCCTAAATTACAGACAAGATCAGACTTAATCATACTGTGGTTTTATACTTTTTTTATACTTAGCAGCACTTGATGTTGCTGTAGACACTGAAGTGGAAGAAAAATTTGCTTGATATTTCCTATGAATTTCTATATTGTGATACATAAATAAGCTATATGCATTAGCACTGAAGCCACAGCTAATAATGCCATCCTTGCAGTGATACCTTCGGTATAAATGTATGAACAAGTTCAGCATGCAGCATTATACTAAAAAAAAAAAAAAAAAAAATCTACTTGAGAGGTTCTGAGGAACAACTGAGTTTTTAGGAATTACTTGGAGGAGCTGCCTCAATACAGATGCCGAGCATTTAGACCTTGGGCAAAGATTTTTTTTCCAAATGAACAAATATGACTTGAAAAGTTATACGGAAAGAAGATACATGATCAGTTTTTGGAAGCCAGGTGCATCTAGTTGTTAGACGTACAAAGCTACCTGATAGCCTGAGAGAGCAGAGATGAGAGTCTCTGGTTTACATGCTGCAGTCACACCAGGAGTCAACTCTAGAAATAACGCTGAAAAAAAACAAATTCTGAAGTATGCCAGTGGATTTCTATATACTTTTGAATGCTCTGCAGTTCTTAGTGAATTCAACAGTGTGTGATAATACTCATAATAACCATTAATTATTGGTCTGAAGCACAAAAAGCCATCATTTCCCTCAGTCAAATTTCTTCTCCACGCTACCAGAGATAATAATTAACCAGCGGATGGTTGTACGAAGTCACAACGATCAAAAGCACATTCACATTTGCAGTAGACTTCTCATGGTTTCATAGGGGCCAAATGTCACCGGAGTGGGCAGGGCAGCTCTGACAGAGTTACTCACTCGAAGTGCAAAACAAAGACAAAGGGAGCAATTAATGAATATTTTGTCAGATAGGTGACAAACTCATCACATAACTTTTGTCAGGGGATTGGAAGTTAACACCTTTTGACAGACAGTACTTCAAATAGCCTGAGCTGTCTTTGAAGGAACTGAGGCAAGTGTTAATCCTGCTGCTCCTTTTCGTGCAAGAATCACAGCAGACTCTTTGGATTTTTTATTTGCAGAGTACAATAACTGAGTAAATTTTTTACTAGAACTTTCCTACCAAGAAATCTTTCTAAAGGCTGCAGCTCTTCAACAACACAATCACGTGCTTGGACTTTAGCTATTGACATTCCTTTCATGCAACAACAAAAATCATATTGCCAGTGTGAAGGACTGGTTTCTTATATAACACAACTAATCGTACATGTTTCCCTTACAGGACTTAAACCAAGTATGAAAACAAGCCATTATATTTAGCCTTGATAAAACTGTTCATTCCTCCTAGAGATTTTTTTTTTCTTCAATTTGGCTCCTCTTTTTGCTTTAGCTTGAGTAGTTAGAAATATCAGAACTGAAGATCTGTGCAACAGATGGAGCTCGGTTAAGAAGAATGCCTTTGGCTGGTGAGGATCTTTGCCTGGCAGGTGTCAAACCAAAATTAATATTGCACATATTATGCTTTACCGAGCTTCAGATTTTAGCGAAGTGAGACTGCATTCCTTCCTGACCACAAACATATATTAATAGAACAAGCGAGGCAAAGCAAGCTAAAACAGTACTATCATTATGCCAAATCCTCCACTGCTTGGTATTTTATTTATTCATTTACACCCATGCAAGCAAGTAAATAAAATGCAACAGGTTTGTTTAGCATCTCATTACAGATATTTTGCACAGGTGTAAAAGGCTTCACAGAATGCTGTAAGCAACATGGACTTAAGACCCTTCTGTTTTGGTTTGGTTTTTTTCTCCTTGTGTCAGTGCCTTAAAGACTTATGAACTTTCGTAGACTCTTTGACATTTCAAAATCCACAGGAAAAGACAGGTATTGGTACTAAAATCCACTGCTCAGCTACATTTGGTTTCTACGCCTGGCTTGCCAAGTGCAATTCAACAGCCTGAGTCAGAAGGCAGGGCTTTCCATAGGAGCTGGGAAGGAGAGCTTCAGGTGGTGTCATTTGCTTCTCTCCATTTCCAGAGCTGTGGGAGGCTGAGCATCGCAACCAACCCTCTCAAGTGCTAGGTCACTTGAAGACCTAAAAGAATTTGGAATCTTACGGTTGGTTTGACAGATCAGTATTGTCCAAAAGTAACTTCAGCTGACCAGTAAGGCAGTCATTTTAGAAGGTCACAGTCATAGGACTTTTAATTATCTGTAAAGCAAATGTGAGATTGTATTTGTGTGTGGTATACATATATATACACACATGCATATATTTCAAAATCTTAATTAAAAAATATGAAAGTCTTAGATATCTGCAAGTCAAATTCATCCCCTTTTTTATTTCATTTCCACAAATTCAGATTAGGGAACTGTCACATCGCTCTGTGAGAAAAAGGATGAAAATGGGAGCGTGGGTGAAGTCACTTCATAAACAGAGGTACTAATTCACAGGGCACGTTATACTACCACGGGTTTGATGAGTAGTCCTTTCCCCTCTGAGTCAGCACTGACCTAACATCCCTCGCGATGTGCTCACTGGCGTGGCTTGTGGCTGCCCTGTGACACGGCTTGTACCGTGTGACACGGCACACTGACCAGCTGCAGTCATCACAGATCCCAAGACGCTACTGAAAATAATGAGGTGACTCACAGCCACAGCCGTGCACCCGAAGGCTGCAAACCCAACTATTCTGTTACTCACTCAGAGATAGTGCTTTGCCAAAGCAAAAGTTCAAAATCAAACATTTGTATTACTTACAGTATTTTAGAAGATTTATTCTAGTATTAGTGGGACAAATTCATATGAAAAACCTAAATATTTGAAAAAATCTTTTCCTTAAGACATTAATTTTCCTGTCTCATGCATATACAACAATGTTTTCCCTCATGGTTTTGCAGTCTACTAGCTGCCAGATTTTGATCCAGAATAGAAATTTCAGTCATTTTGGCTTTTGTACATAGCAAATCAGAAATAAAAATGTTTTAACATCAGAAATGAAAAGACTGGAAGATCACACAGACTATAAAAGATTTGGTTTACTTGGTTTGGGAATTTTTTACACAGCTATGCCTAACCTAAGAAACACTGAAACAAAACCAAAAGGCAAAACTAAAAACTAGACAAATCTGTTCTATCCCAGAGATGCAGGAATACAAATAATGCTTGTGTCCCTGGGGGAGCCAAAACTGAAATCCTGCTACGAACAAGAGAGAAGGGCTGTTATTTCCTCAACAACTGTTCCTGACATCATAGCTATCTCCTAGAGGTAACAATGGAAAAACAATCTTCTTTTTTTTTTTTTTTTTTTTTTTTTTTAGTTAAGGAAACATCATCTTAGTTCTACAAACTCAGAAACAAAGAGATCAGTGGGTTTTTTTATAATGCTGAATATTTCATTGCCAGAACCGTAAACATCCACATCTTTCCCTTCCTCCCTTCTTCAGATGTAACTGCTATGCATTGGTTGACTTTATTGAAGAAATCAAACAAACCCTGCAACGACCTTTCTAACTGATTTTGGTGTTAGACAGGGCTAAGTGTTTTCAGCTTCACATTCAACATGTTACCTAATTTTGTGTGTGTGCTCCTCAGAGAAGTGCTGAACAATCTGGTGATGAGAGGTTAACACATTCTGCAACAGTGGCCTCAAATTTCCATTTGTGGAAATGTGCCACACCACATCAGTATATGCAAACCTAACTTTGCTATGTGCAGTGCCCAGCTACCTCACCTGACCTTCCACTTGCACTTCAGTGTGTGTAAATATGCTAATGACAGGCACAGAGGGTTCATGTGCAAGTTTACAAGTTCAAGTGCAGAAGACAGAAGAAAAGTTGGCTGCGATGCTTTGGTTTTCCCTGATTTTGGGAGATCCCAGCTTTCTAAGACTGTTATACAGCCTAGGAGTTGTGTGCTAAAGCCACAAGACTGACCTATTTAAATATCTTTATTCAGTTTTGTAGATTGAAAGTGAGGGCCTTTTGTCTACTCAAAAGAGGTTGACAAGAACATGAAGGTAATGCTATGGCTCAGGCTTTTCAAGTCATTATTTACTAGATGTTATTCAATGACATTTATACTGTATTTGAAACATTCGAGAACTTTAGGTACCACATGAAAACTCCTTGCTCAAGGCATCTTGGAATTTAAAGATTTATGAAGGTTTTTACTTCCAACTTTGCCAAGTGAATGGGCACAGTTAAGCTGAAAAGTATGAAGAGCCTCAATGTTTTCAGGAAGGTCCATGCAGGCAGATTGTGAGACTTGAGAAAAGGATCTCTGGATCACCAGAAGCTACTAGTTCTTTTCAAACAACCCAGATCCAAAGCATTTGACAGAGACCCAACAGACCCCTTCTGTACATGAAGCAAGGAAAGTATAAACAATTTTTCATACTGTTCTTTGTGTCATGCAATTATTTCCACATGCAAGTAGAGAAACTTGGTCAACCAAAGACCCTGTGTCTGTAAGTACGGCAGGAGCACAGCGTTTACAGGGAACAGAAGTATGTTTGGAACAGCTATCATAAGCTTAATGAAGTAATTCCAAACAACATATAAAGTTGACTCAGATACACAACTGTAAAAAATTTGTAGTTCTGTAAACCCATGGACTGCTATTTTAAAGACAGTTTCATTTAAAAACACAGCTTGAGAATATCTATCAAATAAAATCAGAGCTACATGCAGGGACAGCAGGAGGCAACTGAAGCAATCTGCAGCACAGCTCTGGTGCTCATCGGTCTCTGACCCTGAGAAAAAATATAATTACTGCATGAATACCCATATTACATCAAAAGAGAAAGCCTCAGAAAAGACAAAACACTAGAAAGAGGTGGTGAGAACTGCTCAGCTTTTATGCAACAGTTTACTCTGTATGTCCCAATCCGATATACTTTGTTAAACTAACAACACAGTCGTGGCTTTGATTTTGACGTCCACATTTTTCTATGGGAATAATTAAGTATGACACACTTGTCCTGTTCAACAGAAAAACAAATCTGACTCTACTTTTTATTCTTCTGAAGACTTAATTTAATTGTGCAACATTTGCTTTAGAAACATTTGAAGTTGTTTTAGATATTACCTCATTTGTACACCAGCCTAAGCTTTCCAGGAACTCTGAACCAACAGCCTCCTAGCCCTTCCTACATCTGAACTACTGTATTTTATGGCTTCCACACTGCACTGCCTGGAAACTCCCTGTGAGACCGGCCTTGTGTTAAATACAAACATGGGAGGAGAGACACTGCACTGGAGAGTTTGCAATTGCAGGTGTGGGTTGTGAAAAAGGCTTTGCATTCATTAGTTTATGTACACAGAGACTGCCATGATTACGTTCGAATAACTCCAAGGAGCTGGGCCTACACAGGTGAAAAAGGAAAAGCACCACAAAAGCCAACAGCCCAGCAGCTCGTCCATGCTGGATTTTCTGCTCATGACCACTGCTTTGAAAGGTGCCCATCTTCAGATGCCAAGGGAGCCCTGCCATGCCCCTGCAGTTTTAATAAGAGAACCTAATTTACCACACCCCAGAAATGTAAATAATAAATTGTCCCAGATAATCTCCAGTATGGAATTGAACATACTGGAATTTGGAAATCCAGAGGTACTGATAACCAAAGGGAGCAGACAACCAAAGGGGCCAGTAGCCATTTGAGATACAAAGGCTGAAATATTATGCAGATACATATGCACATATGAGCTTGGGATGAGGCTGGAGCTCTGATCTCACAGCTCTATACAGAACAGATCCTCCTAAAGCTTCTGAGGAGCTAGAAAAGCTCTGCATAGAGGAACTCCCATGCCTTTAAGACAGAGGTAGTTAAGATTTGCCCTGTTCTGTTTTCAGTCATCCAGCAACCACAGGTAGTTCATGAAGGTATCTGAAAATACCTCCTATCTGTGCTCACTGTGCATGCAGGTGCTGTCATGACAGTTTCTCAAAAATTCATGAAAAGCTACACCAAGAGCACAGCTGATCCACTGTCACTGCTTACCAAAGCATCTTCCAGCATCTGCACCTCAGCTCTATTCCGCCAGTTTCTTCAGGTGGAATTTAAGGCACTGGGTTTAATCTGGAAAAAACACCTGCGAGTCAAATTCTGATGTCTGCATTTACACAAAGTGACAGATTTTCCCAGAAAGTTCAAAGTGTGGATTCCTCCTGGTTTCCCACTGTTGGCACTGACTATTGCCACTGTCTGCTGTCTCCTCCACCTCTCTGCCCTGCCCTGTGCTGCAGCTGCTGGAGGACCCTGGGGCTGGGTGCTACCAGCATGAGGCCCCACCACAGAAAGGCAATTAGTCTGCCTCCTAACCCGTGTCAGGCAGGGGCGCAGCCCTCCCACCGGATGGGTGGACTCTGCTGTGTCAAAGGTATGTTGCAAGTTTTTCCTTAACAAAAATCCCCTCCTACTTTTAAATAATGAATTTGGGTTTTTTTCTTTTTTTCTTCCTTCTCCAGCCTTTTCCCTCCTTCCACACCCACTTTTTTCAAGCAGGAAGGAGAGTGACAGGGAGAATAATGATTTCCTCAGCTTCTGTTGGAAAAAAAAACACAAAAATTTTCCACCAAGACAGATTTTTTTGGGGCTTTTTTTCTTCAGCAAGGTTCAGAAGCCACATTTTTTATTTAAAATTTCCTAAATAAGTGTCCCGTTAATAGTGACATTTGATTTGGAAGGTAGCAGACAGCTGGTATCTCTGTTTCATTTAGCACAGATCCCAGCCTTAAGAGTGGCAAGAGGTCACCTTGGAGTCTTCTCTTGAACTGTATCTTTGCAAACTGTTTTTCAGAGTTTCAGCTGTATAAATCAAACCCCGTAGCCCAGTGTGGATGCACAGCTTGTGATGCTTTCCTTCTGCCAGTTGGCTTTGCACATCCCTGGTGTTAATCCCCACTGCCTGCTCATGTTTGGGAAGGAGGGAGGAAAGCACTGGTGAGCAAGGAAAGGACTGGAGTGGCCAAAAGCCGGGGCAGCTTTCCCATGTACAGAGGGAGCAGAAGAGACTGGAGTAGCCAGTAAAGGAGAAGAAATAGGCACAGAGGCTACTGATTTTCCAATGGTGTTGATGGGCTGGGGTCTGAGCAGGTTTGGGACCCTACAGTCACTCATGGGAATGACGTGCATGTATACATTGCACACTGTCTCCGTTTCTGCTCAGGCATCGACGTTGTTAAAGGTGTGCTTTGTCTGAGCAGATGGCAAAGCCTGATGGCTGCTGGGTTAAGATTTTGCTGCCAAACCAGCTCCTGGCTGTTTTCAAAAATAAAGACTGTTGCGCTTTTTACCAATGCAAAAATGTCATCTCTCCAGTTCCTTCCTTCAAACTATTATTTTAAGCATTACAGGAGCACGTATCTAGCCAGACTATATAATTAACATTACACAATTTTTAATTAACTGCCTACAACAATCTTCCTGCTTTAACTGGTGGTGGTGTTGGAGGGTGGTGGTTTTTTGAGGCTAATAGGAAAATCTGAATTCCCAATTAGAAATTCACATGGTTCAGAGCAGAGCCTGCACAACCAGGTGCAGAAAGCAACCCATCACTCTGGCTATTGTAGGTCTCCCATGAAAAAAAAAAAAAAAGCTTCTGACACAGGAACAAGTCCAAACCTTATTTGCAATAGGAAGAACATAAGGCAGGACTGTACCAGAAAAGACAATGACAGAAACATACTGGTTTATTTTATTCCTTCAGCAGCTTTTTTTTATTTATTTATTTTTGGCCAGGAAACTCTTATAAGGCTTGGCTGTTAACCAACCAGACCCTTTCCTGCAGAGTCTCCAGGGGTGTGCTGTGACCACAAGGCAGCACAGCTTCCTCTGTGTATTCCTCTTTCTGACAGCGTGGCAGGGCTCACCAGCACAGCAAGATGTAACTCAATGCTGCCCTGACCCAAGCAGCAGGGTGTTGGCCTCCTAAAACTCAACAACTATCTACAAAACATGAAATAAGTGAAAGTCCAGTAACCATCGCTGGCACAAGTAAGTTCCACGCAAACCAACACAAATAACAGCTCTTGGAAACATGATGAGTTCTGGGGACAACCAACCATCACCCTCTTTCTTCTATGACTCTGAGTCTGCTTGCACCTGGAAATAGGAGTAGAAGAAACACCCCAACAGCGCATACACACGCAACTTCTCAGCAGACCACCAGCAACTGTTGATCCAGCAACTGCAGCTGGAACACAGCAACCCTACACCAGCAATAAAGCATCGATGGGTCAGATTTTATGGTGTCAGCCCAAATTCAGTATCACAGAGCATGCATCAGCCAAGCCAGCTGTTCTTCCTAGCTTCAGCAAGCCTTGAGCTGTGCTGTGTAGAAGTGCGGCTTTCCACACAGAACATCTCGTTAAGTGCAGTGTCTGCCACAGCAACTCCAATAGCACCATGAATTTTTTGGTGTGATAAGCTGTATTTAGAGTGGGAAAGTGTTGCTTTGTGAGCTGAAAAAGCACATGAAACAATGAGCAATAAAGCCCAGAGCTTCAGGCCAAAGGTTTTAATATCTGGTGTTGGTCCTGTTTCCCAAAACAAAGGATAGCTTATGCACACTGTAGACATTCTCCATCTGGAGCAATGCTAACACATTATGTCTTTATTTACACCACAGATGAAGTGTCCTGCACCCCCACCCATACAACAGCCTGAATCTAGATCCACCCTGCTGTTGTTCGTGGGAGGAAATCTAGGTGTGTTGCAGAGCTGATGGGTCCTGATACTCTGCAACAACATCAGGCAGAAAAGACGTGGGTCATTCCTCACAAGGCTCCAGAGTCCTCCCAGACTGATTTTAGTATCACCTGTGGCAAGGAAAGGGGGGAATGGCAGACAGATCTGTGGCAGAGCTAAAAACTCAGGATTTCTGGAGTCTCCGTCATACACTGTAATTGCAAAATCATGCTTCCCGTCTTCCATGCACATGGCAAATCTTTTTTCTCCCTTCATCCTGGAGGGGATGAGATGATTAGAAAATTCTCTAAGCTTCCCTTACTTTGTTTCTTCCCTCATTTCACAACCTGACTTCAAAAAAAGGTAAGGCCACTGAACAGTCCGGACTTTCACTTCCAAATATTTCTTTCAGCACGGAAAGGACCAACCATGGGAATAACCAAGCAAGTCACCCTATTATCCAACAAACAGGAAAACTATTTGTGCTGGTATGTTGTGGGTTTCGTTCCTCTGAAGGCCGCTTTCCTCCAGGGAATTCCAGTAATTGAAGTGTGTTTTGACAAGTTATAACAGCCCAGAAAACCCACCTATGAAATTACATCCTGGTAGTATCTTCCAAAGTAAACTGAAATCTTGATATCACAGCTCATTTGGGAAACTACTACGCCATACCTTTCAATTGTTATGAGAACACAGCCCGAGTTTTTGTTGTAGATAACAGGTGGTGTTACTAAGTACACCTAATGACGTGGCTTCATCTTCCCCCATAACAGGTTTTTGTACCAGCAGGGGTCCCATGGATCATCTCCTGAAACTCTCATGAGAATAAAAACATATAGTCTTAATTTATTCTCATTTTATCTACTTTCTTTCACTTTAGGTTAATCCCTCACACAGTCATCAAGCTTACCCCTAAGGTTGTCTGTCCATCCCCAGTCAACAAAGTAATCGAAGAAAATCAGAACAAGCTGCCCGCACAGATGCTGGCCTGCTGGGAAGACAGGCAGAGTACAGTGGTGGAGTGCAAGGACCAGGCAATGCTAGCGAGAAAGCCTTCCTACTACTGAAACCAGCAGTGCCCCTAAGCCCCAGCCACATGCTACCTGCCAGGCACAGCACACAGTTCCCATCACTCAGGTTTTCTGGGTTTATTCCACTGCTCCACAAGCCTACTGGTCTCACAGTGCCTTTTGTTTGCCACTGCCACAGAGAGAAAATACTTGAGCTCTTGTGTATAAAACCAGGAAGCTCTTATATACAAACAATTAGGATTCAGAGGGCAGACGCTTTAAAGTGCTAGAGGTTAGAACATTCTGGAAAGCGAGCCACTAGAAGGATGGATGGACCAACTCCATTCTGGCTCCTGGGCTCAGCTGCTGCCCAGCTGAGTTAGCACATACTGGAGGTATCTACCAGGAAGACAAAGGAGAAAGAGGCAGTGAAAAGGAAGGAAGTCCCAGACTAAAATATTTCACTTTCCTTTATTTTTCTTCCTGAACATCCCAAAACAGAAAGCAGACAGATTTTTTGCAGAAGTGACCGGGATTTATTAAAGACAGGATATTGATATGAAACATTCATGACCCTCAGCTTAGTAGTATTTCTCTTGGATGGGGTAATGAAGTAAATTTATTACATATCAGTGCCAAGAAGCTCATAATAAAAATACAGATTATAGTTTTCAGATTTATCAACTCAAACCAGATATTTTTGAAAAAACACTCCAGCAGGAAGAATGTAAGTCCCAAGATACTTGGGCTACCAAAGCAGCATATGAAATACATATTTTATCCAACAATAGGATACAATGTAAATGATTTGATTTAAAAACCTTGAAACAAAGGCCGTCTGTGAAGACCTAAGAAAGAGACCTCTCATCATGTTATCCCAGGTGTGGGGCGTGCAGAGGAAGAAAGATATCTATGTTTGACATAAACAAAGCAAGCAGAAATTTTATTGCATTGTGAGTTGTTGATTTTACGAGACTTGAAATAAAATAATAAAGGACAGATAAAGCAAGATAGAGAAATGCAACTTCTTGGGAAGCCAGACTTCGGCAAAGGTTCAGACAGACCACAGGTGCAGCAAACCTTCACATCAATTCTACCATGATCATTTGGTCCTCTCTTCCATTTCTGACCTTCATTTCTTTCTTTACTGGGACATACCCAGTGGAGAATCAGCCAAGGAGGACCCATGAATATTTCATTCTTCTTCTGCCAAACTCCCGCAAAAAAGGAAAGATCTGTCTTCAAAACACTCCCAGAGCTTGCCTGCATCACATCTGCATGGTCTGCACGGCTTCGAGAAGACCTAACACATCAGCACGCTATGAAAGGAACTTGCATGTCCCTAGGTACAATTGAAGGCATTGTCACTACCGAAAGCTTCCATAAATCAGAGTGTAATGGACCAATTCTTTAACAACTCATCTCTCCTCATTTCCAGACATACTACCAAAGGGGAAAAGTTTATTTTGATTTTAGTGCCAAGGATTTCCAGGGTTTCCAATTCCTCACTTCTCCCAGCCCATAGTCAGGAAAAACAAAGGAAAAAAAAAATCCCCTCCAAAATCCCCAAAGCAAAGAAAAACAAACCAAACCAAACAAGTAAGCACCACAGTGTTTCTAATTGCCTTCCAAAATAATAATAAAAAAAAAAAACAAAACAGAAAAGCATTTAATATTGCTTTAGTTTGGGGAAATTACTAATCATGAGAACTCTAGTGCATGTCTGTGTTTAATAGAGAATGTAATGGAAAAAAAAATAATAGAGCATTAGTGACCATCCAAGAAAGATTTCATGAAAAACAGGGTGGAAGGGAGTTTGTTTGGATAGAATGTTTCCCCAGAAGCATCTCTAGTCCAAACATTACAGCACAGGTCAAATGGAGGGGAGCCAGAAAGTGAAATGCTTTAAAAATAGCCCTTAAAAAGGAAAGTGAAAGTGGCCAATCAAGTTCCACCTTTCATGACCATGCAATGCAAATTCTGTGATGAAGACCAAATTTGGGTTCTGGTACCATTACTGAGTGTCAGTAAATACTGCAACCTATGCATGGAAAGTTCAACAGAAAACTATAGGTCCAGCTTCTAAAATTCTTCCAGCCTTAGCAATCCAAGCTGGTACTACTGCTTGTAAGTAAGCTTACATTCAAATATTTCAGTTTGAAACTTGCAGTTTGAAACACTATGAACTGTCTCAGTCCTTTATTGTAGCCCTTCCAAGCCACCTTCTTGCAGATACAGAAGCTCAGCAAAGCTCTCCTATGAGACCAGCTGCCACCAAGAACAGAAAGACTGCATGGGGCAACTGCCCTGGTAATATTTTATGGCCCTAAGGTTAGTCTTGCCAGCCTGTTTCACACTTTGCAATACTCACTTTTCTTCCAGATGTTCCTTCCAAATGAAGGATAGTAACCTTTTTTAGTGTTTGATAAGGCTCAGACTTCAATCCTGATGCTCATGGAGGTTAATTTCTCCTTTATAGCATTTCTCTGAGCCTCAAGGCTGAAGATGCTGAGGGAAGAGAGAAGGATGGTGATGAGCATTACGACAATGGAAAGCAGTCACATTGTTGCTAGTAGATTCTCACAGACAATCCTCACAGTCCCCCTCAATGCCTCTCAAATTGTCAAGAGTGCAAAATGCCTGTAAGGCAATTTTTCTCTCTTCTCCAGCTGCTCTTTCAGAAAGAGATGTGCACCTTAAGGAATCAGAGGGTTAAGCATTAAATTACCTGAAAGACAGAGTACTTGAGGCCCAAACAAGCTAAATGTCTTAGTCAAAGAAAAGGCAATTCCAAACTTCTTGCCAAGTGTCATTGAGAAAGAAGTGATCTTACTCGAGGATGAAATGTCCAGCAGCTTGTAGCACTGAAGCAAAAAGTACAAGCTTTGGGAGAAAAATCTGACACATTCTCAGAGGATGCTGACAAGAGCGTTGAAAAGCTAGTCTGTCCTGAGGCTCATGAGGCTAAATGGAAAACTCCTGAGAAGGCAGGGGAGGTGGCACCTATCTACTCTGACATGTCATCTTGTGGGAACAGCCATAGCCCAATAGAGTAGCAAAGGAGAAAAACTGAGAAAAGACAAGTTCTGTATTTTGGAATTGATCCAGAGTGGGAGATCTGCTGCAATGCTGCAAGCTGAGCACTTCAGGCCTCAGGAGCAAGCACACTCTGCATTTCTTAAGAGGAACATGCAAACATAAACAATGCTCCAGGACAAAGATGCTGATGAAAGGCATTGTACTGTGTGCTTAAAAAGAGAAAACTGCTCCAAACAGCTAAGGGCTCCACAGAGGTCTGAACAAACGAAAACAGGGAAGTGCAAACTTGAAAAATGTCAGACTAGATTTTCATGGGATCTTCAGACACCTTCCTGAAGGCTGAAGCTCCATCTAAGCTGTGCATGGGGCAAGTGAGACTTACGAGAGCATGATTCACAAAAGCTGGCAGACTGAACAAGAAACAAAGAAATGAGAAATGCCAGGTCATACTGCCCTCAATAACGTGGGAGCCTAACACAGGGCCACAAGGAGGTAAGTCTCCATTCATGGTTCTCAACCAAGAATCCTCTTCCAGAGCTTAATAAATCCATCATTTCAAAAGCAAGTGATGTCACAGTCAGTCCTCGTAATGAGATCTGAGGACTAGTGCTGCCACTGACCCACTTTGTCCAACATCCCTAGGCACCCACAATTAATTTCTTAGGAGGTTTGAATCCACATGTCTCGGTTCCCAGAAGACTGCTCTAACCTCTTTGTCCTGCTTAGTGAAGATGTTCTTCCAGCTGCCCTCAGGCACCAAAAGCATGCAGGGCTTTCTAGCCTCCTGCCTTGGTGCTCACAACCAGCGGTTGCTCAAGGGTCTGCAAAGGACTGGTGAAACACTTAGCCTGAGCTGCAGAAGGAGATGAGCCTTGAGCAGGGTGCAGCAGAACTTCCTGTCCCAGGGCAGCCAGCGGAACCCAGGGAGGAAATGGGAAAATCGAGTTAATTGAGGAAGTGGTCCTGGCCAGGAATGTCTTTGTTTTCTAAACTGCCTGATTTAAAAAGAAAAGGAAAGACTGAAGGAAGAAAAAAAAAAAAGAAAAAAAAAAAGGGGGGGGGGGGCAGGAA
>JAVJGJ010000057.1:44849656-44880151 GCA_035590215.1 Microhierax caerulescens | reverse complement strand
CCCCCCCCCCCCCCCCCCCCCCCCCCCCCCCCCCCCCCCCCCCCCCCCCCCCCCCCCCCCCCCCCCCCCCCCGGAAAAGGCTGTGGTAGAAAAAGCTCAATCAACCAATTAGTCATTTTCAGTTCTAGTATTTCCGTAAGTGCTTGGCACTGTTTTCTACATAAGGGATGTCTACTGCTGAGGAAAGATTTCTTAGATGGCAGAGAATTCCCCTTGATGACAAACTCTCCTCAGACATACTCCAGTCTGGGCGATTTCCCTTTGGAAGCCCTCATAACTTGTTAATTTGTTCAAGCATTCTGAGTTTTCTTAAAAGAAAAGCCAGTTGGCTATCAGTTGCATTTCCAGACCTAATACACTGAGAAAGACAGAGCTGAAGTGTAGGAAAAATCCTAAATTTAAGACACCAGGAGCATACTAGGCACCTGACCTAAATACTCTATCTTCACAGAAAACATTTACACAAGTCCTTGATGTGTCCCGAACAGGTCTACAAACAAGGTGTGTTTAAGAACAATTTTGTCTATTACTGAAGTTCGGCCTCATCTGAATTATAACTTGGCAGCTGAAAGCTGGCAGTTCTCACACAGGAAAGTATATAGCTATAAGTAAAGAGAAATACTGCAGTATTTTATATTCTGATAACCTAAACTCCCCCTGAAGTTTTAAAATATACATAATTTGAGATTTGGCCATGGTTTTGAATTTAGACATCTTTTCTTACAGAAAATGTTGTGGGCTTTTAGGCAGCCCTGTGAGCTCAGTAGGGATTTACAAGATAAGGAGTTCATGATCTGTCTCTGCAAGCAGGCAGCAGTACATTCCACTTATTAAAGTTATTAAAGCATATACAAATATCACAGCAGTTATGTGATCATCTGTTCTGCTGCTTGAAGGGCTACATTCTTTGAGATCACCTTCTATACTTTGTGAGTTAATCAAATTGGCCTTGCAGGTTTGCTGAAAATCTGGAAGGCTTTGCCAAGAAACTAGAAGCTGTTCTCCCCAGTCCACGTCTTCACTCTGATTCTTCATCACAGCCAGACAGCTGCCATACAAGTCAAGCGATACACATATGAACACAATGCGCCTGAGTCCTGGAGATCAGGGCACAGCCAAACTCTGATTATTAATCCCATACCCCATACTCCCACAAAGGGTTGTACAGGCCAGCCAGCACACAAGTAGGATTATGAACACTAATGACACAAAGGCAAATTTTAATTATGGCACATAAGCATCTCCATTGTGCAACAATGCCTAAAAATATCTACGCATTTATTCCCAAACTTCACAAAGTGGTTACAATGCCAGTTACAATGCCAGGATCTGTAAGCACAACATTTGGTGGCTTTGTCTTATTTTTTCTTTATTGGTTATGCCAGCAAATCACATATGAGAACCGATGATAAATATTCCTCACACTGGAGAATGCTTGAATGCTTTCTTATAAAGAGATCTAAATTATGCAGTTTCTCTTTCTTTTTTTCACCCTGTTGTTGAGGGTTTTTTAGCTTTGAAATGGGTAGTGAAGTGCTCATCAGCAGCAAAGTGCTACTTTAATATCACCCATGCAACAATTACCTCTGCAATAACCTTCATTATATTAAATTACATGCTATCCTTCCCCAGCTCAGTGTGAAGATTAGCTGGAGAATAAAACAAGAAAAAAACCCAACCCACTGAAAAACCATTGTGCAATACTATCCCTGTACAACAAAGGTGCATACAATTCCTGCAGGGAAACTAAGTAGCACTTAAGAACTGCCTTCCCTTGTTTGAAGTCTTAAATAAAACCTAAGGGAAGACCCTCACCTATTCCAATATTCATTTCACTGTAATGATGCAATGCTATCGCTGAACATGCATACATATTACCGTGTAATTCAAGAATGTTGCAATACGCAGTCATGAGGAGTTAAATAATGAAGACAAAATTTGCTTTCAGTGTTTTCTTAATTTTTAATAATTTTCTTAGCAACCCAAATATTCTCATGAGGTCTCTTTCAGTACAGAGCAGAGGTTTGTATATTCCATTGCTTTCTCTGAATAAACAGAACTAGTTTCTTTCTTTCTATTCCGTTCTAAACATGTCTGTACTTGCCAGCTTTTTTAAAAAAAACATATATACCTATTGACAACTGAGGTTTTAAAGTGAAATTTATTCTGAAAAGTGGCTTACCAAAATGACATTAAAATCATGCACCTTTTATGTCTCAGTGACTTCCAGATAAAATTAGCTCCATTTACGAAGTATAAGTTTGGGGAAATTTTTTGATGGTGGCTTTTCTTAACTCTTGGTCTTATTTACTGCCCAGGAGCAATAAATAAAAACTCAGCTGTACTCTTTTTGACTCAGTCATTAATACTGGTAGTAACAACTATGCAGGACAAGATGTGCATTCAAGAGAACAGGGCAGTGTAAGTAAAGGCAGAATGTAGTAACTCAGAAAAGTTAATTACATGACGCTGAACAGAAAACTGTTCATAGCTATGCGAGAAAATCAGAATTCTGAAAGAAAGAAACAAAAGAGGAACTAGTGAGTTTCAAGTCCTTGTGGGCAAGGCACATTCCTTGTTGTTGGGTAACTTTGTAGCAAGGACATAAGCAGCTACAGCACCATGAGAAGTAGAGAACAACTGCGCAACACAGAGACTGGGATGGAGCTCAGCAGAAAGATGAAGAATTCTGCTCCAGGATCTGCAGCCCCAGAGCACAGCTTGAATACCAAATGACAAATCTCCTCCATGTCCTCAGACAGAGAAGGTTGCGTGGAGGCTCACACCTCAGGGCACTCCAGCGGAGACCCTGTCTGTGGCACTGTCCTGCCCCACGCCAGGCTGTGTGCTGCTGGAGCCCTGGGCCTGGATCATCTATACAGTTATAACTTAGTGAAGTCCCAGTTAAGTCGGACCAGTAACGATGATCATGTGTATAACCAATAAGTTCACTGGAAAGAATGTGGAAGTGCTTATGCTCTTTGACATATATTTATGCTGTGAAGCAAGCACCAGCTGCTCAAGTCTCAATAGAAAGAGGGTATTGCCACCTCTATCCCAGTTTGGATCTCTCAAAGTGGTCATGGCTTTCTCTCTTCAGCCTTTAGAGATCTTGTTGGAAATTGGGGGAACTGGTTGAGAAATAAGAGGATACCAGAAGCAACAAGACAATGATCAGTGTCCCTGAACTCATGCTCCTGACATTAAAATGTTGCTATTGTTAACACCTTTGGCAGCAATGAGATCCACCACAGGAAGCCCCACTGATGTTTAACAGCTCTCTGTCAGCTTCTTGTGAATTGTCCCTTCTACTCTGCAAGCTCACAAATTTATTTTTACCTCCTGAAAGTGAAGAGCTAAAAGAGATACTCCATTCTGAAAGCATAATTTTGGAAGTTTGAGAACTTCTACGTCTCCAGAGAAAAAATTAATAAGCATTCACTTGAATTTCTTGTCAGGCAACACCGAGATATTGTCCATTGGGGTCTGCACTGTTAATTTTTGATAAAAGTGAGAATACAGTATCATATTTATGGTCCAGAGTTCCAAAGCATTCATAGGACCTGATGTCTTCTAATTACCATGTCTGAAATTATATATCAACTATATTCCCAAAAATATTCTGGAAACATCAATGATCAAATCCTCTCCTGGGGGGCTGGTGGTTAAGAAGGACATCCTGCTGTGGGAGTTTAACTCATCTGTCAGCTGGGAGGACATGAACCAGCATGAAATCTTTTGTGTAGATCTGCTGTTAAAATAAGGAATGGGTGCACTGAAGCCAGTGCTCGGCCTCTCCTCACATGGCACATGCTCCTGCCCCCAACGATCTTGGTGGGCCTTCACTGGCCTCCCTGCTGTTTATTGGTGTCTTTCCTGAGCCCAGGAGGCCAAAACTAGCCACAGTATCTGGGTGGACCCTAGTAACTGTGGAGGGAGATCATCAGCTCCCTCGATCTACTGGTTCTGCTCCTCTTAAAGGGGTCCAGGATGGTGTCGGCCCCCTTTGCTGTCAGGGCACAGCACCAGCTCATGTTTGGTTGCTGCCTATCATATTCCTACATTCCCTTCCAGCACAGCTGTTCCCCACAACCAGTCCCCAGCCTGTATTGCTTCTTTCCCAGCTGCAGGACTTCACATTCATACCCTAATGAATTTCCTAAGGTTGCTGTTGGCCCATGTCTCCAGTCTGTCCAGGTCCCTCTGAATGGCAACCTTGTGCTTTAGCATGACTGACTGTCATCTGTCAACCTGGTGAACATGCACTTGGTCTCCTCCCTCAGGTTACTGATGTTAAACAGGGCATGTCCCAGTACAGACCCTGTGCTACTCCACTTGTCACAGGCCTCCAAGTTGAGTATGACCCATTAACCACTGAAAGAGTCTATCCCACCCTCAAACCACCACAGAACAACAAGAGATTGCATCACTTGTGCAAAAATGACTGTTTTCACCACAGTAATATCCCAAACTGCTTTGTGGGCTACAGTAAGTTTCAAAACATCATTTTAAAAGTATGTTCTTAGCTTATTTGAAACTGAGTCTGTGAACACTAAAAAGCCACCATCTGTGTAGAGAACGTACAATCTTCTTGAAAAGATTATTTGTCCTCATACTTCCCATTTGGTAATGATTTTTTATATTTAGTACCGATCACCATGTCAGCAACACTCACTGAAAACAAAGAAAACAGAAAGACAGATGCAAGCCACCCTTGAGCACAGGTGCTTACCATACATACCTTAATAGGCTGCTTATAAGTAAAAAAAGGAGTAAGGAAAAAAATTAGCTTTTTTCCTCACTCTACGATTCGCTAAACTCATAGACACAGGATGTTCTAGAGGCTGAAATAAAATTGGGCTCAAAACAGATTAGACAAAGTCAGAGGATAAAGTCTACAGTGACTACAAACCACAGTGATCTAAATGCAGGCTTTGGACCTGCAGAGGACCTATACATCTCTACTGGTATCTCCTACCAGCCTCTTTCAGACAAGCAACACTGTGCTAGGTAGCTCTTTTTCCAAGCCAATCCACAGCTTCTGTCAGGCTTCTCTATCAAAGAGAAATACTTAAAATTAGTGCCTTCCATAAAAAAAAAAAAAAAAAAAAAAGCCAAACTTCCCATCAACTGCCCCAGAATTTCCTCTTAAGCTCTAGCAGAAAGATCCTACCACATTGTCTCATTTGACACAGTGCTCTGGGCTAGTGTTAAATACCCCATCTAAGCTATCATCTGATATTAAGCACTGTGACACAAGAAACGAATCAATCCAGAGATCCAAGCTGGATCATCTGAATTCCCAGAGTAATAATAAGAATGCTTGCAGAACTTCTAGAAATGGGTTGTCTCTATTAACAGGTTAAGTCAGCATCTTCTAACAGACAGTATCCACTCCTCAAAAAAAAAAAAAATAATCTCCAGGCTAACCTGGAGAGAAAATGTGTCATTTGCTTCAGATAGTCTTCTTTCCACTTTCTCCAGTTCTTTCTTATGCTGCCTACAAAACTTCAGCAATATTCAGAACATGGAGGTTCTGAGTTCAGTGCATATCATCTTGCTGACAAATGTCACTTCGTAATGTACTGTGGACCACAGTGGTTGGCTAATTTGTTTGCTAAGTAGTTGCAGTGGTGTAAATAAAGCCTGGGATTCCTGAGAAGTCCAGCAGATTAAAATCTCTGTTGGCTGGCCTGAAAGATAAATAATTTCTTTTTTCATAACTCAGAAGAAGAAATTGTTTCCTGATAATTAGGTAAGAGGCAATGAAATGTGTGATATGCTAATTGGTCAGCTTGGGATGTATAGAGAAGGTGGGGAAGATGATATGATACAGGATGATGAGAGTATTTGGGTATGATATTATTAAATAAGAAGGTTGGATAAGGTATTTGTAAGGTCATTGTGACACTGATTATATTCAAAATTCCAAAGCAAGGTAAATGTAATAAAAGCAGGGTTCATGTAATAAAAATTAAACCTGATCATCTGATTTATATGGTTTACAAAAGGCCATGTATGTGGAGTTTCCTCTTTAGCTCAAAAAACCAGGACGACCAAAATATTAAGTGATCTCAAAGTGCTGGTGGAGTTACACATTTTGAGAGTACCTCTTTGATTTTAGTTAATAAAGAAAGTTTCTAGTTACACAAACTAGTAACTTCTCTTTAAATACCAAATGATTTGTTCTGTGCTATGACAATTTATGTCAAGTATGACTTAGAGCAGCAACCATCTGCAAAATGAAGGTGACACTTTGCATTTGCATAATAGTCCTTGTTTAGTCCCTAAGTCCATAATAAAATGCTTGTAACAAAAATAACAATAAAACCACACCACTTAAAGCAATGTTTCACAGTCAAAAAATAAATCTCACAACAAGTATGAACTTCCCAACAACGTATTACTTCCTATCATCTTCCCAGCCTTACACAGAATGACTCTGTGTTCTGAACACAAGTTCCTGGGAATTATAATTGACTGATTTCTGAAATGCATTACAAGTGCCATTTTTATTTTTAGGCCAGTTACTTGAATAAACAACTTTTCTCATGGTTGGAGTTTCTATAGGCAAGTCAGATCACAGCAGCTAATCTGCTTGGAAATTCATGCCTGAGATCTCTAGAGAAGACCAGTGGAGTTCAGTGGGAGCTGAACCCCAATGCACTGACACACTTTTGGAAGCCTCAGACTTGGTTCACAGCAGTCTTGTTATTTCTGATTCATGGGACTATGGACACAATTCAACACGATGTCAAACACTGTCACTACCAGTATTTTCAGTGGATCTCAAGCGGTGATGGAACTATGACCCAGCCACAGGAGTCTCAGTGTTCTTTCTGTTGTCATAAGAAGATAATTTCACTAAATTATATGGGTTCCTTAATTACCCCACACATTATTAATTCATAGCTGACTCATCTTCAAGGCCTTACACACACCCAGGATCACAAGAAAAAAACAACACATTGTATTTGTTGTACCTTCCGTCTGAGGATCAGAGGGTACCTGTTCTACACAGCCATGCCTTTGTGAATTAGCCAAATGTTTCCTCCTTTTTATAAATGGTCATGTTAAATAGCAGTACTTTCACTCCTTGCCCATCCTTGCCTTGCATCTATTTTTCCAGAAAAGTCTGACTGAGTTAAACAGAAGTTATAAGGTTCACAGAAGAATTACTGTGCAAAATATGTGAGTTATCAAGCGGGAGGGCAGGCTAACAGCACCTTGTAACTCTTCACTTCCCCCGCTGACCCCAGTGTGAATATTACACTGACATGATCCTCATCTTCTACGTTTCCTTCTTAGGTCTTAATCACAGGACCATTTTCTATCTCTTAAGGGGAGTTATGTGGTTCCTCAGCTCCATTCCTGTATGGTTACACTATGCCAGTGACAAGAACTTTCCTGGGGCAGTTGCTATGAGTTCCTCCCAGATTTTTCAGTCTTCAAATTTTGACTGTGGGTAGATCACCTTGTCTTTCTAAATGACGGTATCCACATCTGCCCTCTTCAATGTTATCTGCATACCTAATCCCAGACTTCAAGCTGAACTTCAAGGGCCAGTGCTGGAGTGATTTTGCAACGGTACAGCTAGGCTCCCACATCCTCTCGACTGTCCTCTGACAGAGGGACCTGGGGGCAGGCTACCACCACCAGAATGGTCTCTCCAGTGAAACCTCAGGAGCAGTGTAGTCTACAGGCTGGACAATTGTGTGTCTTAGCAGAAGTAGCTATTGGCCACAATCTTCCCAGAGGCAGGCTACTTTTCACCCTGTCTCATGATGGATGAGTGCTACAGCAACAGATAGTAGCAGGCTGAGTGAGGGCATGTGTGATCTAGAGTTAGATGCTGAACATTGGCATTATCACAAGCCATTTTATTTCAGATTGTTGCTCCTGCACTAGGTTCAACTGTGTCTGAATATAGGACAAATTTATGTTTGGCTACAGTGCATCTTCCAGAAAATCTGTTAGTCTTTACTAAAAAGAAACATTTAATTTGTCAACCAGCAATTTCCTCCAAAGGTTAGCCACCTCTCTTATTAAAAGTATGAACCCTGCATCTAATTTGAAATTTTCTGGCCTCAGCTTCCAGCCACTGATTCCTGTTATGCCTTCTACTCCTCTTAAAGTGACCTTGTAGTAACCCCCTAGTTTAGCATCAAGCATTTTTTTCTCCATGAAAGTACTTATAAATTACAAATGACCAATGCTCTAGTTTCATTTTAACAAAAGAACTCAAACTGTTAAGTTTAACTCTCTCCTTAAGTAATTGGAGGTCATATAAAAAAAAATCTTGTTTTCCTTCATTTCTTCATTCTCTTAATTAGAGCCAAATGTTAGAAATATCCTTAGAAAGACAGAAATAGGCAATACATCCCTGCTTGGCCTAGTTACACAGCATGACTCAACAGTGGCCACAGAATTGCAACACATTAAAAAAAAAGAAAAAGAAAAAGCACTACTTATGCAGGCAGTGAGCCAAACTTACTCCCTGTAAATCTAGTATAGTATTGAACATGTATAAATGATTAACTAGCACAGGAATTAAAAAGTTAAACTATAACAAGAGACAAAAAACCAACTCCAACTGAAATAGCAGAACAGTACACAAAATTGCAAACTCCAGATTTCGCTCTTATTTAGCTTACAGTATGAAAAAATTTAGTCACATTTGAAAAGCCATACTATTGCAGCGTTATGTGGCCTTCTTCCCCATAACGCCTAAAGAGCTCATAAATTATTACTTCTACACTGCTTGATCCAAAGTTCAAGAATATTTTTTTTCACTGATTTTATGTCCCTTTTTTGTAACTAGAATTAAAAAACCCAGTTTGAAAAGTTATACTAATTATTTGTTAAATCAAATTAAAAAACATTTTTCCACCTTAAAAGTAGCCAGCTTCAGGCTTAAAACTGCATGAGTTTCACAGCCTATTGAGATTTGAACAGCTAGCTAACAAATTCACTGGCTGAGAAAGTAATGCAAGTGTATTAACTGCTGGTTTTATCCTCAGTCCTTTCACAGCAACCTGATAGCTCAACCTAATAGCTTTCTACCATGTGATGACTGCTTGGTGATGAGGCGAGAGCAGCAGATCTTGTTTATAAGGACTTCAGTAATGCCTCTGATGCTGTCTCCCATAACATCCTAGTAGACAAGAGACGTGGTTCAGTCTAGTTAAGTGGACAGTGAGCAGACTGACAGCAGAACAATCTGTGTGGGCTGCATTTGGTGGCACAACGTCCAGCAACAGGACGACAAAGGGGACAAATTCAAATACAGAAAATTCAACTTAAACACCAGAAAATCTTTTACTGAGGGAATGATCAAACACTGGACCAGGTTACCCAGGGAGGTTGTGGAGTCCCCATCCTGGGAGATGCTCAAAATCTGAAGGGTTACAGTCTTGGGCAACCTGCCCTGGCTGACCTTGCTCTCAGCAGAACGGTTGGACTGGATGATGTCCAAGGGTCTCTACCATTCTCAACCATTCTGTGGATGCTGTGACCATGCATATGGAAGTAGAAATTCTTTTCATTAAGGATACCATTCTGGCACTCTGAGAAGTCACTTGCCACTCACTGGAAACTAATGTTTTGAAATTTCCATGCTCTGTAGAATTTCATTTTCTTGGCCTCTTTGATAAACATTTCTTTTTCCGTGCCTCACTCACTCTGTTAAGAGAAATTAAATCCTTCCACTCTGAAAGAGCCTCATGTATATTGGGGGTGAAAAAGCAGAAAGAAGAAGATAAAATGGGACGAATGGTCAAATATCACTTCTTATGCTAGCAGAAAATACAACAGGCTGTATTTAAAGAAGTCAGCAAACGGACTCTTGGACATGGCTTTGTCAACATCCATAATAAGTGGCACTATCCATATGCCTGAAGCTAAGTTTGTGATTAAGGACTCCATTCAACAAGGGCCAGAATATCAAACAAGGAAGCCCCTTGAATTCTACTCAGCTTATGGACAAAGTTTAGAGCAATAAAATCTGCCAAACAAGCCAGACTAACTCAAATGCAGACATATCCATTGCTGGCTTTTCACTAATTGTCCCTACAAATGAGGATATGCCCATGAGCCCTTGAAATTACATCTAATTTACTTACAGAGTTTCTATGCCACAGACAGCAATTCATAATCAGTTTGGTCTACGTTCATAAAGCTGCTAAGAAATTATTTCCATTTCAAACTCCTACACACAAGTCATTAGAAAAAGACATTAAGGTTCTTGGACATGTCCAGATAGAGCCAAAATGGCAAAATAGCTTTGCTACCAGGGAACAGAGGTCACTCTCAAACACACACATACATGCCTCACAATGCAAATTGTCCTGAGATATCCACTGATGTGCACCGTAGTTATATGATGGATAGAACAGGCCATGCATGTATGATGTACAGAACGCTGTAGTGCAAGTACAGTAAGAACTTTCATTCATTACAGGGACATTTTAGCAGAAACAGGGCACCAGGGGATCACAGATATAAGTTACTCTAATCTCCATTGTGCTTTAACATAAATCAGCCCTTAAGGTCAAGAGGACTGCAGAAAGAAGGACGGGACAGCTCTAACCAGTTTCACCATTGCTCACTAATAAATCAGCTTGGCAACTTGTCCTCATTTTAATTTAGATATTCTGGAGGGAAAATATAAAATGATAATTTGGGGATAGAAATTTCAAAATAGGTAGTTGTGTTGCTAGGGTGTCCCACTCTGGCTGCAGTTTGGTTTGGAGAGTTGGATGGTTTGGGTTTATTGGGATGTTTTGGGTGTGCATGTTGCTGTTCTTGTAACTGAGCGACATACCTGAGAGCTGTGTGGTTTTATGCTGCACAGAAAATACCACTTCCTATGGGGCTGATGAACAAATATGCCTCAACCACACTCTGAGAGCTCTTTTTTATTATTATCCTGAATAACAGAAATATGGGAGGAATCAGTTTCTCCCTTGCTTGTTTTCTCTCCTTCACATAAAAAAATAAGACAGCCCCAAGATTGATTTTACTGTTAACACACCAAGTCAAAAGCATAGCTCAAGTCCTTTATCAAATGCAGTAAATTTTCTAAAGAAAGGACTGATCAGCCTTCCCCACCTTCAGGCATCAAAGGGTCCCAAGGGGCCTCCAGTTCCCCTTAAACTCTGGTAAAAGCAAACTCCAGTTCAGAGAGGAAAAAAGATATTCCATATTTTGGCCTGGACACACAGATTCTATTAAAAGAAGTAAATAAACCTCAGGAAGAAAGAAATAACAGGAATTGGAAGGATGCTCTGAACACTCAAACCACCTAGTCTAGTCTTCCTAACCTCATTGAATGCACCTAGTTTCAAGGATGTCTTTACTAATGCTGGCTTTAGAAAGCTCTGATTTACTACAGATAAAAAGTACTTCAAGTCACTTTAAAAGCCTAACAGTACAATAAAAATAAAAAGCAAAACAGCAACTATGGCTGACAGTCCCTTGTTCCTGCAAGCACCTCTGCTATTTGTATCACTCCACCAAGCAAAGCTCATACCAAATGGATGTTCTGGCAGAGGTGCCAGATACACATGCCATCTAGTCAAAAGCAGGTCACCATCACATCATTCTTAGTAATGAGAAGAAGCAAGCTACAGTAGCAGTTCTTCAGCATCTTTTCCTCTCTACTCTCCTGGGACATGTTCCTTATGCCCTCTCCTGCCTTCCCCAGCCAGCTGGAAAACTGTTAACCCCAGGAGAAATAAGGAAGAGAGAGATGGGGAATTGCAGGATGTGTCCTGTGAGAAAGAGGCTGCTCTCACAAGGAAAACCACAGGGAGGGCAGCTAGCAGTGACTAGGCAGGGGCGGCAGGAGGTAGGCACCCAGAACTGACCACAGCTAGAGACAGGGAGGCTGGCAGCCTCCATGATGAAAGATTGATGCTGCACTGGCCACTGACTACCACGTGCTGCTGCTTCTCCTGCTCTGCCCTTTTTCATCTTCCCCAAACAACTGAAGACCTGTACCAGGCACTTCTTCCCAGGTACTCCCTTTGCTCTACTCCCTGAAGGACACCATGGTGCAACGCATCCTGCCTTGCCCCCCAGTATATTCCACATTCCCCATCAGACTGAGGTGTTTCCTGGCTTGGCAAGCCACCATGCTGCATCACTGGGAAAGGGGAACAGCAAAACACTATATAATGTGAAAAGCTGCTTGGATGGGAGGGTAGGCAGCTGGTATGCAAGAGTAGGAAGATTCAGAGGGAAAAGTTGCAGAGCAAAGCCAAGCCCAGATGAGACACTGAGTGGTAGGCACAATGACAGCAGGAGAGAAAAAGTAAAGACAAAGATCTTCCTTCAAAAGAGCTGGAAAGGATTACATAGGATTGTGACCACATCTTTCCTCAACCATCCGGGCCTGCCTTCCAGCTAAGCAAAAAAAAAAGGAAAGCTTATTTTTCATTATGCACAAGGAAGCTCTGGGAAGCTTCTTTTCAGACAAGTGGCTATTCCTCATTTAGGGGACAAGAAACAGATTTTTCTTTTGCAGGTTGCTTCAAGCACTGAGATATTCCAGATGCTGGCTTCTTCCTGAAGCCTGGGAAGAGCCCTAAGCATGTACAAAATATTCCTGAGCAGAACAGTTAGCTCATTCCAGAAAGAAATGGAAAGGAAGAGCAAACAGATCCACCAGGCTGTGACAGCATCTGTGCATGCTGGAAAGTGAAGTGGGTGTTTTGGGGAGTGTCCAGAAAGGGAGATGGGTGAGGACAGAGGCCTTGACCACACTCAAGGCCCCAAGAAGGTCTAGTAGAAGGGACTGAGGGTCTGGAAACCAGGGAGTGGAAGCACGAGCAGCTTGAGGGAAATCACAAAGGAAGTCATGATGGGAAAAATGAAGAGCTCTCAAAGGAAGGCACTGATATATATCTCCATTACACCATTGTCCTCCCCTCTAGGGAATTAGCATCTCTTCTCTATGCTCCATACTGTGTACCTGGGTGGGGCTGGGGGTACATTGTATCACCAAGAGAGGGGCAACCCTGCTGCTGAGTAAGCAGGATCCAGCACAGGTCTCACAGTCCAGTAGAAGCCACCACAGCCCTGAAGCCAGATTCATCATTCTGCTAAATCCATGCAATTTACACTATGTACAAGGCAAAGACAAAGGAGAAGGAAGGTGGTTTCTCAGTGCTGTTTCGGGGTGCAAGATGAGCCACTGCACAGCTTTGAATCTTGAATCAGCCTCTCTCCTGAGGTCTGTCTTCCTCACAGGCCCGCTAGCTGTAAGGACTGGCAGAAGAATTTGCTGGCACAGTCTTGCAGGCAGGGGGTGGCCAGTCAGACAACAGGCAGCATGAAAAAGCACTGGGCACCTCTGGGTTATAAGATTTTGGATTGTTTATCTTATCTACCTCTGTGGTCAACATTGTTGAATGGGAGAAAAAGTTGTGGTGTGTTCCAAGAAAAAGAAGGCTCCAGGGAGAGAAGGGGATAACAAGCTCAGGACAGACCTAGCAGGTTCCCGCAGAGGTACTGTCCACACAGGACATCGTACGAGCAGTGATTCGCGGCCTTTTCCTGAGAGATGTGCAAGTGCTGCAGGGCTGTGGCGATGGCAGCCAGCACCCAGTCCTGTACAAATCGCTTGGCAGTGGTACAGCTTCAAGGACCCAGCATGCCCCTTCCTTGAAAGGTGTTGTGCAGATTACATCACATTTAAAACACATTTCATCACTGGGGAATACGCTCTCATATTTTCAGTTAATTACCAAGAAGTCATTCGAATAAAAAATTACTCTCCAAGACAGCACAGGCATTTACCACATCCAACACCAACACCTGCTCCCAGCAGCACAAGCACAGACATTTTATGTAGGGATTGTCTTTTTTTTTGTTTTTCTTTCTTGTTTTTTTTTACACATTTCAGCTAGCCAGAGACTTCTGAACAACAGTATCATGAAATGTGAGAAAACTCTTAAGGTTTAAATAACTAATCTTAAATATTGGAATTTTAGTATTCAAAAGGAACCTGATGGAAAAAGCAAAAACAACTGATATCAGCATTGTAAGTAAATCTGCACTAAAAGGCCAACTGTGCTGCTGCTTGGCAGGGAGAAAATTGCAGGTTAGGAAGAAGAAATGCCTTGCAAATGCAGAGCTTCACTCAAGCTACCTGTTACAATGAAGTGAGAAAATGGATGTTACTCCTGTCACCTGTAACTGCTACAGAGTGGACTCAAGCTAGTCTATAGACACACTGGCATGCCAAGCAAAAGCGTGCATATCAACAGGAATGTAGTTTTCTCAGCACTGACAAAAATACAATTTAATTTATTATGGTCAACATACACCAGCTATCAGAAAGGAGATTGCCTGTATCATTAGAACCTATTGAAGAAACTCAGCTGGAGAAAAGGAAAAGCTTTTACCCAAGAAAATGCAAGTGAAGAAACAGAAGAGCAAGGCAATATTCAAGACAGCCCATCAACATAAAAGAGCAGCATTATATCTTGAAATGGGTAATCATGTGTCTGGTTCTGAAGGTACACTGCAGAACCTCAAAGAAATGCTGGCATTATGTACTGCTTGCTTATAATTTGCTTGGCTAACAGTACACAGCCAGTGTATGCTATGGCACTGGCCCTCAAATGGGAGAAGTCTGGAACATATCCCAGGATGCAGGCCAGGACAAGGAGCAGGCAGGTGTTGCTCTGGGAGGCAGCAAGTCTTAGCTTTCTGAGGGCCATTTTAGCGTGGCAAGAGAAGGGCTCAGAGTGGCCCATGTCTGCTGGAGAAGAAGCTGCCGAGACCCAGGCCAGATGCAAAGGGAAAGGGAGAGCCCCCTGCGGAGCAGTGGAAGAGCTGATTCTGCTAACAGTTTTGGACCTGCTTTCCTGTTACAGACTGTCAGAAAAGATCCTCTTGGCACATATCAGTAATTTGTCGCCGAACACTGAATGACTGCTGGGAGAGCACTTGTGCTCTTGATTGACAACTCATTTAAGCTGTGCTCTGTGTTTTTCACTGAAGACATTATTTACTTCTCTCAGATGGCAGAAACTGTTGTAAACCCAAGCAGGATTAGCAGAGCTCTATCATTTTACATTATGTGATAACCAGCCTATTTACCTTAAACTGTATTTAACTTCATAGGCTACTTATTTCAACTTTTCCCAGGAGTGTTTATCATGATCCTGACAAAAGAAGGAGAGCTACACTGGGTATTAAAACCCAACAAGATAGGGCCTGGTGGCTGAGACACATTCTGAGATAACAGGGCAAGTGAATTTCAGTTCCTACAACCAAGCCTGAATTCTGCTGATGTGAAACCTCCTTGTTTCACATTTACTAGGCTAGTACTTCCTTCCCTCTCCTCTCTGTTTTTTCCATTTAAAATATTTCTTTAATAGTAGACATTAATTATAGGTTTCTGGTTGCAGCCTCCAGTGCAGGTGACTGAGGAAGAGATGTTTTTTACTTTTTCCTCACTAAGAACAGGATGGGACCTGCAAGCCTAAGGAAAATACTGTCATGGTTTCCTCTGAATACTGAGCATCACTGGACTTGGGCCCTGAGAAAAGAAGAATGAGGGTGGAAAAGATACAAAAAATGCAGGAAAGGACTAAAGATAAAATACTTCTGAGGAAAGAGGTGGAAAAGCAAAAGAATAAAATGAGAAAAAGGTCAAGTTTAGGCACATTTAATGTGAAAAATAACTTAATTGGAAAATGACAGGAAAAAAGGAACTTCCTGCTTTCACAGAAGTCAGTGACAATAAAATGCAGATATGTTTAATCCAAGCACAGAGGAGAATGGCAACAAGCTATTACATAATTTCTCTATTTACAAAATTTCTATTTTTATTATTTAGTTACTTACCCCTTCCTTTTTTTGTTTTGTTATTAAAATCACTCTCTTTCAGATGGCAATGTTTGTTTAATGTTGCAAGAATGTATCAGCAATTACTGTTTGTGGTTTTTTGCTCCATGAAGTGCAATTAAATTATA
Organism: Microhierax caerulescens; assembly: GCA_035590215.1. Classification (NCBI taxonomy): domain Eukaryota; kingdom Metazoa; phylum Chordata; class Aves; order Falconiformes; family Falconidae; genus Microhierax; species Microhierax caerulescens. The sequence continues at coordinate 44,864,165 of JAVJGJ010000057.1, read as the reverse complement.
TTAAACAAGTTTACAAGATAGTACATAGAGGAACAAATTAGAAACCTCTATTTCACTGCTTTTCAAACTTAAAAAATACCTCAAATCAATCGAAGGCTTTATGTTTCCAAATTCTAAGTAGAACATTTCTTAGTTCCAGAATTCCTGGAAAACAGTAAGAGTAACTGAGAAAAAAAACTAGGAACAGCAAAAGCTCAATAAATAGCAACTGTAACTTAATTAAAATGTACTTAATTTCATACTCAGCTGCAGGAAACACCTGCAATTGTAACAGAAATTTTGGTCTGTTACTCAACTATCAGACTGAAATAATTCATCAATATTCTATACTTTAATATGTTTTTAGCATCAGTTTTGCTGGAGAGGGAAGATCATCCACTAATTTGTCAAAAGCTCTAAACTATGCTGTTTTATATTAAAAAAAATATTCCTCAGTCTTGAGAAAGAATAAAAACATAAAGCTCTGACTGTGACTCCACCAACAAACAAGCTTTAATAATTTCTCAATTACTGTAAAAGATTTGTATGAATGATAAGAAATCATTCTGAATGTTGCCTGCACTTTTTTCAGGCTCAAACAGGCAATGAGAATTCATCTTACTAGAATCAGCCATAGTAAAGGAATATGTTGCTTTTGTCTATTGGACTTTCTGGCAGCTTCACCCAGAAAAAGTTAATTTATAGAAGCATCTTCATTTCTCAGGAAAAGAAAACATTCTTTGAAACTGCAGTTTTAAAGTATCTCTGTTAATAGGTGCAGTCAAATATTAGAACACTTTCCTATAATGCTGGTACGCTTTTTTTTTTTGTATGCTTTGTAGTCAGATGTTCCTTTAATACAGTAACAAGCAACTTTTATCAGTATAACTTTCACCAACTTCTACTATGCTGTGTGCAACTCCTCAGTGTAAGTCTTTCTATTAAGCAATTCAATAAATCCCAGTAACTGGCCAGCGGGGAAGCACACTGGCCTGGCTGAACAGAGAGCTTGGTCTGGAACTCAGGGAAACTAAGAGAGTTTATGACTTTTGGAAGAAGGGGCAGGCAACTCAGGAGGACTATGAGGATGTCATGATGTTACACAGCAAGAATAGAAGGCCCAAAGCCCAAACTAGAACTTAATCTGACTACTGCCATAAAGACAACAAAGATTATTTCTATAAATACATTAGCAACAAAAGGAGGGCTAAGGAGAATCTCCATCCTTCATTGGATGCAGGCAAAAATGTAGCCACAAAAAATGAGGAAAAGGCTGAGGTACCTAATGCCTTCTTTGCCTCAGTCTTTAATAGTAAGACCAGTTGTTATATGGGTACCCAGCCCCCTAATCTGGAAGACAGGAGGATGGGGAGCAGAATGAAGCCAAGGGGAAATGGTCAGTGACCAGCTACACTACTTAAGACATAAGTCTATGGGGCCAGATGGGATCCACCCAAGAGTACTGAGGGAGCTGGCAGAAGTGCTCAGCCAGCCACCTTCCATCATTCATCAGAAGTCCTGGCTAAACTGGGAAGGTCGCAGCTGACTGGAAGTTAGCAAATGTGATGCCCATTTACAAGAAGGGCTGGAAAAAGGATCTGGGAAACTACAGGCCTGCCTGTCTGAATTCAGTGCTGAGGAAGGTTATGGAGCTGATGATCTTGAGTGCCATCACACAGCACATACAGGACAACCAGGAGACCAGGCCCAGACCATGTGGGTTGAGGAAAAGCAGGTTCTGACCTCCTTCTATGACAAGGTGATCCACTTAGTGGATGTGGGAAAGGCTGTGGATGCTGTCTACATGAACTTCAGTAAAGTCTTTGACACCATCTCCCACAGCATTCCCCTGGAGAAACTGACTTGGATGGGTGTACTCTTCAATGCGTAAAAAACTTCGCTGAATGGCTGAGCCTAAAGAGTTGTGGTGAACGAAGTTACATTCAGTTGGTGGCCAGTCACAAGTGGTGTTCCCCAGGGTTCAGTATTGGGGCCAGTTCTGTTTAATGTTTACTGATGATCTGGACAAGGGAATTCTCCTCAGTGAGTTTGCAGACAACACCAAGTTGGGCAGAAGAGTTGATCTGCCTGAGGGCGGGAAGGCTCTGCAGAGGCATCTAGACCATGTGGATCAATGGGTTGAGGCCAACTGTATGAGGTTCAACAAGGAGAAGTGCTGGGTCCTGCACTTGGGTCACAACAGCCCCACACAATGCTACAGGCTTGCGGGAGAGCGGCTGGAAAGCTGCCTGGTGGAAAGGGACCTGGGGCTGCTGGTTGGCAGCCAGCTGGACATGAGCTGGTGGTGTGCCCAGGTGGCCAAGAAGGCCAACAGCATCCTGGCTTGTATCAGAAGCAGTGTGGCCAGCAGAACCAGGGCAGTGACTGTCTCCCCGTACTGGGCACTGGTGAGGTCACACCTCAAATCCAGTGTTCAGTTTTGGGCCCCTCACTGCAAGAAGGACACTGAGGTGCTGGAGCGTGTCCAGAGACGGGCAACGGAGCTGGGGAAGGGTCCAGAGAACGAGGCCCGTGAGAAGAAGCTGAGGGAACTGGGGTTGTTTAGGCTGGAGCAAAGGAGGCTCAGGGGGGACCTTACTGCTCTCAACAACCACCTGAAAGGAGGTTGTAGGCAGGTTGGGGTCGGTCTCTTCTCACAGGTAACAACAGGACAAGAGAAAATGGCCTCAAGTTGCACCAGAGGAGATTTAAATGGGATATTAGGAAAAATTTCTTCACTGAAAGGGTTATCAAGCATTGGAACAGGCTGCCCAGGGGAGTGGCTGAATCACCACCCCTGGAGGTATTTAAAAGATGTATAGACATGGTGCTTAGGGACCTGGTTTGGTGGTGGACTTGGCAGCACCAGGTTAGCAGCTGGACTCAATGATCTTAAAGGTCTTTTCCAACTTAAACAATTCTATGATTCTATGAAAAATTTCCTAGATAAGGGTGATCACATAAGCAGAAAATGAGACCCATGAACAGTGGAGGGAAAGGGAACATGAGAAAAATAGCATTACAAGAAGAGGAAAGAGCAGAAACATTGAGGGACTGGATCCTGACAGTGTACTGGAGACTGCAGCTAACACAGCGAACAGAATGCTTCACTGACAGGAGAAAAGGTGGAAGAGAAAGGAGTCAGATTCCTACCAACACCAGGAAGAGGAAGAAGGTACACATGATGGGAGACCGTCCTTAACAAGGCTGGAAAAGTGTCATCTGACTGGATTAACAAATAAGAATGGCGTATCATATGGATATAGGATATGGAGTTAGGTTTAAAAATGATACTGAAAAATGTTGCACTTAAAAGATACAGCTATGGGCAAAGGAACATCAGCTGAGTAAAAAATGAGAAAGAAAACAGATTCAATACTGCAGAGTGCAGTAATCGAGAGGAAATACAGGATTATGCCTAATCCAGTAAGTAAGGGAAACAGATGAGGTTAGTGAGAAACAAGAAAAATGTCTATGTACTAATACTTAGACCATGGACCAGAAAAGAAAAAGTGGAATTTATTTAAACTGCTGATGTAAAATCTGAAGAAATACGTTGCAGGAATAACAAAAAAAAATCAGTCAGGACTAGGGTATGACTGTGTTCAGGAAAGACAGAAACAGAAATAAAAACTATGAACAAGAACTGAACATGAATAATATCAATGGCAATGTGATAAGAAGAAATAGCATTGATAATACAAAATGCATTTAGGAGAAAGACACTTAGCAGTAGACTTTCATTTCCTTTGCAGCAGATGTCTTCCATTTTTCCCCAAAGAAATTTTTACCTGACATTGAAAAGACACAGTTCCTAGGAGAAAACAAGAGTTTACATTACGAGATACAGACAGCAGAACAACTGGATCTAGTAATAGCAGGGTCCCAGTTATTTCTGCATGTGAGATCCTATGTATTTCTTTACCAAACATCGGTTAAACAAGAGGGTCTGTGGGTATTCTTAGGGTTGGTTTGGGGAGTAGCAAAGATATCTGCAGTACAATTGGATTAAGAAAATAATCATGAGTTGTGAGACTATTATTCACTTTTACTTAAACTAAACAGACAGATAAGCAAAATGCCTGTAATAAAAGTTCAGGACTTCAAAAGGGCAAGTCTGATAAACTAAAAGAAACCAGTTTATTAAATAACCACCTGGCCTGTGGAGTTATCAAATAAGAAGAACTGTCGGAGGCCATGAAGCATTGCTATAGAAATGCAACTGAAAAAGCAAGATCACGAACAAAAGGACTGGAAGCAAAATTTCTGCTATAAACTGGAAACTGATCACACAGAGTGTCACTGATCTAATCATAAAAGACAAAGACACTGCTAAAGTGTATCAGATATGCTTCTGCTAGACAAAGATCACTGCAGTGCTCCTGCTCTGCAAAGCAAGAGCTTACCTGGAGCACTGAGAAGTTTTTCACTACTACATCAAAGGAAACTGGCCTCAAACTGGTGCAAAGCAGGGTTATTGGGGTGGTCAAGCAAACAGACAAGCTTCTCCTAGATGAGAAGAGGGCCTGAGGAGCTTGGCTTCATTAGCCTCAGAAGATGCAGGCTGACAGGGCTGCAAGATTTTTTTTCTATAAATATATTGCAAAGGAAGTAGAAGAGCTATTTAAGCAAAATGGCAATGTTAACTCAAGAACAAGTGGATATAAACAGGCCACAATGAAATTCAGGCTGAAGTTAGAAGAAGACTTCTAGCCTGACTGCAGTGAGGTTTTGGAACATATTTTTAATAACAGCAGTAAAGACAAAGAACTTAACGGGATTGTGATCACTTTGCGAATGGCATAGCAGGAGGAGGTTGCCTGGAACAGTAAGAGAATGAATGCTAGGTTTAGGAAAACTTTTCCATTCCTAATTTAAATAAAAATTTGTTCACTGAAACTTGGCAGAAGTTATTCAATGCTGTCTTTTAATGACTGTCTTTGTTGCTTCATGAAATGTACTTAAAAGGATTGTTAAAAGGAAAACCTTTCTGTTGAAAGACAGCATGGTGTTTTTATGATGTACAAACAATAAGTTTCCTGGAACCCTAGCCAGCACACTGAAAACCATTAAAGTAAGTCGTAGCAAATTCATTAGGAACAGTGATAACTATGAAAGTGAGGAAATATTGAAACAGTTTGAAGTTCATGCATTCTGGAGTTATGTATTTTGGTAAAATTCCCCAAATCCAATTTCAGATTCCAAGTGAAAATTCAATGCAAATAATCTGATACCTACTCTTTGTGCCCACTGGAATCTAATGTTCAGACATGTACAACTGTACTGCAAAAGAATTTATCTTCTTTTAACACATTAACCTCTGTGCCACCTAATCTCCAGAGCAGAGGAAAGCCCCTAGGTTTATAAACAAGGAGGGAAGCAAGAACAATAGGAAAAAACATATTTAGAGTTAATATAGCATTGCAATCTTTCAGGAATTTAAAGAATTATTTTACCAGGTTTTCTAGAAAACACATACTGATGGTTTTGAAATACTACCTAAAGTAATTCTCTGCAGGGGAAACAGAAATTTCTCTCTTCTTTTGGGACTACGGAAGAATTCAAAAGTGAGCTAGTAGGAGACTTTAATCTCAAAAGTTAAATTCCTGCAAATTTTTAAGTAAAATAGATACCAGACATTAAAATGCTCACAGGTTAAGATGGAACGGTGCCATTAGCTCTGAGGTATCTCTGAAAAACAGCCTTGAAAGCTTTCAAATTTCATTTAATTGATGATAGGAAAAACCATCTGTGGTTAGGACAGTGGCCTGGGACTTAATAGTTGAGTTCCTGAATCTGCCATAAACTTTAGGGAAACCATTCATTCTGTTGCTTAATTTGCTAGCTGTAAAAGTAAAATACTCATCTTTTTTTTCCCTTACCCTACATATTGAGGCTTCCACACCTGGAGACAGTGATTGCTGAGAACAATGGGGCTGATTCTCATGTTACTGCCACCAATGAGTCAATCACACAGGATGAATTTGGCTCCGTCAGCTGACTGGGCTGCACTTTTACAAGTAAAATCACACAACTTGGAACCCAAGCGTGGCAGAAGTCGAATCATATTAGACTTATTAGGCAGAAGAAAAATCATATTAGGTCTATATCAACCTGAAAGATCAAAGCTCTGACTTATAAATGAATTATATGTAAATGAAAGGCAATGCAATTGTAACCACACTTCACACGGTCAATCACAGACCCTCATATTAATAACACCCAGTCTTCAAGTTCAAAGGTCAAAGTTAGTCATACTGTTCATATTTAAATAAAAAGAAAACATACATTTTAACTTAATCTTTAACATCTTTACTCTTCACAGAATATACTGTACATTTGAAGGTATGTCTGAAAATGCTAGTTTTATTCAATTTCATACCTCCCAAAAACATAACAAAAGTAAACAGGATAAAACCCAAGGATTTCCATGTGAGCAAAAAACCCTGCTGCATGTCTGAAGAAGTTTTTGTGAAAACAAGGATTACCACATTTGCATAAAAGTTGACTTGGTTTAATCCATATTTTGTAATGGGAGGCCTTTCATAATTTTCTTGCTGATTATCATCATCATCATCATCATTATTATTACAACCTATAGGGTAACATGGAAACCCATTCTACCTCCTGTGAATCAAACATCTACAAACTTCTATCTTCATTTAAAAAAAACAGAGCAGATATGAATTAATAAGCACTACTTAATATGACGCAGGACAAATTCTATCTGTCTGGTATGCAAAGAGCACAATTTTATTATCTTCCTTCTGACTGCCAAGAAATTCAGCAGAGATGAAGCAGCAGAGTCAATGAAGCAGCTTTCAACAGACCTGGAAGATCGCCTGTTTTAAGCAACTTCCATATCACAGCACATATTATTTCATGTTACTGCAGAACAACTACAGAAATGGTGCAGATTAATCCTACTCAGAAAAAAAATAACCAATGCTGAAAGTTGTGCCAGCCAGAAGGCAGCCACTCATAGTAACACTGCTGAGGACTATTTTATATGGGGAGACAGACAGACATTGCCCTTTCACATGTGCAGTTGGTTTGTTGTGCATCGCACATCAGCCAATAAAGGGAAATCTTCAAGCCTTTATGCAAGGCTTTATGTAAATAACACCAAATTGGCATGCTCAGGCAGTCAGGTGCCATTATCCTTTATAAGAAGCATTTGTCAGACTAGAACAGTTTCACCATGTGACTTTACAGAGTCAATCCTAAAAGCAAAAAAGCCTCACTTTGGTCTCCTGAGCCTAGGAAAAGCCCTGGTGAATGAAGAGGATAGAAAAGCCAAAGAGGAAAGGTCTTGAAGGCAGAGTTTTTTATTACCTGGTCATCACAGGCTACATCCTTAGTGAGAGTATAGTGCTCTCTCTCCTTCAAGCCAACTATACTTGAGGAACTAAAGTGCAACAAATGCAACCAAATGGGAAAGCAGGCCAAAAGTTAAATCTGTCAAAATCTCCTGGCACCAGATTTCACAAGCATATTCTCAAATCAAGGGAGAGAAAATTCATGATGGGCTATACAACACCCAAGATACAAATTGCAGCTCATGGAGCCTCCAAGCCCCAGCCTGCAGGAAGAGCATGGCAGGTACCTACTGCTATGGGCAGGTCCTCTTCTTGCAGCTTTCCCTCAGGCACTGGGCTACTGATCTTTATCAGAAACTGGTTGCTGAGACAGATAGATCTTGGTCTGGCTTCATATGTCCATCCTTAGATTATTTTTATGTTCATATTTTTTCAAAGTCTGTTCACACAAAAAAAACCCATACAAAATACACTTTTTCAAAGATTAGAAGAAATCAGTGATACTTTGTACAACAACGCCTGCCAATCCTGAGCTGCCTACACACCAGGATGACAGAGCAAAAGAAAAATCTGGAAACAGCATGGATGGGAGAGGAAGTTTATTTTGCAAATTTTTGACTAGCCAATTTGTTTTTCATTGTTTCCATAATTGGTAGGGGCAACATGCTGACATCATCAAGAATTCTTTGCAGGCTTCCAGTACCTTTGCAAAAGGAAAATGAAAAGAGAAGCTCTAAAACAGCTACAAGTCTGAGCAGCACATTATTCAGCATGTTAATACTACCCTCTAAAATCAGCACTCCCTTCTTTTTTTCTCTCCCAGCAGTCCTCAATGTTAGCTATCTAATGCACACTGCAAGCATAAACTGAACCTGATGAAATGGATGCAGAGCTCTCCCTCCTATGTAAGACTCAGGAAAGGAGGTTTAGGAAGAAAATCAGGGCAGTGATGTATCTGTTGCAGCATGAGATTTGCCTCCCTCTTCTTATATGGGAGTAACTAGCTGTCCCTCAAGAAGATTCCCAAGATACTTTCTTGATCTTGGGGAACCTCTAGAGCACCGTGACATCCCACTCTGACACTGATCTCACAAACTACCAGTTTCACAGCCATAAGCCTAAACCACGACCATGACTCTAGGGGAGCTGCACCTGCCCTGGCTTGGCAGCAGGATTCTCTATGGCACACCTACAACCGTTCGCTAGATTTTCTTTCCTAAGCTGTATGGCACCAGGGATGGGGCTGGGACTAAGGACATACGCTATAGGACAGTGCTCTTCCCTTCTGTCAAATCTTTGTTCCTGGCCCATGAATCTGATATCCTTTCAGCCTACTCTGGGACTGTGAAAGGATACAGCTCAGCCTTTGATATTCTCCCTGCCTTTACACAGTAATGAAAAAATGAATGACCTGAGGAAAAGAATCAGTCTACCAGGATCTTCTGCACCACAACAAGAGCAAAGTTCCTGAAAATCTCCTCTCATGCCAGGCAAACTACAGCCATAGACAGAAGAGCCTGCTGTTTACAAAGCGTGCTGTTAAGTTTTGCTTTTCCCTTCCTCTTGCGGGCAAAACAATCTCAACTCCGGGCATTTTACTTATTTCACTTCATTGTCAATTAATACAAAGTCTTAATTACTGCTTCAGATACTGAGGGGGGGGCGGCATGAAGTTCTCCCCTTTCCTAGACTTAGTTTCCCTTGTTTTGCCCACATGCCATGCTGCCATGCTCAGTCTGTGGGAGAAGCAGCAGCACAGGCGGCTGGGGTCAGGCTGCTGTACCTTCCTGCTGTGCCTCCTTTATTCCTTCTCCTCCACACATCTTGTTTCCCTTGCCCCTCTGAAGATCAGGAGTGGGTCCCCAGCCATGTCCCCTGTGATGATCCCCTTCCAGATGTCTCCTTCTGCTCGCTCCCGGCGGCCACTCTTCCCTCAGCATGTGTGGGCCAGGCAGGGGGCTGCTGAGGGACCGCCAGCAAGAGCTCACTGACACCCGCCATGGGGCACCCCACGGCCCCCTCTGCCCAAGCCCCGCAGCTCACGCCCCAAACCCTCACTGCCTACAAAACCCCAGAAGCCAGGGCTGTTTTAATTTCAGAAATCACACTATGAACCCTTTTTTTTGAACCAGCAAAATGAGGAAAAGAAACGGCGAGAGACCAAAACATGCATTGCCCAGGCATCTCCTAAAGCTGCAGCTGCAGGGCTGCTAACAAGCACACGGCTGACATCAGCCAGGCTGGGTTTTTGCAAGCGACTCGTTCTACTTTTTTCCAGACAAAATCAGTTTTAGCCGCAAAATCCAGTTGTCCAGGTGGGTGTCTCTGCTTCGGGGGTGGGGGGTGGGGGGCGGGAAGTGGTGTTTCAAGCATGGGGAAAGTGCATGGGCAGGGTTTCGGAAGGGGCAGGCATTGCCCCTCTGCCGGGGATCCAGCTGGCACGGCCACACCAGCAGAAGTGTGAAGTTTTGTGCCAGTAAAACTCTCAGGGTAATGCTCCAAAAGTAATAGCTGTAAATATTTATCTTTTATGCTTAAAAAACCTGACTGTCCAGAACTGCTAGATGCTGGTACATGCACTTGGAGGGACAGGAGAAGGGGAGGAGGATCAAGGCCCTGAAGGTTGTCTGCTAAACTCCTTCTAAGGTAAATTTTCTGTAGCATGTTAGCAAGAAATCATCCACTTTAGAGAGAAGCACGCATTGGCATGTTTTGTTTTCTCAGAGAAGTGTGGAATTTGAAGCCAGGTCCTTTGGCTTATCTGTTGTAAACCATGACTGCTCCTCAGCGCCACACCACTCAGTATTTCCTAGAGAAGGGATTCTGAGAAAAAAGAAAGAGCCCCAGTTCCCTAGAAGCATTAAATTAACACAAGGGATCTGTAAACGAAACAGCAGAGGTTTGAAAGCCTTACCCTTTACTGTTTCCTGCTTTCTTGGAAAAATCTCAGTATTAAAACAGATTGGATTACATTACAGGACTAGTTGCTGCTGAAGAATTTTATTTTGGGTTATAAAACACAATGTTTGCTGGTTTTCTAATTCAATTTGCTTTTACCTTCATTATGTCACATTGTTACTGAGGTTCCTGTGAGAAAATGCAGGTTGTTGTTGCCTGCAAACTACCCCAATTATCATCTGCTCTCACTCCACAAAGTAATCGTGGGTAGAAACTGTGTAGTAACTATAATGCTGACCTAAAGAGGTATGTCATAACTTCAAACCCATTTACAGCCTTTGCCTGTGCATATAAAAAAATGTAAAGAACGTCTTCGCCCCAAAAAAAACTCAAAAGGTTAATACATCTCTAAATTAAAACACTGACCATAAAAGCAGCAACCAGTTTACATCTCTGAATTATAAAATGTAAACAAGTGATCTTGCGAACTTTATTTTTAAGGGCTTCTGCCTTTTTAGTAAAGTTTTCAGCTAGAATAACAACAGCAGCAGCCTCATGTGGACTCAGAATAATTTTACCACGAAGGGCTGACTGTAACTCCAGCCCTGCTCCTGCAGTCCTGACACAAGGAAGACTTGTATTTAATACACTGGGAATTTTTTGCCAGGTGATAGCCACAGGATCAAGCTTCCTGGGTAGGATAAAAATCTAAAGCAAATTTTTATATTCACATTTAAATGTTTTAAGTAGGTGAAGTGAAAATTCTTGGCACTCCCAAATGACATCAAAGATTGAGGGAGGAAAAAACCAGAAGATTCTTGGTAGCAATATATTTAGCACCTTCCTTGGAATGTAATTGTTACTGGAAACTTTGGGGGTGTATCCATATGCGTTAACCACTCTTGTACAGTAAAGTCCAGTCTCTGAACTCATAAAAGTATTACACAATATTCTGACTACCTCAAGAGACCTGATAATAATCATAAAATCATAGCATTCCACAATAATACTAAAGATAAAGGGAATAATTAATTTGCAGCTGGAAAAAATATGCTACTGCGTATGTTACTGCAATTACAATTTCTCTGCATAGTGCAGGGATGCTTCTCTCATAGCAAGTCAGAACAGAGTTAAAAATACAAAAGTGGCAGGCCCAGGCAAGTAATTGACTCTGCCAAATTTATAGATGCATGTAAAAATTTGATTTAACAATGTTTTTTTCCAAGTATTCATGGGCTATGTGAAAAAATGTGGGGTCAGGGGGGAAGTTGCAGTGAAAACAAAGTGATACAGGTCAGAATCAGATTGTTTTTCCTGTTGTCTTTTAGTAATACTCATCTGCTTGGTTTAATCTTCCTACTGCCACCTGTATGCTAAAACAGCAAAGTTTTAATGAACATTGAATGATACTACAATGCTTGTAATCAGTAATTCTTGAAATGGCAGAGCACAGCTGTCTATCAGATTTGAAAAAGAGGGAACTGTAAGAGAAAATCTATAGCCACTGCCCAGTCTGTGGGCTTGTTCTTAAGTGTTTGTAAACAGTTTTGTTTAAAGTTAAGAGAACAAGACAGATCAAAATCCCCTGTACATTCCTCTTGCAAATACTTTACCATCACCACCTTTATATTTAGAGAAGACATACATCAATCCAAAACCAGACTGTAGAGCCATTCTTAAGCTAGACATGAAGAAAATATAAATGACATGAACTAACTAATGCAAATTACATGAAAGTCCTACAGACTTTTAAATTATTTATTCTTATGCCCTTTTACATAATAATGTAGTTTCTAATATCACAAGCAGAAAATATAGACATCAAAACATAGTTATTACAATATTAAACAAATACTTAAGAGTGTAAAATATTCTGCATTTCAAACTGAAATGCTGAGATTTTTTCAAAAAGTTAAATAAAAAAATTATGACTCAGACCTGCCTACAACTTGCAGGTGACTTAAAATGACCTGAAAAATAAATAGATACAATTCAGCCAAATGAATTCCTAGTTGAGTATTCAGATCAAATCGCAACAAGGACAGTAGCTCATATAATCTTTGGGATGTAATTTTTAAAATTTAGCCATAGAATTACAGCAATTTTGACAGCACAAGGAATATAATTATGGTTCATACAGAAACCTTTCTGTCTACCAACTTAACATATATCTATTAAGTTATAATAAGGTAAAAAGGTACTTGCTGAAGGAAAAAATATTTTAATTTTTGTTGTTCCATACACAGTATTCCTGTTCAGCTCTCAATACTTTCAGATTTTTTTTCTTTTACCTCATGTCCTTCAGAGTACATTTACCACTGACCATCAGATTTTTCTAAGTGCTGCCACTGTGTGCCTTAGAACATTCAGGGTGCTCCGTATTTTAACAATTAAGCCCCAACTACATAAAAAAAGCACATAAAACATTAGTGGACTATAAAATATTCTAGGCTGTCACAACCAATAAATAACCATGTCTGAATGTTTTTAAAGGAAGTTAATGTTAAATCTAGACGCTCTTTTTGAGCCACAAGTATACCCAATATAGTGGAATTCAAGTAGAAAGGAAACAGTCCGAATTCTTCCCTCTTCTACAATGCAATCCCTACCAACTTCTGGGAAACTTCAGATTTTAGGAAAATCAGACCAACATTACACGAGCATATTGAATTTTATGGAAATAGAACATTTAAACTCCTTTTAAGGTTCTACACCCATTTCTTCTTTATACATATATATGGGGGGGTGGGGGGGGGGTGTATACACATCTAATTTAGACATCTACATACATGTGACTTCTTCAAAAATTTAAATATTGATCACATATTGTGTGATAGTGATAACCATAAAGTGCTAAGCAACCCACTGCCAAGAACAATAACAAAACTATACTCAGAAAATATTTTTCTTAGGCTCTTGTAATATTTGCAGAAACTGTTCTGAATTATTAATATTTATAACTAAAAATTATTCCTGTAGCATATTTGTGTGAAAAACACAGACATACTTAATATTTGGTACAAGTCTTCAGAATAAATGTAATTAATGAAAATGGTACAATATCAGTTATTTTATATAAACATTCAATTTTTGAGACTATGATACACTTTTTTTTTTTTTAAGAGGCTGTGCTAGCAAATAGGTTTTAAGAACTTATCAAATATACAAAATATATTTATCATGAAAATTACATGCTTGGAGGAATATACTCCTGATTTAAGTGTGGATGATATGACAAAATATTTGCTTTGAGGAGGAGTGACAGAATTAGAAAAGTAAACTCATTCCATCTGAAATATTTAAACAGTTTAGTGAACTTCCTACTCTAAATCCTATTCACGATAGTCAACATGAAACAAGTCAATGTAGCTTCATAATAAAACCAAAGGTTTTACAGTTAGTGCTGTAACTGGTAGCCTTGGGTGCAAAGGAGTAAGTTGCTTAAATGCAGAATGTGGGACAGGTTCTCAGTTGATGGTCCACTGGTTTAGCTGCTTTCAGTGGGACTATGACAATTTAAACCAGCTGAAGGGCTACCCCACCATTTTGTTGTTCAAACAAGTCAATACAATCCCTGCTTCAGGGAGAAAAGGAGGACAAGACTTCTAATAAAGTGAATACCACCACCTGATTTTGTGTTTTCTTTATTTTTAAAATAGGCAGAGCTCTAAAAGTCAATAATAATATCACGTTGTAGATGTGGGACTGAAGTCAATAAGACACAGTAAATTCAGTTATGGGAAACAGCTTTGAATGGTTTTAATTATATTTTCCTAGAAAGGCTTATAGAATGTTATTGATATTTGACCTGGATAGTTCTGTTTTCTATTACAAAGTGCATAATATCAATACAGCACCATATATGTCTGCATTCAGCAGTCCTTAACCCTTTGCAGGCCCCAAATGAAAGGAGAGGCAGGTGGATATATTTATTTTTTTTAATCTGAGAAAAGCAGATGCCATCAAACCTGTCACCTGCCATAAAGCATTAAACCTCAATCAAAGTAAAGATGTAATGAGGTCTGAAACACCATCTCATTCTAGCATAATGAAGAAAGAGAGCAGACTATTCCTTTTCTGTATGGTATTTGTATGTTAACTACATTAGACATCTTTTATACTACAATTGGCTCATTCTTTCTCTCTCCTAAAGCCGTCTCATGCGCCTGGCCTCCCCTGGAAGCCTCTGATGTCTGTCACTTTCCAACGTGCATATTCCAGCTGATTGAAACCTTTATTAAATTAGATACCCCAACACTGAGGGGGGGAGGCAAAGAAAAAAAAAAGGGGGGGGGGGGGGCGCCCTCCAGTAT
>JAVJGJ010000057.1:44836866-44849556 GCA_035590215.1 Microhierax caerulescens | reverse complement strand
CCCCCCCCCCCCCCCCCCCCCCCCCCCCCCCCCCCCCCCCCCCCCCCCCGCCAGACAGTATGAACAAAGGAATCCAGTTTCTCAGAACTATAAATTTCAATCCATCTGGTCTGGGAGGGGGACAATAAAAATATACAGAAAGTGATTAAGAAGTACTCCATGATACCCACTGCAGCTAGTTACTGCAGGTCCTGTGGGTCCATCTACCCTGTGCATTCATACCACAGCTGAGCAGCTCCAGGAGATGCATAAATGAATATCATTGCCTCCAGTGAACATAAGGGATAGCAGACCAGCAATCACTCGCCCCAGGCGCCTTAAATCAGTGCTAGAACACGGAATAAAATTCCCAAATCATTCTGCTTTCCTGGTGCAGGCATCATTCAGTGGACTGCAGTACAAAAAACCAAACGAGCACAGACAAAATTAACAGTTTGGTGTAAAGGGAAAAATATTTCAAGACAGGAGCATTGTGACAAAGCTTACAGCAGCTGAACATGCATTCGGCCTCAATCAGAGAACCTACCTGAAATGGGAGTGCTGATAAGTCTCAAAGAAAAGTAAGTAATTTTAGGAGGCCTGGGCATTATCAGCACACCAGTTCAGGAAAAAAGCAGGTTTTTTACATGCTGCGGCCAACAGTAACCACCCTGCTACTTACAGTATATATATAATATATATAATTGTAGGTATATTTATACATCCACGTAAACAGAAGACAGCTCTCCATGCTGATTCAGTAAGGTCAGAAGTGAAAAGGAGATGCACAGCATTTGATGTGATGACAGAAACAAGCAGAGACAGCAAGGTTCAGATGCATGCCCCAATCACACATCAGTAGAATACAAAAAATTGGAGCTACAAGTTTGACAGCAAATATAGGTTAGAAATACACGGGAGTGACTGGTGGAATAGGCCAGGGGAGTTGTTTCAACACCTTGGCAGGCTGCTCAGAATGATCTTTAAAAGCCATTAAAAAGAATAAACAGTGAGAGTCAAAAGGCAGCAAATGTAAAAGACTAAAGAAAACAACCTCCTGCCCACTTAACGCTGTGCTGAGCTGTGTCCTCCACCGACACAGCATCAAACTGAAACCAAGGGGGCACCAACACACACAGCAATTTTTCCTCCTGATTTCTTTTTTGTTTTAAATACCAAAACAAGCGTTTTTGTGCTCCACAACTTAAAAGCAACTGTTAACGCCAAGAGGGCTGGGAAGGAATTTTTCATGGGAGAAGCTTTATTCATAACTCAATCAAATGGGGATTCTTTTGTGTTTCTCAAGAAGCTCTAAAACTAACCAGCCCGATATAATTTGGATGGATGGCACATCTGGGAGTGGTTTGAAGAAGCCATCTACTGAAAAAAAAAAATAAGCAAAGGCTCTTAGGGTAGTTTTTTGATGCTCGAGGAGGAAGCTTTTGCAGAGGCCATATACAGTGATTTTAAGGGCAGGAAGTAAATTCAGCAATCTTAAAGGGGAAGGGAGCCTACTGCCCTCAAACTACAACAGGATCAGTCTCTGGAAGCATTAGACATATGGCATTCGGGTAAGTGCACCAGATCAGGCCAAACGTAAAACAGAACATAGATGAGACCACACGGGGGGTTCAGAGACAACTCAACAGCAGCACATCAGAAGACAGTTTGTGACCTGCAAAATGGGCTGTAAAAAGGCGCAGTTAAGCTGGGGTGAGTGAGCCAAGTGTATGAATACATGACAGTTACCAAAGTGTCCAATAAAGAATAAAAATCCTCCACACTACCACAAATAAATGGAGACCTGCGTGTCAAGGAAGGCACAAACTGAACAGGCCATCTGAGCAGCGAGGGTGCCGTCTGAAGCAGGAGCTAACAGACTAGTCTCCAGGTCATGCTGTCCACATCCCACCTTTGCTATTGATCCAGTACCTGCAGCTCCTTCTCCACAGGAACAACCCTCTTTGCTGCTTTGCCTTAATGTCCAGGTCCTGACACCATTCTGCCAAACCTGCTGCCCTTGGTTTTCATGAAGAAAAAAGCCCTACATTCTTCATGCTGAAGAGAAGGGAGGAGAGTTGAAAATGAGTTCTAACCCTCAAGAGTTAGAAATGAAAGCCATGCGTTGTCCCCTTTGCCATACCCGCAGCTGGGGGTGGCATGCTTCAGCTACCCCGAGACACCCCAGGGGGAGAGGCAACTGATATCATGCGTGGCCTCAGGAGACAGCAGATGTCTGGGATATTGGTTTGGCATCCAGACAAAGTTTAGTCATGGTCCAGATCAAGACCAGAGTCCCCCGTTTAAACATCTTTTCTGCAGGCACAACTGTTATGGAAACAATCATCTAAAACCCATTTTCTTTGGTAACATTTTTTAGGAGGAGAACAATAAAATGGCATGTGTGACTGCAGCCCATATCAGCCACCCATGGGAGCAGAGCAGACAGTTACATGAATTTTTTTACACAATTTTTTGCTGTTGAGCTAAAAGGGGAAATCCCTTTTCCAAACAATTTTTATGGATTGTCAGTGTGTCCTGGATAAAGACTAAAATCCATACGGAGTAAATTACAGAATAGTTTGGGAAGTTCAAGTGCCATAAGCCCCTTGGATCAGAAATTCTGAGAAAACAGCATAAAGCAGCAACAACGCTTGCTGATAGAGCAAACTGAACCCTTTAAAAGAGCATTTTAATTCCTGAAAAGTCAATTACACAGTGCCATTTTTAAAAGTAGTCAAGTTCAGGCAGAACATGACGATTAACACACCAGACATTACCAGCAGCAAACTTTATCTCAGTCCCAGGGGAACAGGGCAAGGCAAAACCATCAGGTTAGGCATAATACCATACAATCAAATCAAAACAGGTTGAGTGAAGGAAAATCGAGGGTTGTGCAGCAACTGAAACCATGAGCTCAGTCGAATGGCAATGTGTACTTTAGATCAGTTTCCTCTTCCAAATGCAATACAAGGTGCTCACAACACTCTGCTGAAACGGTAAAGAAACTAAGCTGTAGTTAACAAAGGTGTTTGCCATAGTAAGTTATGAATACCTGGCACTTAGAGCCTTCACGCCTGGCATTAAAACTCCTCTGCGGCAGCGAGAGGTGCCTTGCCAGAAAAGTTCAAATTTTTGGAAAGTGCATCCATCAAAAACATCGTGCTACAGGCCCCTGGGCCCTAAGGATCTTCAGTTTATACCAATAAGCTGTATCTTCTTTTATGAGTTTTAAACATGAACTGCTGTAAATGCTTCAGGACTTAAGAGTAAAGCACCTATGCAAGATCCTTCTTTATGTGCTTCTTAACTAAAAAAAAGGTGTCATTGCTACCCTGTAAGAAACCTGGGAGCTTTGTCCCTCTTAACAAGAGGTCTCTTGCTAGTCCCAATGCTTGGTGAGAACATGAGATGTTTCTGGTCTCAGATGTTACCTAACACTAACTTGGTTTGAAGTTCAGTTTTCCTCTGCCTATTCCTTAGGACAGGTCACAGAGCAGACCTGAAAAACAGCACCTTCACCTTGAGCAGTATGTAATAAAAGTCAGCAGGCAATACAGTGACATCTATTCCATAGGTGAGGCTATTTACAGCGATTTAAATAAATTAAATGATTTTTCATGTCACTGTCTAAAGGTTCTAAATTTTTTTCTTTACAGATTACAATCCAACTGTTCAACCACAGTGAGAACAAAAACCAAAAAAACTTATCATGGAAAGGCAAAGGAGTGACAAAAGGAGCCTTGCCTAGTTCCCAGATGTCCACTGGTTTACCGAAAACTTTGATAAAAAAAGATACTCTACTTGTCATTCATGTTTCTCATTGTCCACAAGAAAACAGGAACTACTAAGAAACATGACGAGAAAACACAGAATGGACAGGACATCATTCCTCAGAAGCACCTTTTCCTTAATCTCTCCTGATATTAGAAGAATTAATTTGTGTTTGGAATAATAAACAAAGCAAAATTTGAATCTTCAACTTGTAGCAGAAAGAGTTATGACCAGTTTTATATCCAAACAGAAATGATCCTTTAAAGTTCCATTTCAAGACTTCATAATGAAACTGGACCAATTACTAGGCTTTGAAGAATAATTGAAACTCTACAAGACAAAAAGGCTGTAGACAAAAGGCAAATTTCGTCTTTTCCTCTGGCTTCAGTCATGAAGAAAACTACCCTGAAATTAAGTTCCGGTATATTTTACAGTATAAATATAACACACACATCTTCTGTACCAGGGCAAAGCTCTAGCTGCTGTGTACTGCCTGTTTAAAGTGCAAGATGCTTTTCTGAGAAAACTTAGCTAAGTTGGGTGCTGCCTAGGGCGTAACACACCCAGCTTGTATGGAGGGAGAAAAGTAAGTGATATGAAACCATTCTAAAGACAAGCCATTCAGCTTCCTTCCATACTAAATATAATTCAATCATGCAGATTTGCCCACCAAGAACAGCAACAGATTCAGCAAAGGTTCACCAGCCCACCTGGGTGAGAAGATTCTTACCACAAGGTAAGAGAATCACAGTCTGCCAGAAGCACCAATTCTCTTGAACTTCTTTTCAGCTACTTACATACATACATTTCCCGTAGGAAATAAACTGCTTAGGTATGTATGTATATGCCGAATTCAAGCTACCAAAACAGGATGACCCACTCAAAGCTGAGAACAGCTCTCAACACTTTCTCATAACCTGTAGGCAAAAACAAGCATAGAATTGGTTGTAGTTCTGTCAAACAGCTACATCCTCTTTGGCATTCCTAAAGCACCAACCAACTTTGTGTGCAGATGCCAATACCTATTATATAAACCTGGAATGGTGGGGGAAAATTATCTAATAGTGCATTTCCCATATCTTGATCCTAAATTATCCCTTGTTTTGTGTGATTGCCTTCTGCCTCTATGTCTGAGATAAGTAATTTTGGTGTTACAGACACGGCATACACACTTTCTTCAGGTCTGTGTTGTAGTATCACTTTGCATGAAAATGACTATGGTGTTAAAAGACAGAATTTGATTAGCTACCTCCAATCAAACAAAAAAAAAATAACCAAACTAAGTACTAAAACTTATGCCTAAAAAAACAGTCACTGAGAGCCCCGGGATTACATGCTCACACTTGGCTTATCCTTTCCTAGACCACCGTCCTGACTGGCTTTCCTACCTGGGACAGGTATCAGAGGGCTACATGTGGGGAAACCAAGAAAATGACTGGATATGACAATCAAGAAAAAAAGAGAGAGGCCTGAGGATCAAGGGGTTCAAAAAACAAAAGAACAGGGGGCCAAAGGGGAGCCTTAAGTCAGGTGTTCCTGACACTATTTCCCAAAGATTCATTAAAAAAACACCTTATTAAGATGCCACCTGGCACCTCTCTGGAGACAGGACAGCAAAAGGGAGTGGAAAGAGGTCCTCCCCACTGTTGGGATCCCCCCCAGTCAAGCTTCCTTGTGGTGCTGTGGGTGTCCAGCTTGGGCAAAGGTTAATGGTGAGTTCCTTGACGCAGTGGGTGTATTGAAGGAGACAGAACCAGCATGGCTGTCCTTTCATCAGCTCTCATCCCAGTGGCTATATGATGGAAATGCTGAACAAAACCTCAGGCATCTCTCCTTTTGCAGCTAAGGCTTCATGGCTGAGCAACTGCAAGACTACCATAGGAGAAGGAATATTACTAATAACAAAATAGATCCCACAGGTGGAAACAAATCCCATCAAAGCCTATATGACCCTACAGCTCAAAGGCAAAGTAAACAACACTGATAAGTTTGTAATGTAGGCTATGCTAGGATAGGGTAGGATTATGATGAAGGCTTGAGAATGCCCCTTTTTCAAAACCAGGGTGAGGAAATCTACAAAGTATAGAATGAGGAGTAAGCCCATCAGCTGTGGTCAGGAATCAGTGGGTGTCTGCAACACAGCTGCAATGATTTAAGGACAAAGCAGTAGTCACAACTGTACATTAGAATTTATATCAGGTACGTTACAACCTGGAAAAGATAAAAGACCATGATGGCAAGCATGAATGTTACCACTGCAAAAGAAAGACGCACAGCTTTTGTAGAAGGAGGATACTTCAGGGTCATTTTGGTGCTGACAATTTTTAACACAAGGAAGAAATTATACCCAAAAACCCACACATGATATCCAACCGTGTCATGCAGAAAATTAGTGTGTAGATAACTCACAGCAGTTCCCTATGGTGAAGCAAAGCAGTCAATTCTTCATGCTTATATGTGCCAATGACTTATTTTTTAACCTTGTGACACCACTGGACTCAGAAGTTGGTAAGAAAGGATGTGAAACAATAATGTACCTACTCCAAACACCCTGACAAGGGCAGAATATGCAATCCTAGAGAAAAGTTTCAGTAATAACTTTGCTTTTAGATCTTTAAAGAAGGTGCAATACAATGATGTTTGGTTTGTTCACAGAAATGCCATTAAACTCTTCTCTGATATGTATGACCAATGTGCTTTGTGTCTCAGAATTAAATCAACTATATGTTAAAACATTAACTGATCTGTGAAAGGGTTATGCATATGGAAATAGTAAACTGAGAAGGAAAAAGCTATCCGGAAGAAAGAAAATGCTCAAAAGTTCTGGTTCAGGCATGACTGGAAGCAGATAAGGAGAAAGGGAGCCACTCAGAATTGGGTGTACATGGAAGAAATATAGGATCACAATGGCTTTCCAGGGGATTTTATACCCTGCTCCTGTATTAGCTTACTCAATAAACCAAAGGAATTTACCTATTCAGGGTGTAACTCTTCATTAATGATATGACAACATAAATGCTTTTCTGGATGCACATGATTAAATTGGCAGTCTGAGTAACTAAATGGTGGTAGGTCTATGGGAGGAAAAAGGGCTACAGCAACGACTTTTGAGTCAGTGGGAAATGAGTAACAAAAAAAAAGCAAAACACCCAAAATGCCACACTTCCAGCATAAAATAGGAGAAGAGGACTTTATCAGTGCAAACCCTAGAGGTGTACAAATGTTAGCTGGTGCCAAACCAGAAGGCTAATTAACATCTGGAAGTACAGAATCTCTTACCACCTCCCTCTCCCCACCCAGAAGAGGCATGTTTTGGGACTGCATGCCTGCTCTGATGCTCCAGGATTAACAATTATTAGATCCATAATTCCAGGACTTGTGGCATTCTCCAGTCTTGTGTGGAAAGAGTTCATAATTACCCCACAGGCAGTAATGCAAGACAGTGATGAAGTCTGAAGAGCTCCAGACTTTTCTGGATATGTGTATCTCAGCCAACGATGCTGACATGATGAGTTTCCCAGAATGAACCTACAAGGTAACAACAGCACATACAAAAGTAATGTCTGTACATAAATGAGAGGGTTTTCAGTTTTGACTGCACAGCATATTATTTAGTACAAAAAGCACTAGTAATGCTGTATCCTGCACAAGTAATTCATAACCCTTCCACAGTTCATACTAGGTGGAATCAGCATGAAAGCAGTATCAAGAAGTGGACATCCTATATGTTTCCTTACGTTAGATGGCAAGCTTTATGGACAAAAGTTACCCAATATTTGATAGTATTCAACAAAAGAATGTTGAAGTTGAAAAACCAAGCTGAAGAAGTGTACAATGGTGAACTTTATCTTGGGGGACACTATCAGGAGGGCTAGACATGTAACAAACACAACATAATATTTAAGACCAACGTGGAAGGATTATGCACAAAACCAAAAAGCTAGTTCTGCCCTTCTTAACATTTACAGATTACAGAAAACCTGAAGAGAATCTCATAGGATTACTGTTGCTATCATCATCAAGACTCTTTTTCTGTAAAAAAAAAGCCCCAAAGTGATTTCAGCAGTTACCAAAGAGGTTTTGAATGGAAAGAAGTAGTACATTTGTGCAGGCAGAACAAAAGGAGGAAAACCCAGCACACTGCTTTCTTAATCAGAATATAATCTCTGTTAACAAAAATACTCAGTGATACAGGGGGAACTTTACCAAGTCCACGGGCTACTGAGCAGTGGAAGTGAAAGCTGTTAAATCATAAATTCAAGGCTGTAAATCACAGTTCCCTTCTTATCTATCTTCATAAACCAGGGAGAAATCTTCTAAACCAAAGCTTGGCAGGCAAAGGATTTTGTAAGAGGGTGCACATATCAAAGGCAAAATGAGCACTGCAGTGGACATACAATGACACTAGGAATGCCTCTAATCAGCATTAGCCAGGAAAACACCTTGTCATGCAGCAGGCTAGAGCATGAAACGCAAGTCAAGAGCAGTTTACACTCCCAATTCTTCCTAATACTAATCTGAATAGAAAGGCACCAAACTGTTGAGATTCCCCTTTTTCTCTAAATGACTTGATGTTGATTCTTTACATAGGAGGCAAATTGAAAAACAAATGGAAAATGCTAACAGCCCCCAAACAAGAGATACAAGTCCCTGTAGTATCCCCCTGACTCCCTGCGCATCCTTCAGTGGAAACAGTTGCTTTCACTCCTACAGACTCTGTTTATGCATTATAGCCCAATCCTGTGGATAATTAAAAGTAAATTTAGAGCAAGTAATTCAACTGAGGCCAGTGAGCATGCTAACATGCATACAGTCACACAAATGGTTGCAGGTTGAGTTTGATAATAAAGATATATTAGCTCAGGCCTCTAGGTAAAGCTATTCAAATTAAACTTTAGTAATGCATGCATTTTAACTAACTGGGATGTGGACACCCATGTAAGATGACCATTACCTTCTGAAGACTGAGGAGCTCCTTTCAGGCCTTTGTCTTGTGCAAAGACATCAGATCAACGCAGTGCCATGCCAGCAGCTGGCCAACTTAATTTTACACAAACAGAAGTATGGTAACAGCCTTTTAATAAAATGGTAGATATCTGTGCTAAACAGGTATTACCTATTTCTTTCTTAACTATATTTTACCCATTGGTCATACTGGAAGCTGAAAAATCCCTAATGTAGGTAACAACTTTAAAGAGACAAGTGAAGTGCACCTATCTATCTTTTGCATAGGAAAAGGAAGGTCATGCACTTAAGTTGTGGTTTAACCCCAGCTGGTAAATAAGTAACATGCAGCCACTCACTCATTCCCCTGACTCCTGCAGCAGGATGGGGAGGAGAACTGGGAAAAAGGTAAGTGCTGTGGGTTGAGCTAAGAACAATTTAATAACTGAAATAAAATAAAATAAAACAATAATAACAACAACAACAGTTGCAATGAAAAGGAGAGGGAGAAAGAGAGGAATAAAATCCAAAGAAAAAAAAAAAAACAAGTGATGCACAGCACAACTGTTCACGACATGCTGGCCAATGCCTGGCCAGTCCCCGAGCAGCGATTAGCAGCTCCCAGCCAGCTCTCCCCAGTTTATATACTGGGCATGATGTTCTATGGTATGGACTAGCCCTCTGGCTAGCTCTGGTCAGCTGTCCTGGCTGCGGTCCCTTCCCGGCTTCTTGTGCACCTGCTCACTGGCAGAGCACGGGAAACTTGAAAAGCCCTCGATTTAGAGTAAAAGCGCTACTTAGCAACAGCTAAAACATCAGTGGGTTATCAACATTATTCTCGTATGAAATCCAAAATGCAGCATGGTACCAGCTACTAAGAAACTCTATCCCAGCCAAAACCAGGGCAACTTGGTTGAACATTTGAAAGATACAGTAACATCACTAAATATGAGACCTAGTAAAGATATATTTATATAAAATAATTATATATTTCAAACAAATAGTGATAAATGAAAACAAGACTCAGTTATAGGGTCAATTCACCTCAGTTTAGGTGCGAGGCAGAGACACAGGTTTATCATCAATCCCCTTCCTTCAGAACAGATCTGAATTATTCTGCTAAAATCCATGCATAATTTCTGGGGAAAGTTAAGGGCATTAAGAAGGGGATGCACAAAGGCCAGAGCATCAACTGAGAAGCTGCCTCAATTAGCCCAGTTGAAACAAAGAGGAGCAGAAATCAAGCCCTATCTTCTCTCTTTCTAGGACTTAGATAGATTTCTTTCAACTAATGGGAAGGACTTTATTCTAGTCAAAATTCAAGATTTGATCTCTCTGTTGGAGCAACGTCTCCACCAAAGATTTATAAAACACAGCTGAGGCGGCACCGCTCAGATAAACCATAGATTCACTCACTAGGTAAGTGCCTAAAACATCCAATCACAAGGTGGTATCCTACTTGTTAGCACTGTGGGGTCACATTAATATTTAACTGCCCCATGCAAAGAGCTGTACCTTGCTGCCAGGTGCTGGCAGGGACGCAGCCCCATCTGACAGGTGTGCCCCGCGAACGCCCACAGGATTCGGCCCCGTGGGTGAGATTGCTGGAGAAATGCCTGGCCGCCCGTTCCAACGCTGCCGGTGAGCCAGGCGCTGCACTGCCTGGCACTGGCGAGAGGCAGGCAGCCCGGGACCTGCCCACAGCAGGCTTTGAAGTGCCGAGGAGCTCCGAAGGCAAAAGCTGCAGGCACAGCCAGCAGCTTGGTAAGGAAAGATTTAAGGCTTCCCATTTTGGGTCCAGGTGCCTGCAAGAGGAATGACCCAGGAATCCCTGGTTCATTTCTACTTCAAACAGCTAGCTCGCGTTTCTAGCTATAACCTGACATTGCTTTTAAAATGAGTGTTTTGCAGGTGAACTTGTCAGATCCACTATAAGCACACGAACCAAGGGGATGATAAGAGTGTTTTGCAATCCTAACTGTAGGAATTGCTGTTCAAGGATATGAAGATGGAACTAATCTCATGTGGGATGTGGCAGAACAGGATCACAGGGGAATACACGACTGTTTCATTAAACAGAAGAGGAGTAAGAATACAGAATATGTCTTGTCACTTTGAAAGGCTGAGCAAACCCAGCCATTGCCTACAGTAAATAAAAACATATTTAAAGAAATACTTTTTTCCACACAGAAACACTAGAAAGTACTGGGTTTCTTTTTCATTCCAGCTTTCCTTTCTCAACAGTTATTTTGCTGAGGATTCATGTGTACCTGCAGAAAGGCAGCACCAGCTGCCTGTGGAGGAAGCCTGCCTCCCACCAGAGCCAGCCAGAGACCCCCGGGGCTGGCAAGGGCCTTAGTCAGCCATTTACCTATGTAAAATCCTTTCACTCAACCATAGCATGTTTTATTTAGAAAGATCCAAAGACTGCAACAAGCCATTCATTAAAGAGCTCCACATATTATTAACTACAAATGAAAGGTAATTTCAAAAGCATCAGCACAGGACTAAAATTGCCGTCTTTAAAGCCAAGGGGAGCTTACCCTTGACCTTGACGGGAGGAGGGTTGGGTGAGCTTGGGTTAACTATGAGTCTTTTTGAAAATCCCAGGCAAAGTGGTGAAATATGAAGATTAAGAAGCCTGCCAGAAGTGGTGCACTAATGGCAATTTATTCCCTTTGACCCGATGCATTAATGCTTATTTCCTGCACACACAAACCGGATAGTATAAATCAAATTGACTCCTCTAACTATAGATTGAAAGAAACACCAAAGCTTCACTTCAGTTTGCAGCAGAGGTGTTTGCCAAAACGTGCGTGCAACTGCTTGCCAATACATCAATATATGAAGGAGCACAAATCTATCCATGGAGTAAGCAAGAGCAGGAAGAAAATTTAAGAAAATCTGAGAATATACTGGAACAATGGTTTAATGGCTAAAAGAAGCAACAAGATTGGTTTTCTGTTTACACAGACAATTGCCAAATAGATAAAAATTGGCTTTAAAAGTCTTGTATACAAACCTGTAACTCTTCTAACAAGATAAACTGCAACTACATCACTGTGAGGCAACAACGAGTGATACCTGGTTGCTCTAGTTCTCATTCATATAAACACATATATATGACAGTAAACAAATCTGGAAGGAAAGCTTATTTGTGTATGGCAGTGGATGGAGGACTTCAAGATATAATAATCATGCATAATTAACTGTATTCTAGTGGAATTTCCTGACCTTTGCAATACAAGTGACATTTCCCAATGAGAAGTCAGTCACATCACTGCTGATATTCTCAGTCAACAGGCAAAAGGAGCGCAGAGTCTGAACTGGTAATAGCTTTTCAGCTGCCTAAATGATTTTTCTTTGAAGGTTGAGACATGCTGCCATGTCAGTGTAGGGAAGACAGCATAGCACCCATTCCTTCATCAGAGAGAACACTGCAGTCATCAGTGGCAAGACCTTTGTCCTGCTCTTGTCAATAGGAGTCTGGCCTCTGACTTCACTGGAGTCAGAGTTTTCACAGCAAGACACTAGTTAACATTTTTACTGACTTTGGATGGCTATGCAGCCTCCACAACACATGCAAGCTAAGGTGGGTGTGTTTGCTGCTTGGTTATTTTGTTTTTAAAACAGCATTCATAGACTTAAGTTACGAAAGACAATAGATTTTCCCCATGCATTGGGAATACAAAAATTTAACAAACATTTTCAGATGGAGCTGCAAGGCAATTTCAGAGGTGCTAAAAGAACAGATGGCCAGCTCTGCAGGAAAGTATTAATGAAGAAAAATTTCATAAAAGACTTAAGTAGGAAGTTCTCTCAATTCCTCTGGAGCATATATTAGTGCAGGGGTCCTTAAACTACAGCCCGCGGGCTGGATATGGCCCCCCAGGGTCCTCAATCCGGCCCCCTGGTATTTAGAGACACCCCCTGCCCCCCCCCCCCTGCCAGAGGTTTGGGGGGGAAACCAAGCAGCCACAGATGACTGCCTGC
>JAVJGJ010000057.1:44823970-44836766 GCA_035590215.1 Microhierax caerulescens | reverse complement strand
GGGGGGGGAAACCAAGCAGCCACAGATGACTGCCTGCCACTTAATCCGAGCGCCAGCCCCCAGTTTAAAAAGTTTGAGGACACCTGTATTAGCGTATTATCTATGAGCTACAAGGACCATTAATTAGCATCAACAGAATGCTTATACTGATGACAATGCAAAAATAACTGCATCTTGCTTTACATGTTTACAAGTGGCTTTATCAAGTCACAGGATCAGGTCCTTACAAGAAAGTTACCAGTCTGTTCTAGAAAATAATTATTATTGTCTGTACAAAGCTTTTTCAATGGTTCCCTCACCACACCCTGGGACAAGAACAACAGTGGGAAGCTGTCAACAATTAACAAAAGATCTCAAGGATCACAGAGGACTGCGACTATGCATGTTTTTGGAAATGTAAGACACAGACATAGTTTTATCATACTGTGATACAGGCTGAGGTGGAAAATGGTCAGGGAATAAAGATATTTTGTCTAATGAAAAACTCCAGGTAGTGAACTCTGTAAGACATTTAGGATGGGCATACCCCAAAGATGAGGAACACTATTATAAACTCTGGGAAACAGAGATACTTAAATAATCAAAGAAAAAAAAAAAAAAAAAAAAGAACGTATTTGCATGCAGCAGCATCCCTGATAGGATGCACATCTACATCTGTATGTACATATGTATGACCACGGAATTTTGGGAAGAAAGGATTCCCAGACTGCAGGTGTTTATGGACAAAATCACCTCATCCGCTGGCCAGAAAAGGCTATGTCTATATTAGCAAACAGTATAGAGCAACAGGAGAGGTCCTACAGACTGATACAGCTCATGCTGAGGATCTGGCATCCAGACTGTACACAGCCAGAAGGTTTCACTTCTAACTGTCTCTAGTCTGGTCCTATGGACTATATGAACACCTGGAGCACATCTTCCTGCTTAAATTCACCTGAAAGAAATCTAATTCAAACACTCCAGTTCACTTAAAAAGCACATTCCTAATCTGAACTAGAAGTTGTGCATACATATCCAAAGTGTCCTTCATCAGCACCAGTTATATTTGGACTAAAATCCCACATACTTAGTACACAGAGTGTGATGCCAAGCTTAAAGAATTGCGGAAAAAATTAGGCTGCAGGGAACCTTTGGAGGTCGTCTAATCCAACCTCCTGCTCAAAAAAAAGGCCAGCTTCAAAGTCTGATCAGGTTGCTCTGGGTCTTCTATTGCTGAATGATGACTGTCTCCAAGGATGGAGATTCCATAGCCTCTTTCGGCAACCCTACCTGGGCCACAGCCTCTGGTGGATAGTGCTTAACCTGACTTGTGAAATATTTCCCTTGCTAAAACTAGTGGCTACAACAATTCCCAATCAGAATTTCCCTTGCTACAACTTGTGGCTGCCACTTCTTTTCCTTTTGTGATGCACCCGTAGGAAGAGCCTGACTTCATCTTTTCTGAGTCTACTTGGCCTTTTCTCTGAGAACAGATTCAGTTGTCTCAGACTTTCCTTGCACTTCACGTTACAGTAACCACTTTAGTCATGTCCCACAGGACCCTCTAGTTTGTCATCTCTCCCTTGTACTGGTGACGTAAAGCTCAACACACAGTATTTTGAATACAGCCTCCTAGTACCAAGTACAGGGGAATAATCACTTCCCTCAGCCTGCTGGCTTTGCTCTTGCTGATGCAGTCCTACGCATGGTTAGTCTTCATCATCATCATACTTACTGTGTATCAAGACATCCAGCTTTTCTGCAGAGCTGCAACTGACCAGTCAATGCCCATCTCATGTTATTTTGCCGGAATTTTGTATCCCAGATGCAGGTCTTCATACTTACTTCTGCTGAATGTCATGAGGTTCTTGGTGGCCCATTCATGCAGTTTGCTGGGATCCCTCTGAGAGGCAGTTCTGCTGTTCTGTGTCAAATGATCCCCAAGGCCTGGACTCATCCTGCCTTCCTGCTTTAGGCACAGTTCAGAACATCTCAGAACACAGACAAGTGTGCAAAGTTAATTCACCTACAAACCACCTGAAGATACAGTCTGTCTGATCAACCAGGTCACTGACAAAGAGCTTAAACAGAACTGGTCCCACTGTCACTCCTGAGGAACACCACTCATAACAAGCCTCCAGTTAGATATTGAACCACTGACCACCAGCCTTTTTTTTCCACCCACTGTGACGTCCACCTATTCAGTCTGATACCCTCCCAGATAGCCATAAGAATGCTATGAGACTGCTGAAAGCCTTGCTGAAGTCCATTAAAAGAAACCTAATGCTGTCATCCACTGAGGCAGTCATTTTATCACAGAAGGCAAGAATCAAGTTGGTCAAGCTTGATTTATCTTTGGTAAACTTAAGTGGGCTGTTCCCAGTCACTTTATTGCACTTCGCACATTTGGCTTACCTCAGCCTACCAAACGTGACAGAAAACAGCCTCTCAAAGACATAGGCTGGCTCCCTCAGCACTCTGACACACCCCATCCAGCTCCATGGATTTGTGTATGCCCACTCTGCTCAGGTATTTCCCAACTCAATTCTCTTCTACTATAAACAGCACCTCCCTCATCCAAATTCCACTACTAGGCAAAGAAACGAGGGCCAACTGACAGCAGACTTTGCATATAAAGACCCAGCCTTTTCTGTGCCCCTCTTCAGTGGTTGCCTTAGACTTCCTTCCACTGCCAATGTACCTGTAGAAGCCCATCTTGTTGTCCTTCACATCCTTGAACACTGTCAAACTCAGATGAGCTTTGTCCTTCATAATTCTATCCCCAAAAGCCCATGAATGCTTTTATATTGCTTCCGAGTAGCCTGTCCTCACTTCTATCTCCTAGACAATTCCTTTTTGAATTTGAGATCAGTTGGGTACTCCCCTTTCAGCCAAGCTGGCCTCCTGCCATGCCTGCTGCTTTTCCTTTATGTAGGAATGGACCATTTTTGTGCTTTGAAGAGGTTTTCCTTGATGATCAGTCAGGTTTCCTGCGTGCTTCTGTCCTCCAGAACTGTCTCCTACAGTGTCCCTTCAACCAGTTTAATGAATAAGCTAAAGCCCAGGACCTTTACTCTGGTACTTGTTTTCCTCTCTTCTCTCAGTATCTTAAATTTGAGCACTGCATGGTAACTGCAGCCAAGACTGACATTAACATACACATCCTGAAAGTTGATCCTTGTTTGAGCATACCAAGTCCAGTAGGGCACCCCCCTCAGTCTACTCATTTAGGACATTCATCAAGATATTGTCCCTTCTGCATTCCAGAAGTCTCCTGGATCGCTGTACTGTGTCACATTCCCAGTAGACACCAGGGCTGTTAAAGTTTCCCTGAGAACCAGGGCCTGCAATAGAAGCGATCTTTTAAGAAGGCTTCACAGGATCATAGGGAACTTCGGGCTGGAAAAGACCTCAGGAGTCTCCTGTCCAACCTCCTGTTCAAAGCAGGGTTAGCTCTGAGATCAGACCATGTTGCTCAGTATTCTACCCAGCCAGATCTTGAAAATCTCCAAAGATGAAGACTAATCAACCTCTCTGGGTCCCTGTTCTACTTATTGACTTCCCTTACTACGAAACGCTCTCATTATAGCCTGCCAGAACCTTGCACTTCAACTAACACACTTCATCTCTCATCTTCCCACCATGCATTCTCTTCTCTTCATACCCTCTCTGAAGGTATTGGGAAGCATTTATCTTCCCTTCCCCAGGCTCCGCCTCCTTTTGATTGGGAAGCCGTATGAAAGATGCCACCACAATGTCTCTCTTACTGAGCTCCCTTCTGATCCTAACACATAAGCTCTTGACCAGCCTGGTGCCCAGGCAATAGCAAAGCTCTGTGTGTTCCAGACACTTCTTTGAAGAGACTGCAATGGCATCCTTGTCTAAAAACTTGATGCCATGCACTATGGCACTGCAGCTATCCCGCCGCATCTCTGTAAAATCCAGTGACATCTCAGTGCTGCAGCTCTGCAGACTTCCTCCCAGCACACCTGCTGGTGAAGACGCTTTTGCCCCATACTGTCGAGTAGATCCCATCTGTCCCTAGTGGTTCCCATTTCCTGAAAATGGTCCTGTGGTCACAGAATCCAAAATGCTTCCATGACACCAGGTGCACAGATAGGTGTGTATATGCAGGATGCATCCACTGCTGCCCAGGTTCTTCCCCTTGAATGACTGGGTGGAGAACATGGCTTGGGCTCCATCTCTTCACAGGGGATCACTGAGCCCCACGGTCATCCTTAATCTGCTGACATTCCCACAGGAGAGAGTAGCAAAGTCTGATGATTGGCCAGGCCTTGGCAACCTCTGTGATGTCCTGGATCCCATCCCGGGGGAAGCAACAAACTTTGGAATTCATCAGGTCTGGTCAGCAGGTGGATGTCTCCATTCCCTACACCAGGGAGTCTTCAATCCCAATTACCCATTGCTTACTCTTAGTGGCACTGGTTATGAGTTACTGATCAGGCACAGCTGGCCCAAACACCTCTCCTGCCACAACTCACTCCTCTCCTGTTTCCAGGGACTATATGTTTTAAAAAATCTCTACTATTATTAGCCTCACATTTGTTTTACGAAGGATGACATGAAGCATGGTTATATCTTTCCAATAACTTACCTGAAACAAACTGTTTCAGACTAGACAGGAAACACTGTAGTTCTTAACAGCGATGCCTAAGATTTAAGCTTCTCAACGTGAAAAACATAGATGTAAGCAGCATAAACACAGCTGCTTATTAACCTGGCAAAAAAGCAACAAAGCAAATATTCCTTAAACTGTTAAAAAAAGGAGAAAATATTATGTTCATTCACACTTTAAAACCAAAATACATACACAGAACACTGTAGAAGGAGGGAGTTGATTACTTGTCCATGTCATGATGCATGCTGTTAATACTGAGCATGTGTGCAAACCTTTAATGCCAGCCTTCACAGATCTCATTGCAGTCAGGAACAAAGCCAAAGCCATAAATGTAACACCTGATTTTCGGGGGAGATGGGAACGTGGAAAAGCGTTTCGGAAATTCTCCTATGATGATGCCTTTTAATCTCTCCGGAGAACCAGAGAATATTTTCTATAGCCTCCAGGCATTGGGATGTGGCACAAGGGCACTCCTTCATCTCCAGGTCAATTCACTGCGACCAAGGCTGCTAAGCCCATCCCTTTCCTTCAGACATACATGGGAGGAAACTCCCCCTTCTGCCACTGGACTATACAAGAGATGGGAGGGAAAGAGAATTAAAAAAAAAAAAAAAAAAAAGCTACCAACTTCTGTCCACCATTTTAGAGAGAGAAAAGGAATTCATCAGCTGCTCTCCTATCTGACATCCAAATGGAAAAGGCAAGAGACCAGGCTGTTTCCTCACTGCATTAGACATGAGAGGAAGAGAGATAGGAAGAGGGCAGGAAGCAGCCAACAAAAGGTAAGAGATGCTGAACTCTTTCCCATGCCCTAATGCTGTTGCATTTGAATCTAAATTCTTAGAAACCTACAACCCAGCTGTGGAAAAAGGACTTTGGGAAAGCTTGGGGTGGGGCTGGGGGGGTAGGGGCGGGGGAGAATGGCTTTCTCAGCAGAAGTACATTTTGCATTTGCATGCTTCATCCAAAGTGTTACACAACATGAAGCTTTATATAGCTATACAAGAACACATGCTCCCCACGCATCCAAGGAAAAACCCCAGCCACGCCGAAATCTGTTCAAATCAGAAAGCCTCACCCAAGTCTAACAGGACCCTGATGCAGACCGCTGACTAGGCAGCACAACAACAACAACAAAATCATGCATTAGAAAATATTCCTTGCTTAGTTGTGAGAGAACAGCTTTCCCGAGATGATTCTGTGTAAGTCCATGCCCCAAATTCACTAACGTTTGCCAGACAGCAACGGCTGCTGCACGATTCCTTTGGCAAATGCTGTATCTCAGACTTTTCTCTTTCTTGGTATGCTGCTATTTCCTGTGAAATGGAGAATCATGTACGCTACAAAGAGGTCCAGTACTAACACTTTTAGAAGTAAATAATTTTATAGCAACATAAGAGTATAGAGAGAAATACAATACTGGGGCAGAGAAAATCCCAAGCAGAGAGAGAGATTAGAAAAACATTCTGATAAACAAACACCACTGAATGTTATATTCTTTTATTCAGTGCAAAAAATATTGGGTAACCAATTGCTGTTCCTAGAAAGAATGGAATTCTGGTGCCAACAGCTGTAGTTTTTCATAGGAATTCTAATACTATATTGAAGATTTATGTTCCTGACAAAAGCACAAAGTTATCCAAACCAGGGCAGAAAAACTGGAACAGTCTTTTCCCAACGAAACAGTCCCGCACTATTTTTGTTAACTCTTACTACAGCAGAAGTTTTGATCTTGAAAAGCACAAACTCATGCTGTGGTTGATGTTTATAAGTGATTAACTCCTGCAATGCCACTCTGCACAGGGTGAACTGTTTTATCACAGATTCTTACACAGGCAAGAAACACATCCTATAATCTTGAAATCGATTAAAGTCTTAAATATTTACCTCCAAAAGCACATCTTTAAATTTTCTTCTTGAGATTTTGGGGGTTTACTGTGAAACTTTCCCTACCTTAAGAAAAGATTTCCCCAAAGCTGCAGCCATCTGACAGATCCATGTGAGAGAGGAGAAAGGTGACTAGGTAAAAGGCTATCCTGTGCATGAAGTAAACAAGCAGGGGAAGGAATCTTGGGTCTTTTTGCTGCAATTATATAGATGCAAGCTGGCAGATGCAAGTGGTCCTACCAGCTTGCAAGTCACTCTCCTGATTCTCATGCAAAAACTACTCCTCATGCTCTGCAGGATTGGGGTCTTCTGTGTTCCTTGGAACTACAGCAGTTAACAGTACACAGAATGTATTAAGTCAACTGATGTTCAGCAATGAAACTCAGGATATCACAGGTTTTTAAGTTTATTTATACGCAAGCAGCCAAACAGCACACTCTGGGTTGAATCCTGGGCCAATTTATAGTTACACTCTATGCTGCCCCATGAACTGAGTTACATTACTTGGGAATCAATAAATCCATTGCCTTGGAAGAATTTGCCCAAAGGCTTCCAATGAGTCAGTGGCAGTGTCTTGTTTAGGTCTCAGACTTTGGCTTCCATTTCATGGCTGCTCAGTCCACCAGATCATATTTACACTACGTCACCGAAAATATATCTGCTTCTGTCCTCCTGAAATTGCTGTTTGTTTGGTTTGTTTGGTTTGTTGGTTTGGTTTTTGGTTTTGTTTTGTTTTTTTACTAGAGGAAGAAAATAAATTAATAGCTTCTTAACAATTACAGTTGTGAATTTTATTTTTTTAACTGGGAACCAACAAACTATTTCTCAGCTGAAGCAAAGACAGAAAGCCTGATCTCTTTGAACAAAATGCATAATAGTACAAAGGCCTACACAGAAAAAATCACTGTGCACATGCCACAGTTTTTACATTCAGAGAGAGAAAACCTAATAGTCTACTTCTACTAACTTTAAAAATCCTACATATAGTCAGTGAGAAGTGAAAGACTATAAAATAAAACTATCCTTCAAGGAACAACTTGCCACCACTCCTTAGTCCTGCAAAAGATCTGCAAAACCTGAGGATATTTTGCTTGAGTAAACAGATTTTTTAATTGAGCATAAACAAGTGAACACCAAGCATGCAATTTCCATAAGTATGCATGAATCAAAGAAAAAAAGGATTTAAAAACCTGCAGCCATAAAACCAACCTAAATTTTAAAAGTTTGAGGGTCTAAAAAAGGTAGTGTATATGCAGCAGGCTTTTTTTCACTACAAATGGATTCTTTAAAAGGCACTGCCACTGACAAATCACCATTTATAAGAACTGTTTCCAGTAAGGCAGAAGTTATCTAGCATGGCACTAAAGAATACATTTAATTTTAAATATGCCTATAGTTTTATTAGACCAAATGTTTTTTTCCATGCTTAAGGCCAAGCATATGCTCAAGTACTCTGCTGAGACAAAAGCTTACTAGTTTGTTGTTTAGAATGCAAAGCGAGGCTTTTTATCCCAAACCACATTTTCTTGCATGTAATCAGCACTGATGATGCCGCCAGAGTTTCCAATTCATTCCAGGGTGCACTCAGCATTTATTAGGGCACAGATGGTATGCTCTTTTTTTGGCTTCTAAAGAACATGCCTAAATATTAAAACAAACTTGGCTATCTGCCTCTTATGCTGTTCTTACACTTTGTATTGCCACAGTAAAAATATCAGTAAACTTTGACCTAATCTGGAAGCCTTTTACTAATTTACACACAAAATTTGCCAATAGGATTATCAAGTACAGTCAACCCACTCAAAGCTGGAGAACCTGATATGCATAAATCCATCATGCTAGTCACAGGCGATGACGAACAGGAACAAGCAATCCACAAAACAATAAAAAGAACAAAAATGGGAAACAATTTTTCTAGTAACAAGCTATGCGATCCTGACTGTATTCAATGGCTGTGTGTGCATTTCTGGAACTGTAAGGATTACTTAACAGCTTAACCAGCAATTAGCAAACAAACAGGATGATTTGTAAGGCAAATAAAGAGCTTCAACATGACAGGATTTGTCATAACAGCCAGGAAAGTCTTTTCCAACACATTCAATGTCACAAGTCAGCATTGTGCTGAGGACTTGCAGTGTTTTCTCCCATGGGCACCACAGGACCATTTATTTCCCAAATTCTGAAAACTATTTACCCGTCTCCAAGCAAGCGTAAAGCAAATTCCACAGAGACACAACAGAAAAGATAAGCTGTCATGGTATTCCATTAAAAATATCCTAAGGTAAGATAATGTCAGATTTGTCCAGCAGATCTTGACACACGTTCTTGCACATGCAGCTGAGATACAGGTGCACATGACAGTCAACAGGTCTCAGTCATCCATCTTCACGGGCTTTCAGTCTCACCCAAAGTACACTGACACTGGAAAAACCACGTCATATGCATCAAAATACATACAACCAAACTCAAATGGGGGGAGCCAGGAGGTGGAGAGCTTGGAGAAAAGTTAATCAGACTGATTGGAAATGATGTTCCCAAGTGAGGGCTATTTCACTATCTCACTGGTAGCATCAGGTTAGCAGCTAGTGCATGCTGACAGAATCTAGGGCAAGAAATAAACTTAATAAACTAACTAAATAAATTAGCATATTGTACTAAATCAAAATGGCATTAAAATCATAATAAAAGTAAATAAATAAAAATTCTGTCAATATAAACAATTCAGAAACAAACTGCATAACATACATAAAACAATAATCAGGTATGGATGGTGAAGAGACTGTTCTGCGGCCAGTCAATGCTATGTTTTATAGTCCACTGCCTTTGAGGTAATGGAGTCCAGGTCCTCCTACATCCCAGCCTCCCCCCAGGCAGCCTCTCCCATGGCAGCCTCTCCTGCTGTCTCCCAGTCTCCTGAAATTTAGCCCTGCTTACTCCCCAAATTTTGCAATACTTTGGCTGGCTTCTAGGAAGTTCAGCCTGTCCCCTTTTCTTGGCATCATGCTTCAGATCTATATGATGCATAACTTGAAATTACTGGTACATTCAATACTTTCAAAATTACAGCTTGAGAACAGGCTTCAAAA
This sequence comes from Microhierax caerulescens, assembly GCA_035590215.1. NCBI lineage: Eukaryota > Metazoa > Chordata > Aves > Falconiformes > Falconidae > Microhierax > Microhierax caerulescens. The sequence continues at coordinate 44,827,175 of JAVJGJ010000057.1, read as the reverse complement.
TATCAGCAACAATCCTGGCCTTACCTGCAGGATCTTGCACTGTCATTTCCTTACGCTTCACCACCAGCTTGTCTTTAACCCATGGGAACTCCTGTAAGGAATCCAAGAACACATCAAAAGCCTTGGGTCCTCTGGTGGGGAGAATATCAAGGAGCATCATGGTTTTCCTCTGACTGGTGGTTTGGGATTTTATTTCTTGAACATGACTGTCCGTGAGAATCCCTTCTTGGTAGAGATACTGAATAACAACTCCATCCACCAGCACCTCTGTGCAGAGCTCCAGGCGCAGGGAGCGTAAAAGCTGCTTGTCTCTGGCATTCATCTGGCAAACTAGACTGTAATAGAAGACACAGGGAAATGTGTGAATATTAAATAATTCATTCTTTAACATCCAGAAGTGATCTATGAACATCCAGAAGTGATGTTTGATACCTGGCAGCCTTTAGAAAGAATGGCAAACTCAGAATCACCAGATACTGAGAAAGCTATTAATAATCCCCACCATCTTCTTTCCACTCAGATTTCACTGTTTCATAAGCTAAAATGCAGCCATTTCTGGGAAATATTAGACAGGAAGAGAACCTTTGGCACTGTGAAGACCAGTCCTGTGCTGGAATAAAACCCATGCCAAATAATTCTGCTCACTAACTGGTCAAGGCAGCTAGAGCATTTGCCAGTCCTTAAGAGACTCTACCCCAAAAAAGTTAGAGATGTCATGTCTGACCTCTGGCACTGACACCTGTGATGCTATTGCTGTTGCAGAAGTGCAAAAACAGCAGCAGGACTGGTAGATGCACCACACCCAGGCAGCAGTGGCAGGGGCACAATCAGCAGGTAGCTTTGCCCTGTGCGATGCATTTTTATTTTAGGAAGGGCAGAAATGTACCTTACACACCAGGTTGTTCTCCCCTGACTCATCCTGGAAAGCTGCTCTGGAACTCAAATGATCTGATGATGAGAAACTTTCTGCGAATTTCCATCTCAAATTTATCCACCTTCTATTTATAGGCACTTGTTCTGCCAAAACTGTTCTTTAGCTTAAGTAGCTCTTCTCCCTCTCTGGTATTTATCCTTCTGATACATTCACAGGAAGCAACTGCATGCCCTCTGCCAGCTCCCATTTCACGTGACTAACACTGAGACTAGACAAAAGCTGGAAAAGATGCATTTTATAGCCACTCTACAGAAGAGGAATCAAGGTCCAGAGAGACCAAGCAACTTATCCAAGATGATACTGGGAGTCTGTGCCAGACCTATGAACTGAACCAAGATGTCTAGTCTAGTCCTTAACAACAAACATATCCCTAGGCCTATTAATGGCACTTGATAAGGAAAATGACAGAGTAATACAATTAAATACTTTCTCATCTCTAAATAATTAAGTAAAAAACCTGCAGCAAGTGGTGTGATTACCAAAAGAGTTTCTGATAATTAAAGTAGAGGCTGCTGTCCGAACAGCTAGATGTTGCAGAAACTGTACTTCATGCAGCTTGAGTATACGAGAAGAGGCAGAGATTTTCAAAGGTTTTTTAAGAACTCTGCTAAAGTCTTTTTATTATCAGAGGTGCTTGCTGAGTCCCAAGGCCCCATCAAAAGATGGCTGTTTGGCCTGGTTGTTAAAATGCAGGCAACCAACAGAACATATAGGCATGTAAATGTCATCTCAGGACAGAATGCAAGAGCATAGCACCACAAGAGAGAAACTGGAAAACCCTGTCTGTGACAACCTCTGATAAAGCCACTTTCCAAAAATGCTCCCCCTGAGTGCTACAAGCATTGCTGGACAGCATCTTCCCAGGAGGACTCCGTCTTTCCTGGGTTACCCAGTACATTTCTTGTATACTGGAGTGAATTTTGAGGTACCTACCTACTGTCTAGGGGTCATTTGGGAATCAAACAACAGCTATCCCAGCCCATGTCCTTAAAAAACATTAGTTTGCTAAGCATAGCTCAAACATCAAACTCTATCATAGAGTGAGATGATAGTGCATGTAAGGAGATGGAAAAAGAGCAGGCAAGAAAGAGAACTGGATTTCTCCATTTCATGTTCGGATGCTCATTTTGGACAGGTGAAGCTGAAGATTCTGGTCTCTAACAAGGGCTATCTTTACACTACTTGAAGCAACCACCAGACTAATGCAAAGTCAGATAAAATTCAGGCAGCAGATCTCTGCTATTTCTCCCTTCCGCGATTCCCTGACCACCCCTGATCTCGAAGTGCTTGCAGAGCTCAAGACAAGCACTCAGCAGCTGCTCTGAGGTCATTGTCTCAACTTGGGCAAAAGACCGTTTCAGATGCTACGAAGCTCTTGTGCTTCACACTCTGCCTGGGCCACTGCGAGTCCCCATCCAGCAGCCTCCTCACCCACATGCTGGATGAGGAAATTGGCTCTGTCAGTCACTGTTACAGCACTTGATGAGTTCCCCTTCCTCGTGAACAAAGTGGTAAATGCTTTTCCAAAATAAGGCTGTTTCAAACCATCTCAGTTTGAACCTCTGCACTGAAAAATCCCTATCAAGCCATGAACCTGAAGGGGGGATTTCTGCTGAGAAAGGCCTTTGGCTTGCTGACCGCAGGGTGAGCACAACTGAAGTTTTAAAGCCCTTAACACCAAGGTCACTGGCCCAGCAAACTTCCAGGATGGGGCATATTGACTTCTAAGGTTTTTTTTAAAGATTAAATATTTCTTTGTGTGTGTTTGCAGTGAGAGGGAAATGTCTGAGTCTGGAACTAAGCAGCCAGATATGGACACGTAGCAGGATTCTGGTGCGCAATGGTATAGGGATGGGGTTCAGAGTAAGACAGAACTAATTTAATTTTAATCGCAGTCTATATCTAAGGGATCCAAAGTAAGCTCTAAAATTAATTTTCTCTAGCAATGCTGTCGCTTAGAGGGGAAGTAAAAAAATGGAGAAGTCTGTTTACACAAAAGATGGCATGGCTCAGATCTTCCCCAGATACTTCTAAAAGTACATCTCTTCCACCGCAGAGCCAAAATTTAAGAAATACACACCCCCACCCCCACCCCCCACTCCTCCTGAAGGAGAGCAGCCCCTGCGCTGCCGGCAGGTCTGCGGCCGCCGTTCACTGGATGGACACAGAATCTGCCCATGAATGGGGTTAAAAGCTTTGAAAGCCTTGACCTTGAAGAGCCCCATCCCGATGCTAAAAAGCGCATTCACTTTAGGTTTTGCCTCAAAACAC
>JAVJGJ010000057.1:44810304-44822759 GCA_035590215.1 Microhierax caerulescens | reverse complement strand
ATAGTGGAGGAATCGTGTCCAAAATTAAACTGGAAATTACGAAAAATTGGAGTTTTAGTGACCTTAGAAGGAACTCATTACTTTCTAGGGACACTGGTTCCTGTTTGCAAGTGTATGCTAAGCCATACTTCGTCCAGGTGCTGGCATCATCTTACCAAACACGCAGCAATGCTGTGTCGAATACTATGCATATTTAGCTTCATTACTTACATCTGTGCAGCCTGAAAATGAAGAAACTTTCACAGATGAAAACCAGTAAAGTAAGATCCAGCCTGTGTCTGCCGCAGCCCTATGCCTGTCCTCATAGCTGCGTTCGTCTGTTACTGAATAGAAAAGCGTCTCTTTTCAGGTCATTTTGTGCAAACATTGGAAACCAAAGTGCAGCAGAAGAGAGAAAACTGCAATTCACAGAGCTATGCATGAGGCGGTGTGGTTTCCTATCACATACCATCAAAGAACTTTTTTCCATCTTTACGTAGGTGCCAGGTGTCACACGGGCGTGAGCAGGGAATCAAACAAAAAAAGATCCTGCAGAGCTGGAACACGCTACCTTGAAGCTGCAGGCAACCACAGCGAGCTGGCTGTGCTCTGCTCGGCGTGGTTGCTGCAGCTGCTGCTAGAAATGTTGCTGCCATGTGAATCCCATTTATACAGTCAGTTTAGACTAATCGTGCAGATTTAAGGGTATTTGGAAGATTCAAGGGTGTTTGGAAGTTGCGTTATAAGAAACCTTTACGTGTCTTTCCAAGATACTGCACCCAGGAAATGTTTGCCATGGAAAAATACAACTGAAAGTATCATTGGTAGAGCTGACATACTGCATATGCTTAACATGATGTTTACCTACAAGATTTTGCATAAAGATACGCAGGCAAGTCACACTCCAAAGGCTTAGAGCATTTTCCTTTGATTTTCCTGTGGCAGACAAACACAGCAAAGTTGAGAATTTATGTGGATGCGGAATGTAAATTGCAGTCTTAAAGGCAAAGTTTGTATGCTGGATTTAAGAAATGTGTAAAAAATTATATACATTTATTATGTGGCCAACTTCTGCAGAGGTGCTACTTATTTGGCAATTTAAAAGAAATATTTTGGTTTAATTGACATAACACTCTTATCTAGGATTATTTCCAGGCAATAAATTTGATACAAGGGGTTTAAATTGCTTTTGAATAATTGATAAATAGTATCTTATTCCAGTACATCTTTCAAACCAAGGTAAATGTTTTTCGGCTCAGGAACACGTGTTAGTCTTCTAGGAACACAGACACAAAAAAATTAAATACTCCTATGAGTTGTTCCAGAGTGATGCTTTAACATATTTACTATGACCTTGACAACATTGGAAACCACACAAGTAAGTCATCATCAGTAACTGTAAGACAAGAAGCATGCTGCTGTCGTAGCCAAAGTACAGCTGAGGTGCTTTTAAATTTTCATGTCATGGATAGTCTGTAATACTGGTTGTGAGAAAATACAACACAAACCAGCACCAGGGAGCAGAGAACACCACAATCCATCTATATGATCATACCTCAGCACAGCGCTGTACAGCTACTGAAAGTTTCCTTTCTCAGCTACTTGTATTTGTGATTGCCATTTTTTTTTCTTCAGTCACGATCTAAGGAACTGTATTATGTCTGGAGTCAAACTGACCAAACTTGGAGACTTTAAAATACCACGTCATTGTAATCCTCACAGCTGCGTTTAATTGTAGATAATGTGCCTACATTTTAAAATAGAAAATGAAGGCGAGCAGTTACATTACTTGCATTTACTGTATCTTTTTGCCAGATGACACAATTAGGATTATTTATTTTGTACTGTCCAAGAATATCTTAGAAAATTAGCAAAACATATGGATATGCACTGAGCAGCTCTGGTTCCCACTGAAGTAAATGGTAGCAGTCGCACACGCAGCATTTAGTCACATCTTTGTTTGCAGTCTGAACAGAGATGCAAAGAGGGAGAGCAGTGAAAGGAAACATAAGCCTAGGAAGGAACAGTATGACAGCAACGGTCCAAGTTTGATTAAAGGGAAGAATCTGGTGTTTCCTTTTCCTTCCACTAGTTTATAACTAGTGCTGCAAATTCACTAGCAGAAACTGTAAATGTGCTACTGGTGTTTTGGATTCATCTTTAGCAGTGCACCCCAGGTGTTGATTATACTCTGCAGTTATGGATAAAGATGCACACAGGTAATACTTCAAATACAAGGAGAGAAACCCTTAAACTTTTCAGTCCAGTTCTGTTTGGGCTCAGCCCTGACTAAAGTTCTTCCAGTTCAGTTCTGGTCTGAGTTCAACAAAACTCAGTTTTGTTCAAAACTGAGTTCAGAAGGATGCTTTGGTTCTGTTCCAGTTTTAGGGACAAATACATATATCTGTAATCGAGCCAGTTTGGGTTCAGCTCAACTCCCCACTAACTGCTCAAATCTCAAAGCTAACCATGTAGCTTAAAAATTTTTTTCCTAGACTTTGTTGATCAAGGGACCATGGTCAGTCCTGCACATCAGTATCATCAGACTTTTAGAGTTAAAGCCTTGTGTTCTTTGATTCTGTGGACTGGGGAATCACCGGTGGCTGTCAAGCCACTCTTCTGAGAACTGCTGAGTTCAGGGTAGCAAGTCCAAATCTGTGGGAACCAAGCTAAGCAGCATGTCTTCTGACAATCCTGTTCTTTTTACATGTGGGTTATTCCAGGTCAGAATACCAGATTTTTAAATTTGCCGTACGTTTTTTTTAAAGCTCACTTAAAAGTCTCAAATAATTTTAGAAACTCTGTGCAAGTATAATGAGATTTTTTTTTTAAAAAAAAAAAGCTTTTGAGAGGATCCTTTATGCTAATTAGAGTCAAGCTGTATCCTAGCATGTATGTATTTCTTTGTTTTCTACAGACTAATTTGTTTCTGCTGATAACAAGAGCCAAATTGTGTTTTTAAAACTAGTGCAAGCAGATTTAATCTATTAGGACTATGCTGTTTTCAATTGTCTGTAGGACAGCATTCCAACTTTAAGGACAAAAGAAAAGAAATATGAGCCTCTAGATTTGTTTATTAAAAACACATCTAATTGGTTAAATCTCTCACAAAACCTCTGAAATGAAGATGGAAAAAAAGAAACATATATTATATGGTTGCCTGTCATTTTTAGAAAGAACAACACAGAAAACATTTCTTCATGTGATGTATCTCAAAAACACTGTTAAAATACAAGTCAGGGTGGCCCAAACTCGGTGGTCGGAAGACCAGATGAGGGTCTTGCAAGCCATTGCCATCCACCACCATCCCAGGCAATAATCCCTTCCTCCCTCTCCTCTTCCTCCTCACTGTGGTCCCCGTTGCACTCCCCTTCACGAGCGTGGCCCTCCCTAATGCCAACATCCAGGTCTCCTATGCCAGCCACCAAAAACCAGGCTGGTGCCAAGGGAGGGAAGGTTCGGTGCGGAGGGGTTGCCCAACTTGTAGACCAAGCTTGGGCGTGCTGCGCCGGGTGCTGGCAGGGTTTGAGGGCACGGGACTGTGGGTTGGGAGGGGGTATCGCTCTGCTCTCCAGGTGACATTTGCTGCTCCAAAAGTGGGTCCTTATCAGTCCTGAGGAAAGATGACAGGCAGCACTGTCACCAAAGGGATCAGACCCTGGCCTGCCGCTTAGATTATTCTGATACTTCGTGACTTACCATTCATTTAAATAATAAAGGCTTGAAATTAAATGCAGTTCGAAGAGAGCAATGAATATAAAATGTAGGTGACACGTGACAAACTTCCTTAAAAGTATTATTTTATTAAAGGGCATGTCCAGCATATAAAATATAGCACAGAAAGTTCCAAAACATCATAAACCATAGGGTTTGAAGTGGCCATGTAGTGTCTATACATTTATATTTGTTTCAATAATAAAAATAAGTGTTTATTAGCAGTACTGCAGTGAATTATTTTTTAATGCTGTTTACTTTGATACAAATAATCTCTAGCCAAAAGTTTAATGCAGAATAGTTATGAGAAAAGAAGCAGGCATCGAATGTGACACTTCTGTGTTCATTCCAGGAAAAAAAAAAAAATATCTCTGCAATGAATGGTAATAAAATCCCTGCAATTAACATTTGCAAAATGTGACTCAGTATTTCTCCAAATTTTTAGTCAATTTTCATTATAAATATGAATTAACATAGTTCTCTGGTTTTTAAGTTTAATTTAAAGATGCTTTGAGGAGACATGAAATACTGCAAGCCTCTAAATATTTACTCCAGACATCTGAAACTATGTTTTAAATATAAAGCAACCATTTTAATAACATGAGAACAAGCAGAAAATTCACAAATCAGCCTGAAAATCAAAGATTGACAAATAAGTAAAAGGATTTTAAGATTTTTAAGTCTGAAGCCTTTTCACAAAACCAACTTCCTTCATTTGCAAATTACAGCATATGAAATGGTTGTCTAGCATTTTAGAGAAAAGACTGGAAGGCTGGTTTAGGAGAAGAGTAGCTACTGCTTTTTGTAATCTGTTTCTTTCCCAGGCTTCGAACTGGACAAACTCATGTACAGTACCTATATTTTTAAAGGTTCTTACTTTCAGGTTAAGCCTTTCTGGAGCTAGTAATGATTCATGGAAAGTTTTTACAGGTAACCTAGCAAGAGCTTTGTCACTGTTCATACTTTTTCCACATGTCCTGCTTTCAAACAAAAAAAACGCTTTGCTTAAAAATTCACTTACTCTGTTTTGTTCCCTTTCAAAATGAAACCTGCCTGCACGCATGCTTACAGTGGGCTAGTTAAGCAGCCCGCAGTAGGCACTGCATCTTCCATCAGGGGAGTTAAACATACGAATTTCCAAAAAGCAGTTATCTCTTGCAAGCAGTTTGCTTCGCAGACAACCCACATCTGAAGCGCATCAGCTCACGAAGGAGCTACGATGCCACTTCCACTGCAATCCAGTTAAGACAAGAACCTTAATTTCCTAACTTTATTTTCTTCTCTCTTCCTAGCAATACAGCCAGTCAAAGATATTACCATAATTGCAGCATAAGTTCCCATCAATGTTAGTTGAAATATAAGTGACTTTTCACCCCACGCTGATAAATTACAAAATGTAAAGTCCACTGCCCGCGTTACAGGTGGGTAAATTGCAGCTAATACAGTCTCAGTCTTGTTTAATGTTGCTCTAAAGAAAATGAACGGGCTGAAAAGCCCATAAACAATAATAGTTGATCCACAACTTACTCTGCCCTCCAGACTGTGTCAAGCAGCACTCTAGACAAGAAAAAAGCAAATGTGTGATGTCTGTGATACAGGTGTCCAGAGCAATCCCTCAAAATGGAGATTCTCCCTGAGACACAGTGGGTGTGGGTACAGAGATTCAGGGGAACAGATCCTATTTCGGGGCTGCAACCTAAAGAGAGATGATTAAATTGTAACAACACATTTTAGAAAGGGATTTTACAGCTTTCAACTATCAGTTGTGGAACTGTTTCTTCCATAATTCTTGTTATCAAGCCTGATCCACATAACTTCAATAAAGACAAAAGAAGAATTTGCATTGGGCTTTGAATCTTTTCCTGCATTTAACACACCTCTGCATTTACTATTTATTAACTGACAGTGCACCAAATTGCAAGCCTCAGCGATGAAACATCAGTTATGGAACAATTTGACTGAAAACAAAAGGATTTACTTACATAAACCCTGCCTGCCAGTGAAAGAAAAATTAAAGCAGGAACATTGAATCAGGGTTTTTTTAAATGTATTTTGTTCTTTGCAGCACTCAGCACTAAACTTTTCCTGGGTATTATCTGTTTGAACTTTTTCCCTACTAAATGTCAGCTTGTTCCTTAGGCTTTTGCTCCTGCAATTTATTCCTCCTTAATACCACAGAAAGGAATGGTATTATTTTGGTATTTCAGTTCTTGGAGAGTTAATGGCTCAAATCTGGAAGGAAACAAAACAAAACACAAGTGCAATCCTTTTTGTAAATAGGATTTACGTAGAATAAAATCCACAATTTATCAGGCAGATGAAACACCATAATCATGGTGATATGTTTTTACATTTCCCTAAACTTTTTCAGAGGGACTGGCAACTTCAAAGCCCTGTAGATAACCTGATTAATAAACACAGGAAATCCTTCCCCACTTTGGCAACCCTGGGACCAGGACAGACTAATTACGCTATAAGCTTATTTTTTTTCCATGAAATTCAGTTATCTAGCCAGACTTTTCGTATATGTGGTTTCAGACTGTGCTGATACTAGTTAGTCCCCTGGAACTTTGAGCTCTACTAATACACCCTTCAGCATCGTACTAGTCCTGATGGTTAGTTACTTGATATACCTTGTGAGAAGTGCTACCTGTCATAGGAGCTGCTGGCTTTTCTGTGTCCTTTCCCTTCAGTCCCTTCTCAGACACCAAAAGCCAGACACGTAATTCCTTAGCAAGCAGAGTATCTTCTCATCTGCTTTCCTGGCAGCTGAATTTTACCTAGCTTGTAGCATGCCCTCTGTCTAAGACAGCAGGTAAGGACCAGCCATGGTCTGCACCGATGCCCTTCACAGCCCCTGGCAGCACCAACTCTGCCTCCCAGTTTCTTTGACTGGTCTTCAGCCTGTTGAAATTACCCCATTTCAGCAATGCTGTGGCAAACCGCCATGTTGTTGTAAAGCGAGCTCAGACCTTGGTGACTGAAGTTATGTGTCATGGAATGTTGTTTCCAGGCATTTTCAGTCCTGCAAAGGGCTTAGCTAGATACTGAGACCTGCTGAAGTTAACACTAATAAAGAAGTGGTTTTCAGGAGCTAGGCTGAGATGCCAAAGTAGCTTGTCATCCCCACTTCCTTTGTGTATACAGCACTAACCAGCTCAGACCTTTCAAGTAATTTCTATTTATTCTATTTGGAAAGTTAGGGTTTATGTACCAAAAGTTTCCTTTATTGCTGTAGTTTTTGAAAAATAAAAATCCTCCTTTCAACAGTGAAGTTTCTTATAATTCTTAAGAATCAGTAATAAAACTTCTAGAATCCCTCAAGCCATTATTTTCTCTAGCAGTCAATATGAGACTTAGATTTATTTTAATTACAACAAAGCCAGAAGAAGTTTTATTTTACTTTATTTTAAATGACTCTTAGACACGACACCCACATCTAAAAGTATCTCTTCCCATTTCCATCACGTGTTTTGCCTTAAGAAGAACAAAGCCCTGACACCACTGGACTTAGTTTCTGCTAGATCCTAAGCCTATAGCCAAAGGAAAAACCCACAGGAATTTTTTCAGGAATACAAGGAGAAAAGCTCTTGAATAGAACATGTAGGTAAGTAAATTTTTTCTATGATCTTTAACAAGGTAGTTTACCTACAGGAACACTTTGCTGAGACACAAGAGGTGGATAAGATATAGGAATTCATGCAGCTACAGAACCCCGTCCTTCCTATCGTATGTAGATTCTGTTTTCTTAAGGTGGTGAGACTTAGTAAAATCTCAGATTCTAAAGCTCCACAGTTTTTACTGAGGAGTAAGTTCTGGATTGTTTTAAGATACACTAATAAACCTATATTCTAGTGAACAATTTTCCCTTCTTGCTTATAATTACATATTGTTAATCTAGAATGCAGTTACATAAAATATAATTAGGACAATTGTGATGAGATCAGATTAAAATAAATTTTTTTCTACTTTACTTCTAATGCATGGGGCACAGCTGCCATGGTTACATTCCCACTCTACCCACCCGTCTTGCACTTGAACCATTTTCTGTCTCTGGTGATAATGCTAGCAGCACGGAAATAGCCATACAACTAAAATGGAGCCATAGTTCACACTCCTAGTTTAGTCCTAAACTAAATGCAATCACCAATCTAATTGTCATCATTCATCTTGCAGTTTAGGTTTTTCTTTGTTCCCCCAAGCATCATCTTCTAGGGTTGTTGGGTTCTCAGCTTTCCTTTAATAAAAATGAAGAGGTTTTCAGCAACTAACATTTCAGGTATAAGCTAGAAAATCTGAAACCTGAAGACTCAAAAATGAAAAGCCAAACCAACACATGGGGTAAAAAAAAAAAAAAAGGCTTAGGATTAAAGTCTTATGATTTTTGGTTGACTCAAAGGCATTGAAACTGTGAAACTGGCTTCACTGAACATTCTCTACTAGCAACTCAAGATGACATGTATCAGTTAGAAGTGATTTTTGGACTCTGAAGGGCCAGCAATTTAAAAGCTAGTCTGCCAACAAGCCGCAACAACATCCATAAAGTTAAAAAAAAAAAAAAAAAAAAAGCAGCACTGGAACGTTGCAACTTTTAAAAATGTTTGGACAACATGATCGTGCCTGAAAATTCACAAGGTCTACATGCAAGATTTTTACACCATTGTAATCTAATCGTGTGCTATCCTTAGATTTTTTTGTACCAGAACAAGTCATTCCTCCGTGCTGCATTAGAATGAAGCTGAGCTTTCAGCAAGCTATAGTGTGGTTTAGTTTTACTGGTGCAATGCATCAACCCTAGGGCTGGCATCCTAATGAGGACAAGAACTATGCTTTCATACAAAGAGGACTAGTTCCCCCTCCAGTCTGTTCAAAATATTGTTCACTGCTTCCAGCACACCATAGCTACAGACCCTGCTTTCCCTCACAGTAACTAATACAAATCACACAAAGTCTAAGTCAGTATGCTCAGGGTTTGCTGACTGGATTCCACATCACGGCAACTACTCTTGATTATTTGCAAGAATCAACACCTTTCACTTTGCTTGCACTCCTCGTCTTCAGACTGCCGTTTGTCCTTGCGCTTTGGAGAACCGTGAACAAGAAGCCCGCTGAGCTGCCCTGCATCTGGCCCATGTTGTTCCTTGGAGCCTGGTTCTGCCGTGGGGTATACCTGGCCTGTCACCACTCACAGCAGGCTGCCAGCAATGAGCCATGAATCATCTCTTACACGTACAACACGACTGTCTCATTGCAGCTCAAAGCTCTTCTCAATCTGCTTCTTCCAGCTTTGGTATTCATGATTTTAAATCCCTAGGCCAGGGGCTAGCTGGAAGGAAATTATTTTAAAGGACCTTAGTACAACGCGTTCAGCGCTGAGACCCCAGGCTTACCACAGCGAAGTACCACCTTGGCTAAAAATGCCCAGTAGTAGAAGGTTAATGTCGCAGCAGCTTAGAGTGTTTCTTACTGTAACAGAAGTTATTCCGTGTAGCAGCTATCTCATCTCAAGGTAGAGCTAGACTGAAGAACTGTAAGAAAACAGTTCCTGTTCCCAGGAATACAGTTGTTTCACAGGCACTGTTCACAGGAAAAGCTCCGCAGCGTCAGGGTGGCAGATCCTAGCAAGACAGACGACGAGCGCAGAAGAACGGTGTGATTATGATACATACCTGGACTACAAGAGCTGTTCTGGGATGGAAACCGGAGGGTGGTCATGGTGTTCTGTGAAAAACTTCCAACAATCTGCTACATTTTGGCAGAGCGTGGGGAGGGGGTGGGTGGGGGTGGGGTGAATGTTACATAACAAAAGCTTTTGTTTTGTTTTTCAGGAGAAAACTCCCCCCATTTCTATACTAAAGCTTGTATTAAAAACAGGGAAAGAGAATTGAAACTGTGGAGGAGGAGGAACAAAAGCCAGCTTTTCCATGGACAGAACGACATACCAAGTACTTGCCATACCAAGGGACCATTCCCTCTGCCTCCAGTTCTTGGTGTGTCCTTTGTGTCAAGGGACATGTGAATGACAAAACTGAGTGCATGACACTGGGAGTTCAGGTGCAACAGAGTAAGCCAGCCAGTGCCCTGGAGCTTATGAGAAGGGACAGAGCATCCTGGTACTACAGAGCAGTTAAATCACAAGGAAAACAAGATTATTTTACGTTGTTTCTATTTCAGCCTGGGCAGGGCTAGATTACAGCAAGTCTTGACAACCCTCCTTGTTCAAAAACAGGTCTATTTGCTTTAATTAAAAAGTAAGCTAGGGAAAGAGTTAAAACTATGAAATTGTTGACTGAGGATGAATATATGTCCTTGTTTCTCTCTTTACTGGTCTCCTATTACTCTCATCCTGGATATTTCTTCTATTAAATACTTTACATTAAAACTGAGAAACAGGTACTTTAGGAAGGGTCTTAGTCCCTCCTTGCCATTTGGAGGACTGCTGTAACAGAAAAAGCAATGTCGTATGCTAATACCCAACTACAGGAATTCAGCAGCCTCTAAGCCACTAATCTGTACATAATCCAGCTATACCTTTGAGCAGCACCACAAAGGAAAAGCAGCAGTATTTATCCTCACCGGTTCACGCGCATTTATTTGAGTATTAGCTGGGAAACAATATAGGTTTGTATGATCAGTTTTCTGAATAGCAGCAAATCCATACATACAAAGATTGGGAGATTATTGTGCAATTTGATTTACTTTATTGAATAATAGTCTGATAGCTACAATGGTGAATTAGAAGAAAAGGAAAAAAAAGAAAAAAAAAAACCCAATCCCCTCCAACCCCACCCCCCACCCCCATCATATTTCCCCATATTTTGGGAAACAAGCTGAAGAGAACATTCTACACTGTAGAAGACAGCTGTAACTGCTGATATCCATGTTCTGACATTGGAACTGAGCAACTGCAGGTCTGCAGCATACAGTCCTAAAGCCTCAACCAAAAAAAGCTTAATAATAATAACATGGATATATATCACCACTGGGAAGATGTTAACATGTTAAAGATTCTGGGATACCAATCTGGTATAATCAGCAACATACTGGGTTCCTGTGAAAGATGTGGCATTTCTCCTTAAGGTCAGCTTTTAGAGAATTTTGAAAAACTGTTTTAAACTGATGACTTACAGTACTCCTTTACTTGCAGAAAAGCACAAGAATTATAGTTCAATAAAAACTGAATACATGATCACTTTTTTGACTGGATTTGATTAGTTGCATAACTTTGGCAAGATTATCACAGTGTGATCCAGTTAAGCTTTCAGTATTATATGAACACCAGCACCAAATTAATTTTGGAATCAGACAACTGAGATACTTATGCACTCTCACAGGTCTCTGACCACTTCTGCAGTCTCTCCCGGTCCCACTTTTTCAGTTAGCATTTGATAGTTAGTGCAGTATTTCATGCCATTGACAAAGCAACACAATCTGGACAGAATCCTGGCTTCTCTCTCCTAGCAAGAATAGCATGCTACCTTGTTGAACCCCCGAGGATGCAAGCTGGGATTATTCTACATAAAGTCTCCCTTTGTGGCATCTGAAATAAAAACCTTTCCCCCAGAACTGCCACTGTTTTGACAGTGAATTCCATGCTGAGTTGTACAACTGATTACTCAGTCTTTGGCTGATTTTAAGAACTGCATTTAAAAGTTACTCTACATTAGAGGCATTTAGAAAAGATATTTATACCTGGTATTGGTACTCTTTCAAGTACTCTTTTAGTCTCGTTGGTAATGGCAGCTCCCAGATCTGATTTGTACATTTGTTTATAGTTATTCTGCAGCGATGTTGCAGAGATGGAGCAGATGTATAGAGGGGTTTGTTCAAGTAAAGATGAACTGTTCCATTTGAAGGTGTTTCAGTTCTGTCCTTACACATAAGAACATAGTACTCAATCAAATGCACAACGCTGTTGAACTGTTTAAGTCTAGATCTGACACAAGTGATAGAGTCCAGTCTAAACTTGCCATCTTGATATTCTATACGCAAATTGGTCGGTCCCGCTGACGTTTTTACAGAAATAGTCAGTAGATACTCTGAATGTGAGCTATCCCTAACCAAGAAGGTCCCTTCGGGGGCATCCTGTAATCTCTCTTTGGCTTCAGCAACAGTCATGTTGCCCCAGTACCATCCTGTTAAAAGAGAGAAAGAAGGGGTTTGTTTATTCCTGTTTGTTAGTTTAAAAAGCTGGTCTTTGGCTGCCACACTTGTAATAACCCATTTCCTTTGTTGTTTGAAAGCTGAAGTCCTGCAGGCATTGTAAATTTTTATTTGCTATTTAAATTAATTTGCTTTACAATGCGTCTCGTTTTGACAGAGCTTTCCAGGTCACTGCTTACTTTCAGATCTATACATCCACACGCACAAACTTTCCTGCAGCGTCCTGCGAGGCTAACGCCGGGCCGCCCCGAAGGCAGCAGGGAGCGTCCTGCGGCTCCGCGCTACGCACTGCCGGGCCGAGCGCTGCGGGCGCACGCTGGCAGCCCGCAAAATGCCCGCTTTTGCTAACTCTAGGTAGGCTGTTGTTGAAATGAGCTTTCACTAGCAATCGGAAGCAGAGAGGGGTAAAAAACCAACTTCGGCCGTGCGGCTGCGGTCGTAGTGGGGAAGGCGATGAAGAGGAATGCCCTTCCTTCCCTACGCCCGCGGCCAAGCCCCGCGCCTTGCGGGGCCGGGCGAGCCGCCACCACGTCGGCGAGCGGAGCGCAGGTATGCGGGGCCGAGGGGATGCGGCCGCCCCGGCCGGCGGCAGCGCCCGG